>WAAF01000035.1:76011-295212 GCA_013400475.1 Tricholaema leucomelas
CTGTGCCTGGGATTGCACCAACCCAGGTGCAGGACCTTACACTTGGCCTTGTTAAACGTCATGAGGTTGGCCTGGGCCCACCTCTCCAGCCTGTCCAGGTCCCTCTGGATGGCATCCCTGCCCTCCAGCAAGTCAACTGTGCCACACAGCTTGGTGTCATCTGCAAACTTGCTGAGGGTGCACTCAATTCCTCTGTCCGTAAAATATGGAGTTCAGATAGTGAGGGATGATTTTTCATGAGTTGTGTTGTGTATACACACATCAAAAATTTCTCAGCTTTTATATTGCTAGAAGCTGATAGCTGTAAAGACATGTTATTTAGGAGGAATGGTAGTGGAACACTGGAACAGGTTGCCCAGGGAGGTAGTTGAGGCCCCATCCTTGGAGATATTTGAGGTAAGGCCCCACAGGGCTCAGGGCAACCTGATCTAATGGATGATGTCACTGCTCACTGCATGTGAACAGTGACAGAGGCGGTGAACTAGATGACCTTTGGAGGTCCCTTCTGACTCAAACCATTCTATGATTCTGAGCTACCACAGATTTTTCTTGAGCCTGAGTAGAACACACTTAAACTTATGTCAGCAGAGGTGCTCTCTACTTGAATTCTTTCCTCAGGTCTAACTGCTGAAGTATGTGTTGACCAGAAAGGAGGAATCTTTTTCACTGAAGTTACAGGCTAGAAAGAGCCAATCACCTAGGAGTGATTGATTCACATATGTTTTAACTCTTTTAATATTTAAAGCTTATTTTAGACAGAGGAAGTTTCTGTCAATAAAACAAAATACTCTTAATGCTGTTAGGGTACCATGGAATATTTTACCATCACAAAGACTGATCTGTATTTGTCCTGTTTTATTTCTAATAGCCAACACCTGTCATTCCCATATGTCAAACTGGCTAACTGATATGTTACATAGAATCACTTGGTTGGAAAAGACCTTAAGATAATTGACCAACCATAGCCTAACATCAAATGTTAGATGGAGAGGTGGGCACAAACCAATCTCATGAAGTTCAGCAAGACCAAGTGCAGGGTCCTGCATCTGAGTCTGGGCAATCCCAAGCACAAATCCAGGCTGGGCTGTGACTGGCTGGAGAGCAGCCCTGAGGAGAGGGACTTGGGCTTGCTGGTGGACGAGAAGCTCAACAGGAGCCAGCAGTGTGCACTTGCAGCCCAGAGGGCTGACCGGATCCTGAGCTGCATCAGGAGAAGTGTGGCCAGCAGGGCAAGGGAGGAGATTCTTCCCCTCTACTCTGCTCTGCTGAGACCCCACCTGGAGTACTGTGTGCAGTTCTGGAGCCCCCATTACAAGAAGGATGTGGATGTGCTGGAGGGTGTCCAGAGAAGGGCCGCTGGGATGCTCAGAGGGCTGGAGCACCTCTGCTATGAGGACAGACTGAAAGAGTTGGGGCTGTTCAGTCTAGAGAAGAGGAGGCTCCGATGTGACCTTCCTGTGGCCTTTCGGTATCTGCAGGAGGCCTACAAAAAGCTGGGGAAGGACTTTTCAGAGTATCAGGGAGTGACAGGACCAGGGGGAATGGAGCGAAGCTGGAGGTGGGGAGATTCAGACTGGACATGAGGAGGAAGTTGTTCAGCCTGAGAGTGGTGAGAGCCTGGCATGGGTTGCCCAGGAAGGTGGTTGAGGCCCCATGCCTGGAGGTGTTTATGGCCAGGCCAGATGGGGCTCTGGGGAGCCTGCTCTAGGGTACGGTGTCCCTGCCCATGGCAGGGGGGTTGGAACTAGATGACCCTTGTAATACCTTCCAACCCTGACTGATTCTATGACTCTATGAAATTATCTTTATCATAAAAGCCTTCTAGGCCTTCTGAACTCTGCTTTTGAGTCTCTATTATCCTTCCCTCCTGTCAAAAAACAACAAACGTGGAGGAGCAAGAAGCCCAAACGCTTAAAAAAAGTAACATGAGACTTTCCTCACAAGTTACAGAGAAGGCTGCAGTTAACACACCTTCTTTAAAATTATGACTCATAGAACCAACCAGGTTGGAAGAGACCTCCAAGATCATCCAGTCCAACCTAGCACCCAGCCCTAGCCAGTCAACTAGACCTAAGTGCCTTATCCAGGCTTTTCCTGAACACCTCCAGGGACGGTGACTCCACCACCTCCCTGGGCAGCCCATTCCAGTGCCAATCACTCTCTCTGACAAGAACTTACTCCTAAGATGCGATGAAGATGTGGTAGAGCCAATAAAAAAATCCCCAAAACCAAACACCAACAGCTAACCAAGCAGCTAACCCCCCTCACCCTCCAAAAAAAATAAAAAAGCAAGGGAAAAAAAAACAAAACTAAAATAAAACAAAAACCAGCAACAACAACAACAAGTTACTAAACAAAAAAAAAAAAAACCCAACAACATAAAAAATCCCAACCCCAAACAAACAAAAACCGTCCAAAACTGGCAAAAAGCCAATGCTTACTTTTAGTTATCTGTTTGAAGTGTGCTACTGAGAGAAGTCTCATGCTTTCCCAGCAGCCATAAGGTGTTGCTGGAAAAGCATCAGCTGATTAGCTGGTATTCAGATCAGCTGCGTTCCAGCATGTATCCTTCAGTTTCACAGGTGCTTAGTCAGATGGTAGTCTATTTTTACCCAAGGTTGTAGCCAAATGGGATAAAGAGGTTCATCTGACTGACAGGAAAGCTTACGTTCTTCCAGGCCTGTTGGGATAGCATTCTTGCAACATACCTTTTCCCAAACACAGGGCTCTCAGGAGATAAGGCTCTTAAATAAATGGATCAGCTCTCTTTGCTCAGAAGCTGTGGAGGAATGATAAACCATCTGCTCTCCTTATTGTCCTTAAAGGATGAATGAAAATGGAAGGGAGATTCAGCCAGGTTTTATCTCTTACTCTTTCTAATGAGTATTTTTTTGCTAGTAGTTCAACAAGCAGTTTTTAATACAACAATTACTACAGAATCATAGAATCATAGAATGGTTTAGGTTGGAAGGGACCTCAAGGATCATCCAGCTCCAACCCCCTGCCATAGGCAGGGACACCTCCCACTAGAGCAGGCTGCTCAAGGCCTCATCCAGCCTGGCCTTAAACACCTCCAGGGAGGAAGCATCCACAACCTCCCTGGGCAACCTGTGCCAGTGTCTTACCACCCTCACTGTAAAGAACTTCCTCCTAACATCCAGTCTAAATCTCCCCTCTTCCAGCTTAAACCCATTCCCCCTCGTCCTGACATTACCAGACCTTGTCAATAGTCCCTCCCCAGCCTTCCTGTAGGCTCCCTTCAGATACTGGAAAGCCACTCTAAGGTCTCCTCGAAGCCTTCTCTTCTCCAGGCTGAAGAGCCCCAACTCTCTCAGCCTGTCCTCATAGCAGAGCTGCTGCAGCCCTCTGATCATCTTCGTGGCTCTCCTCTGGACCCGCTCCAGCAGTTCCATGTCCTTCTTGTGTTGGGGGCTCCAGAACTGCACACAGTACTCCAGGTGGGGTCTGAGGAGAGCAGAGTAAAGGGGGAGAATCCCCTCCCTTGCCCTGCTGCCCACACTGCTCTTGATGCAGCCCAGCACAGGGTTGCTGTCTGGGCTGCATGTGCACACTGCTGGCTCATGTTGAGCTTCTCGTCGACCCAGACCCCCAGGTCCTTTTCCTCAGGGCTGCTCTCAGCCATTCACCACCCAGCCTGTATCTGTGCCTGGGATTGCACCGACCCAGGTGCAGGACCTTACACTTGGCCTTGTTAAACGTCATGAGGTTGGCCTGGGCCCACCTCTCCAGCCTGTCCAGGTCCCTCTGGATGGCATCCCTGCCTTCCAGCAAGTCAGCTGTGCCACACAGCTTGGTGTCATCTGCAAACTTGCTGAGGGTGCACTCAGTTCCTCTGTCCATATCACTGATATGGTAAGAAACACAGGTATCAGGTAGGAGAACTTGAGAAAATTAAAAGAGAAGAGAGCAAAGGATCAGAAATTGAAAGAGAAGAGGGCAGGGAACATGACAAACATGAAACAGAGAATATGGTAATGGCATCTTTTTATTCTGTGGGGGTTTTCTGGTCCACCTACTAGCACTGCAGTCTGCAGTTGGTTGATTGGTAGTTGTGTGCCATTAAAAAAGAAGAAAAAAAAATCTTTATTCAAAATGTTATTTAGTGATTTCTGAAATACTGAGATAAAAGAGCAAAGTCTAGGCACACTTGTATCCATATTTTTGAATCTTTAATGAATGAAAATGTTTTGCATTCCTTCATACTGTCTTCAATAGCTGAGAAAAAGAAAGTCCTAGCCTCAAAAGGTATGCAAATGTAGGTGAAAGTATTCTTCCCCTTGCATTTTCCTTTTTCTCTACCTAGAAAAAGATAATGCTGGATTTGGGAGTCTGGTGGTTTTCCTTGGATATGCTGACAGTTTGAGGTGTTGGCACAATTCCACTTGAGGGACTGGAAGGCAATATGGTAGAATATTGAAGAAGTAGAATAATGAAGCAAAAGAAAGTTGCCTGAGTGGTCTGTTGGTTAGGTATCGAGCACCCACTGAGACTTGCACTGATTGTGAAACTCCACCAGGAGCTGATCACTACCAAAAGGAGAAGTCTCACCATCCTTTGTTTTCAGAAAGTACTCCTTGCTCCCTTGCCCATTAGCACCAATGAAGGCAGATGGGCAGCCAATTGATACAGTGGAGCTAAAACTCATTTTAAGGACTTGGGCTTCTTGCTGGTTTGGACTCCCCATTTCAGCTTATCTGCCTCTGTAGTTGCATCTGTGTTACCCAGAGTTTCCAGGATGCTGATACTCAGTGCTTAAGTGATCTATTTTGCCTGTAGGCTCCACTCGAGCTTTACTGAGGGCTCTTTTATATCATGGTTAGTCCCATAGGCTGAAAATCCCTTCCTCTGAAAGTGAAGGTCCAAAAGGTTAGCATTTGGACCTCCCTGATTACAAAGGTAGAGGTGGTTTTCCTTATGTATTACTTCAAAGGTAAGCCAAGTCATCATCACCTAGGTATGAAATTTGGGTTTAAGCTTGCCCAGAAGAATGTTTCTGCGTCTATGATCATGATGATGACTGCTCCAACATGTGCCACTAGGCATCTAAGAGTTCACTGCAGGGGCCTTTAAGATATGCAGGTGTAGCAATGATGAGTTCTCTGATGATTCTGCCTTTTGGGAAGCATGTTCCCAGAGGAGCTGGAAACTGCAGGAATACACTTGGAAGCCTGCTGTGTGAGGTGAACAGTTTGCCAAATCTCTTGAGAGCTACGTTTCAGCTTTATGCAGCCTTCAGCAAGCCACACGCTCTGCCTTGCGAGTGCCACTGCACAGTTTGAGATGGTTTTGTGGGGATGACACTGAGTGCCTGATGTCTCCCACAGTCTCTGGTTTTACCTTTTGTTAGAGCAGTGGAAGTTTTTGGTGATATTCTGTGCTCACTTTCAAAGCCAGCTTTGTTTCCTTATCTCTACCAGGAGTCTGTCTAGTTTCGGCTAGTTTAGAATTACATTGTGCATCAAATGGGTGGCTTTTCCGTTGGATTGTTTTGTGTCTGTTCTCCTGGAAAGGCACACTGGAGTAGTGCACCAGCTGACAAAGAGAAGCTATTCATCTTGATGAGAGACAAAAAGCTTGCCAGGACTGACAAGAAAGGTATCTGAAAGTAAGCTTCAAATTAAGCAGTCTTGCCTTCTGTCTGTGCCACAAATACCTGGAAGAATTTGAAGGACAAAGTCTGTAGATTAAAATCTTAAATGGATAAGTGTCAAGCCAGTCCTAAAATGGGTTAAGCCTTTCTAGCAGACAGTGGCCAACACAATAGCATCTGGTTCTGTGCACTTTCTGGTCCTTTTGAAATGTTGGAGTAGCTGTTTATACATTGCACTTGTGCACTAATTCTTCCAGGATTGGATTAGTGTTGTTCAGCAGTTGCCTAATCAAAGAAGACAAGAACTGGAAGGGGATGGAGAAGCTGTTGCAAAGAGCTAGGTGCACACTGGTTAAACTAGGGCCTGGGACTCAGCGATTTTGAAGTTATGCAAATTGTTCTGTTGAACAGGGCCACTTTCAGCCCTGAATATTTAGGGACTTAGCAGTCACTGATGCTTTATTTAGTATGTGTGTATTTGGCAGAGTAAGGGTAAGAACTCCAAGATACCTGGAAAAGTCTAGCAGAAGGATGAATATTTTCCCTGGGGACCACTGCCAGATACCATATCCAGATGCAGGTGTTCAGACTACTGTGAATGAAGAGACAAAGTATGATTTGTAGGATGGTATTTCTGGCAGATCTTTGAGTTTAACAAAGCTCTCTTAGCTTTGTCTTCCTCGGCGTCTGTTAATCATACTGACACAACAGTCAAAGCAGGATTAATAGAAACTCTGGTCTGCATTGCCATGCTTTCCATCTGCAGTGTTCAAAGAGTATGTGGAGTGATGAAAGAAGAATACTTACTGGGTTTTCTTTTTTTTTATTAAGAGGCTACAAAACAACAGGTGCAGATTTTCCAAGGAAACTTAAGAGATTTCTCTGATGTGATTTGTGCTTCTGGTCATTACGTGCCGTGACGGTAGCTGCATTCAGCCTTAGCCAAAAAAAAAACCCACAGAACAAAAAAAAAACCAAAAACCAAAAGCCACTGGGATAAAATTAGAGTTTTAAAGAAGGCAAAGAAATTATCTTCTAACTATTCCAGTCTCAAGCTATTTAGAGAAACACCCATATGCCACTAGCAAAGATAAGATGTATTAAACAGCCAGTAAAATCTGCTATACAAAAAGTGCTCTCCCCATAGATCACGAAGAGGAAGCTCAGAGGACATTTATGCAATAAATAATATAAACTTAGTATAACTTTATAGCTTATAGCTTTAGAACATATCAATAGCATAAGCTTAACATTGCTATTAAGCCTAAAAACAATAGCAACTGCTTGTATGTTTCATACAACAGCAATAATATAAATAAATCTTTGTAGTTCACAGGGAAGAAACGGTGCATGGGAAAGCAAATAGGTGAACCCAAACTCAGACAGCACTCTTGAATTTAAGAAGAGGGTAATGTTCAAATGAATTCACTGAGGTGTAGGTGCTGCTCACTTCAGATTTCCTCATGAAGGTTGATCTGAAGCCTACTAAATGTGAAGTATTTTATAATACTGCTGACACAGCAATGGCAGTTTAAGAATACAAACAAATTAAAGATTAGAGGGAAGGAGAACATTGTTGCACCTGCTGCTTCAGAGCGAGCGTAAGGGAGGAAAGCAGCAGATGAAATTTCGGTTTGAAAGCCATCAATCCTGCAGTTCCCTGAAGGCAACTGTTGCTGGAAGCGTGGTAGATTGTACTTTAAATTCTGCTAGTGGGAGGTAGTGGTAGATGGCATTCAGCTGTCTCTGCTCCACATGCGAATAGACTAGTTCTACTGGGAGAAGAGAGAAGGCTATTCTGGCCCTGTGTGATCTCTCTACTGAGAAAGCCAACAAGATTTCCAGTTATGGTGGTAGATGCTGTGCATGCGTGAGGTCCAAACAGCTGTTTATTTTCCATACGGTAATAAGTCACCAGATGGTAAAGGTTTTGATCCGTGCTGCTCTAGCTGGATTTGTACCAGTAAGTTGGAGGTGAAAGGTACCATATGGTACTGTTAATCCCTGAAGCATTTGTTATCCCTAAAATAATTTTCAACACCTTTCAGTGTTGACATCTCTCTTTCATTAAGGTCTGTGCTTACATATGTGGACACTGTTCAGATGAAGTGTAACTTGGAGTGTTTGGGTTTATGTTCTCTTTAGGTGAGTGTTCCTGAGATTCAGTGCCAGCTAGAAAATTGATTGTCCTTGGATAGTGAGTTGGTGGTGTGTGTGAAATGAGTTGGTCATCCCATTGTGGTTTATGGTAGATATGGAACACCACCATGGTCCACACGTTTCTTGAATGCATCCAGGGACGGTGATTTCACCACCTCCCTGGGCAGCCTGTTCCAATGTTGGACCACTTCTTCAGGAAAGAATTTTTTCCAAATATCCAACTTAACCCCACCTGGCACAATTCCAGGCCATTTCCTCTCATCCTATCACCTGATACTAGGGAGAAGAGACCAACCCCCAGTTCAGTGTGACCTCCTTTCAAGGTGTTGTAAAGAGCAGTGTGGACTGCCCTCAGCCTCCACTCTTCCAGACCAAACAACCCTAGTTCCCTTAGCCACTTCTTGTAAGACTTAGTCTCTAGACTCTTCACCAGCCTTGTTGCCCTTCGTTGGACATGCTCCAGCACCTCAATGTTTTTCTTGGAGTTAAAGGCCCCAAACTGAACACAGTATTTGAGGTGTTGCCTCACCAAGGGCACAATCACTTCCCTGCTCCTGCTGGCCACGCTATTCCACACCGGGATGCTGTTGGCCTTTTTGGCTGCTGCTGGCACCACTTCTCAGTCAAACCGTGCTGTTACAGAGAGAGCAGGCTTGAAGAAATGGGTGGGGATCTTGCTGAAAGAACACTCACTGTCTGTGCAGGTGCAATGAGTTATAGAATGGTAGGGGTTGGAAGGGACCTCTGAAGATCGTGGAGTCCAACTCTCCTGCCGAAGCAGGATCACCTAGGGCAGGTCATGCAGAAAGGTTTCTAGGTGGATTTGGAAAGTATCCAGAGAAGGAGACTTCACAAATTCTCTGAGCAGCCTGGTGCAGTGCACTGGCACCCTCACCGCAAAGTTGTTTTTCCTCATGTTGAGATGGAACTTCCTGTGTTCCATTTTGTATCCATCCTTCCTCATGACCCCACTGAAAAGAGACTGGCACCTTCTTGACGCCCATCCTTCAGATATATTTGTAAACACTCATCAGATCTCCACTCACTTTTATCCAGGCTAAACATCCCCAGGTCACTCAGTCTTTCCTCGTCAGACAGATGTTCCAGTCTACTCATCACCTTAGTGGCTCCCCATTGGACTCTCTCCAGCAGTTCCTTGACCTTCTTGAACTGAGGATCCCAGAACTGGGCACAATACTCCAGATGTGGTCCCACCATGGAAGAGTAGAGAGGCAGCAGAACCTCTTATGACCTGCTGGCCTCACTCTTCTTAAAACAAACCAGGATACTATTGGACTTCTTGACCACAAGAGCACATTGCTGCCCCATGGATAACTTATGGTGAGTTGCATGCTGGCAGCCCCTTTGGGATGATCCTTTCCAGGACAGGAACTGCCAGCTGCTCCAGTAGTTGCTGCCACCAGCCTGGTTTACCAAAGCTCTATTGCTAATCAAAGAAGTGGATCAACCATTGCTTGTGTTGCCCCTTGTGCTCCCCTGCCACCGGTCTGGAGGCATCTTTGCCACGCACAGGCTAGCTCAGTCCTGGACACAGCCTGAGCAACCTCATACTCCATATAGAATTGTTTGCTCAAGAAAGCAAATTAGCCTACAATGAACTTCAGTCTGTGCTACCCTGCACAGAATCTTTAGATGTAGACTGGTGACTGGAATCCAAGCTAAGCAGGCCAGAAGGTGATTATGCCACTCTTTGGGGTTTTGTATTACAGGACTGCATGGCCCTCCTGCCTTTGCTCCATTTTCCTGCTTTTTTCCCCCATGAACTGCCAGCTCAAGTTTTTCATCTTATAAAATCGTCCGCTTTTTGCACACAAACAATTAAACAGTGGGGAGTTTTGTCACGTGTTTACGGGACATCCTGGTCAGCACAGTTAATTGGGGGGTTATATCATGATGTGGGACTCTGCAGTGCTCCATCTGGAGAGAAGTGGTTGATGGCTTACAAATTTGTTCCCAGACAGCTGAGGATCCTTGATACAAAACAGTTCTTGAATAGTTGCTGATCTGTGAAGCTGCAGATCCTCACCTATACTGTCAGGCTCATCTCTCACTGGTATTTCAGAAGTATGCTTTTCTAGCTAGCCTTGTTTGATAGATACTGGTGGTATGCTCCATCCCTCCTCCCTGCTCATCTTTGGATTACAGCAGCAAGTTGCAGAGGGCCTGGCTGGGCAAAAGGTCAGGGTTCTGCCCTGCCTTCCACAAAGTAATGTTCAGGACAGTTAGACAAGAGCAGCTTGTTGACTCAAATGTGTATCAAACCATAGTGATCATGGTATTGCTCTACACAGCTACCTGAAAGGAGGTCATAGTGAGGCCAGTGTTGGCCTTCTCTCCCAGGTAACTAACAGTAGGACAAGAGAAACTGGCCTGAATCTGTGCCAGGGGAGGTTTAGGTTGGATGTTGAGAAGACTTTCTTTACTGAAAGAGTGGTGGGGCATTGGAACTGGCTGCCTGGGGAGGTAGAGGAGGTTGCGATCCCTGGATGCGTTAAAAAAATAGGCAATTGTGGCACTTCTCAACATGGTCTAGTGGCCATGTTGAGCAGAAGATTGGACTTGATGACCTTAGAGATATTTTCCCACTGTAATGATTCTATGATTCTGCTTCTTCTCTTCCTTATATAGAAAAAAAAAAGCATCCTAAAAAACAATAAACTGCTTATTTTATTGCTCCTGACATGACTTTCTTCCTTCTATTCACACTAGGTGATCCCTTTTTGGAGAATGGTTTGTGCTGCCTGTAAATTGTGGTCTGCTGATTCTCTTCTTCAAATGCCTCAATGGAAGCTTGGTTTTTTTTTTTTTCTCAGCAGGTAAGTGCAAAGCTCTTTTATACTTTGCCCTTCGGAAACTTGTCAGTGGAGTCATGTGGTGTGCTGAGAGATGACCCCAAAACACTCTTAAGTCGCCAGCGCATCTGGAGTATTGTGCCCCGTTCTGGGCTCCCCAGATAGAGATGGAAAGGGAACTATCAGAGAGAATGCAATGGAGGCTACAAAGGTGATGAAGGGACTGGAACGACTGTCTGATGAGGAAAGGATAAGAGGCCTGGGACTGTTTAGCTTGAAGAAGAGAAGGCTGAGAGGGAATCTCATTCATATTTACAAATGTCTAAAGAGTGGGTGCAAAGATGTAGCCAGTCGCTACTCACTGGTATCCTGTGATAGCAAAAAGGAAAATAGGAAGTCCCACTGCCTTTCCACCATGGCTCTGTGTTTCCATCCATACTTAGGGAGAGTAGAATAGAAAGTGCAGGAAGGGAGTTTTTATTTGATTGTTTGGTTTGGTTTGTTTGTGGGTTAACCAAAACTTCAAAAAATAAATAACATGAGAGAAAAGGAAAAAAACCTCTGGTTTACTGGAGAACTGCATAAAGCATTTTTGTGTACCAAAACTCCCTATCTTCCCATCTGAAAATAGGGACGGGAAGAAGAGCCGCTCCCTTCCTGACCAGATGACTGGAGCTGTGAACAGTGAGCCACAGCCAGCAGGTAGCTGTGGGTCACGCTAGGAGACTTGACCCCATGCTGCTGCTAGACATACTTAGCATCGTCCTCCTCCTCCCCTTCTCGGACAAGAGCTCTGGTAATCACTATGTAATCATCCTTAGGTGAAGCTGTGGATTTCCTTGCAACTGTCTCCTGTGACTAGATGGAACTTTCCCCCCGCCTTGGGATTGCTCGTATGCTCACTGCTGAGAGTCTGCTTCTTGCCTTGTCCTCTTTTATCCAGCCACATGCCCACATTACTGCATAAAGTTTTGATGTATGGCTGTATCTGTTATTGTTCATTTCTCCTCAAGCTACATCACCCTTTCCAGAAAAACATAGTTTCCCCATCTGGTAATCAGCTGTGGAGGAGCAATCACAACTCCAGTGAACACTAACTCTGATTTGTATTTAATATGAGACTTTTGAATAACATTTCAACCTCCAGTGATTCAAGACAGACAGTAATTTTTTGCTGGGCTAGTTGTATAAATGACAGCTGGTGGGAGGTGAGGTCAGATGTTAATTTGTATATTTAATACAGAAACATAGTCCTCAGATGTGCTGATGGTAGAATTGATTTTTAAAAAAAAATTGCATGTGTCCTGCAAAATTCCAGCACTGAGACTATTTTTTGTCCTGAAACAAATAGGAGTCAAAATCTGGTTTTGTGTTGAGTTGGAAGCAGAGGGAAACGAAAAGCAGAAGGTTTGAGGCGTTGTACAGCTGGCTCGTTTTGAACAGCTGTAGCACCTCAGGCAAGCTGTAATTCTACTCCTGCAACCTACTGCCATTCTCCCAGCAGAGCTTCTTGCCATGAGTGTGTTTCACAGTAAGTGCAGTGGGCGACCCAGCAGCAGAGTGATAAGCAGCATGGGCAGGAGTCCAAGACGGGAACTCAGCTGCAATTCCTGGGTGTCATTAATAATCTAGAGTAGGAGAGCCAACTAGTGTTGAATGTGGCAAAACCAAAACTTTCCCACTTGGACTGACAAATGAAACAAAAAATCCTTTCCTGACCCAGAAATAGCCTTGGAATTTTTTTTTTTTCAGTTGAGAAACTAAGGCAAATGAATGGATGCTACACAGAACATCATGTGCCTGTTCCAAAGCTGCATCAAATAGTGGGAAGACCAGACAGAAATGCTGCTGGTGTTATAGGAACCTTCAAGTTAGCAAAATGCCATGAAATTCTAGTGGTCTTTCTACCAATATTTAGTAACAGTGCCCCATCACATTTCCTGTGCTGCTCAAAGTCAGCCTGCATCTGCCCTACAGAGCTTATTGATAGAGAGGTAAAATGGTATTGCTGAATAATTTGTAGTAAGGTTGTAGTGAGGCTGGAGCTGGTCTCTTCTCACGAATTACTAATGATAGCACAAGAGGAAATGGGCTCAAGTTGTATCAAGGGAGGTTTAGGTTGGATGTTGGGAGGAAGTTCTTTCCTGAGCAGGGTGGTCAGGCACTGGAACAGGCTGCTCAGGAAGGTGGTGGAGTCACTATTCCTGGAGGTGTTTAAAAAAAGAGTGGATGTGGCACTTGAGGCTATGGTCTAGTGATTTAGGATGCTGGGATGAAGGCTGGACTGGATGATCCTGGTGGTCCTTTTCAACCATAGCGATTCATAGTACTTAGATGTTGTGATGAGGGATTTGCTTTAGTCAAGGATTTGTCAGTGTGAAACTAATGATTGGACTCAATGATCTTGAAGGTCTTTTCCAATCTAAGAAATTCTGTGATACCTGGAGCTCTAGAACCTTAACGGGCCTGCTGGTCACAGTAAGTAGAAGAGTGCTGAGAGTTCTTTCATGCTCCTTTTGCAGCCCAGCAGGTCTGATGAGGAACGTGAATGAGTCTTCATTGTTAAAGTCTTTTTCCATGCTAGTAATTAAGTTCTAATTTAAAGCTCTATCCATGCTTGCTGGAGGAATGGGAGAAACTCAGTTTCATGTGTCTCTGCATACCTAAAGAAAGCTGTCTGCTGGGACCAAATTGTTAGCCAGTGAATTGTAGCCATGAATGCCACAAACTGGACCTCAACAAAATAGATAAAACAGTGACCAAGTACTTTTTTTGCTGGGAAAGGCTCTGTTGGACATGTGACTGAAAAGCTACCAAATAAAAGGCAAGTACACAACTCCTGAAATGCTGGCAGTATTGTAGCTCTGAATGCTTGCTCTGTTTAAGTTGCTAGCTATGGTAGAACTGTAACACTGTAGACTGGTGCCTTGAGAGACTCCAGAAAAAGTATAGGCAGAAATAATGTCTAGTGGTTTTTGCAACATGTGGTGCTGTGGTCCAACATGAATAGAATCAACCAGGTTGGAAGAGACCTCCAAGATCACCCAGTCCAACCTATCGCCCAGCCCTATCCAGTCAACTAGACCATGGCACTAAGTGCCTCATCCAGGCTTTTCATGAACACCCCCCAGGACGGTGACTCCACCACCTCCCTGGGCAGCCCATTCCAATGCCAATCACTCTCTCTGTGAAGAACTTCCTCCTACCATCCAGCCTAGACTTCCCCCGGCACAACTTGAGACTGTGTCCATGTTTGAGATCTTCTGTTAAAGAGGCAAATGGCAGTGTCATGCCCCATTTTTGTCTATTTCAAGCCTCAAGGGGAGACAAGGAAGCTGATAGACCTATCAGTGTTCACTAAAAAAATTACTGGTTTTGTGCATGTTCTTAAATCACCTCTCCACTAGGGGAGGTTTATGTTGGATATTAGGAAAAATACCTCAGTCAGGCACTGGGACAGGCTGCCCAGGGAGGTGGTGGAGTCACCATTGCTGGAAGTGTTCAAGAAATGTGTAGACATGGCACTCTGGAACGTGGCTTAATGGCCATGGTGGTGGTAGGTTGATGGTTGAGCTTGATGAACTTAGAGCTGTTTCAGTGAAGACCTCTATGATTCTGTAAGTAGTTCCCTCCTGCATGTCTTACTTTTAGAAAGTGCAGAACCATGGGTTTACTGACAACAAGTACTGGCAGATCTGCATACAGAGCTGGTCTGGGTTGTTTTTTTGTTAGGATGTTTAAAGTTTTCTGTCTCTCCCTTGGGCTGGGAAAGTATCAAAGAAAGGAAGTTCACTCAGTCTTTCTTGGCATGTTGTAAGATGCATCACCAAACAGTTTAGATGGAGAGATTTGAAGGGTGGGAGGATGTTTGTTTTGTTTTTAAGAGTTGAAGATCACCTATAAGTAACAACATTTTTTGGCTCTTTGGTTAGAGATGAAAGATCTTCAATATGAGCATAGAGGTTAATTGAAACCAATGTACTTGGTGATGAACTTTTCCAGCATGGGTTTTCAGAACAAAGCCTTGCAAGTGATAGAATCATGGAATCAAACAGGTTGAAAGAGACCTCCAAGATCATCCAGTCCGACCTAGCACCCAGCCCTAGCCAGTCAACTAGACCATGGCACTAAGTGCCTCATCCAGGCTTTTCCTGAACACCCCCAGGGACGGTGACTCCACCACCTCCCTGGGCAGCCCATTCCAATGCCAATCACTCTCTCTGGGAAGAACTTCCTCCTAACACCCATCCTATACCTCCCACAGCACAAATTGAGACTGTGTCCCCTTTTTCTATTGCTGGTTGCCTGGGAGAAGAGATCAACCCCCACCTGGCTACAACCTCCCTTCAGGTAGTTGTAGACAGCAAGGAGGTCACCCCTGAGCCTCCTCCTCTGCATACTAAACACCCCCAGCTCCCTCAGCCTCTCCTCGTAGAGTTTGTGTTCGAGGCCCCTCACCAGCTTTGTTGCCCTTCTCTGGACATGTTCCAGTATCTCAACGTCTCTCTTGAACTGGGGAGCCCAGAATTGGACACAGTACTCCAGGTGTGATAATGGACTACATTTTGCATTTGTTTTAGCAAACAACTTAAGCAACTCTGTCTAAATGAACTCCAAATTTTCTGACCATACATGCACAAATTGTCATGGCTATGCCACATTTTTCTCTTCCCAGTATCTTCATGATAACTCACATCAATCTTAATTTCTACATTAATTTTATAGAAAAAATCTTTTGGAAATATTTGTTTATTGTAGTGAAAATAAGATAGCATTATGCTCATGTATACACACACACACAAAGAAAAGATTCACTATATATACACAGAAATACCTCGTACTCAGTGTAACCAAGGCTCTCTTCAGCTTGCCCATAGCAAAGAGCAGAATACCTTTAAAATGTGCTTGGTCTCAGCTGCCAGCCACTGCTGTGCTTAGCAGGAGCAGCACCAAAGTTGCCAGGGCTGGCAGCCCAGCTGCACAGGGACAAGTCACAGGTTGATGCTTATACCCTGAGCCCAGCACTTCTCCCCATTGTACGGTTACCATGATCACAAGGCCCTGGTGGAACAGAATGGCTCAGCCCTGCTACTGCAAGGGCAGGTGGGAGTAGGCTCTGTCACACAAACTCTAGACCAGCTGTTCTGACAGCCCTCAGATCACCCAGCACAATGAGGTCTCTGTCTCATAACATCCGGTCACAGCAGAGTTCAGCAGCACCAGGTTACTTTCTTCTCTTGTGTTAGCTGGGCTTACAGTCGTTCATGTAAGCATTTCATCGATGTGTGGCTCTGATGCCCCTTCCCTGCCACTCAAGGCAAGAACATAGTATGCAAGTGATCTGGAGAGAGCCTCCAGAACACCTAAAAGAATTGCATTGCAATATTCACTTGTTGAACTAAGCAGCTTATAAACAAGTAATGGTCACTATTGTTTAACTCTGAAAAGTATCAGGTGACTGTTGGCACATGTGGGCCAAGAACTACAGACTTTATAGACATGACAGATAGCTTGGCCTTGTTTGCTAGCAGAAGCTAATGCGAGACTGGTAGTGCCCTAACCTTGCCAGTGTGTTGGTGTCTTAGCCAAGAGACACTGGGTGACTGAAGAGAGCCCCAACACACCCTAACACGCAGTCACAACTCTCTTCATAACTTGAAGGTAAAACCCTGCCTGTACCTGGGAGATCCCCATCTCAGTTCAGCTATCTTAAAATGCTTCACGCTGACTTCTTCTGTTTAACAAATTCTAGACTGATTTCCATTAAGAATAACCTCAATTTTTCCTTCCCCATAGGAAAGTGCTGCCATCCACCAAACATGTGTGCACTTAAGTACCACAGATTTTGGAACAGAGCTCATAGCAGGCTTTTGCTCAGTTCAGTAAAGAAAACTCAGATCTGAGATGGCTGAATTCAACATTGAGTAAGCACTGAATATGTTTTCTGGTTTTTTTTTTTGTTTGTTTCATTTTGTTTCAACAGGATGGGCATAAATGCCACTGGAGTATTTAATCATTACACAATGCATCTTTCTATTTCAACAGATAAATCCACTATGAAAATGAGCTGGCAGGGTAATACATGGTGTATAAGTAAGGGCCATTAACTTAGAAAATATCAAATTGCCTACATACAAAAAAGAAAGGTAATCAATATTAGTCACTTCAGATTCACAGAACATTTGTACAATAGAAGCCCTTCTGTGTCCCAGCAACAGCTGGAGAACCAACCATCCTGGCTTTAAAAGCAGGGTGATGTACTGCAGAAGTACTGCCCTGCCTCACCAAGGTGCCCTGGGGAAGTCACCCCCAGGTAGCCCTGATGCTTCTTCTTGAGGAGAGCCTTTAGGAGGCCTGCAGGTTCAGTGCTCTCTTCTGCTTTTCTGCTGCCAGGTGACAACATGTACACCAAACATCTCTACGAAAGAACAATTTTTCCAGGGATGTTATCTTTGTGTTTGCAACAGGAATGCTTCAAAATAATTCTAGAACAATAACTCTCCCCTACAAACCAAATACTCCGTTCCACTAGTGCTTTACACCTATGACATGGCTACAGGAGCCTCCAGTGAGAGGATCAATGCCAGACAGGGATTTTGAACGTGCCTTTTATTTGGGTTGTGCATGTATCTTCTCTTACCTGAGGAGACTTTTTTTGCCTTGGTATACAAACCTCCTCTGTCCATTTCAGAGTTAATGAAAAATGAACTTTTATAACCTCTGCCACTTGTGATCAACTCTTAAAAATGTCACTTTACACAGAAAATCCAGAAGTAGTTGAGATAAACAGGCATTCATTTAGAAAACATCTGTATCCATCCATGCAATGTCAAAATTGTAAGTAACTTCACAGTTACATCTGAGCCCATTGCTATGGCAACAAGGTAGTCTTTATCTCCCACATGCCTTCTACTGATTTCTTCTTAAAGCAGCTTCCTGAAATGAAAAACAGAGATGCAATCACTAAGTTAGTCTCTTTCAAATATTGGATTCAAGGCTGATATGAGGCAGCCTTTATTACTTTCCAGCAGTGGAAAATTTAGACACTGATCCTTTTCAAGATGAAAATAAAAAAAAGAAGAGCAACTGACATGGAGAAATGTGAACTGCTGATACTTCCAACTTAAAAAAAAGAAAACAACCCAAAGTGTAGATATGATCTTGGAACACATGATTTTTGCTACTGTAGCTATTTTCAGTAGGATCCCAAGAAGTTGTACTACGGTGTCTTCCAAACTAACCCAGCTAGAAGTAATTTGCTGCTTGCTACAGGTTCATGAGAGTGTGTATGTTGATAATTAATTCCTTGATGGTCTTTTTTGTGGTTAGCTTTCATTAGGATTCTGTGATTTATTCTCTCTTCAACCATCTTGCAGAAAAATGCCTTAATTGCCAGACTTTGGAGGGCTTCCTTGGATCATATCTTTAATTTGTTCCTTCTTACAAAAGCACTAAAGTTGCTTTGGGCCAGATGGCGACAAGAGAAGGGTAAGGAAATACCAGTTTTCAGGAGACTGCTTTTTGAAGGTCTGCTCTAGGACAGTTTAGGTAGTTAAAGAGCCATCTCCAGAGGGATGTGAGCCCTGGACTCTCTAATTGAATGATTCTATGGTCAAAGCACATAGCCCAGCTTGGTTAATTGTTTAGTATTGTAAGCTTCCTTAAGTGCACAGCATGCCAGAGAGTGAGCTGTTGGGATTTGTATAGCTGCCAGGTCTTGAGAACTCAATATAAACAAACATGCTTTTAAAATGATAGAATCACAAAATGGCAGAGGTTGGAAGGGATGTCTGGAGATCATCAAGTCCACACCGCCTGCTAATGCACAGTTACCCAGAGCAGGTTGTCCAGGATCACAATGTCCAAGTGGGCTGAGAATCTCTCCAGAGAAGGAGATTCCACTACCTCTCTGGGCAGCCTGGTCCAGTGTTCCCTCATCCTCAAAGTCAACATCCACGAAGATCTCAGTCACTAATACTACCACATTTAGGTTTCTTCACCTTTGGGAATGCATTTATTTAAGTTCTCCAAGGCATAATTTTAGGGTGTGGTTATTTCTTCGTAGTTAGACCCAACACTGGATTATGCAACATGAAATCAGAGGGATGGCTATAACTTTCACATTGAACTACTGAACATTTTCTTCTGTTTTCTTCTGTTCTATTCTGTTTTCATCTCCTTTCTCCTCTTTTATTTTCTTCTCCTTTCACCCCTTTTATTTTCTTCTCCTTTCTCCCCTTTTATTTTCTCCTCTTTTCTCCCCTTTTATTTTCTCCTCTTCTCTCCTCTTCTCTTCTCCTCCTCTCCTCTCCTTTCTTTTCTTCTCTTCTATTTTCTTCTCTTTTTCTCTCCCCTCCTCTCCCCTCCTCTCCTCTCCTGCTCTTTTCTTCTCTTCTCTTCTCTTTTTCTCTTCTCTTCTCTTCTTCTCTTCTTCTCTTCTCTTTTTCTCTTCTCTTTTTCTCTTCTCTTTTTCTCTTCTCTTTTTCTCTTCTCTTTTTCTCTTCTCTTTTTCTCTTCTCTTTTTCTCTTCTCTTCTCTTCTTCTCTTCTCTTTTTCTCTTCTCTTCTCTTTTTCTCTTCTCTTCTCCTCTTCTCTTCTCTTTTTCTCTTCTCTTCTCTTTTTCTCTTCTCTTCTCTTTTTCTCTTCTCTTCTCTTTTTCTCTTCTCTTCTCTTTTTCTCTTCTCTTCTCTTTTTCTCTTCTCTTCTCTTTTTCTCTTCTCTTCTCTTTTTCTCTTCTCTTCTCTTTTTCTCTTCTCTTCTCTTTTTCTCTTCTCTTCTCTTTTTCTCTTCTCTTCTCTTTTTCTCTTCTCTTCTCTTTTTCTCTTCTCTTCTCTTTTTCTCTTCTCTTCTCTTTTTCTCTTCTCTTCTCTTTTTCTCTTCTCTTCTCTTTTTCTCTTCTCTTCTCTTTTTCTCTTCTCTTCTCTTTTTCTCTTCTCTTCTCTTTTTCTCTTCTCTTCTCTTTTTCTCTTCTCTTCTCTTTTTCTCTTCTCTTCTCTTTTTCTCTTCTCTTCTCTTTTTCTCTTCTCTTCTCTTTTTCTCTTCTCTTCTCTTTTTCTCTTCTCTTCTCTTTTTCTCTTCTCTTCTCTTTTTCTCTTCTCTTCTCTTTTTCTCTTCTCTTCTCTTTTTCTCTTCTCTTCTCTTTTTCTCTTCTCTTCTCTTTTTCTCTTCTCTTCTCTTTTTCTCTTCTCTTCTCTTTTTCTCTTCTCTTCTCTTTTTCTCTTCTCTTCTCTTTTTCTCTTCTCTTCTCTTTTTCTCTTCTCTTCTCTTTTTCTCTTCTCTTCTCTTTTTCCTCTTCTCTTCTCTTTTTCCTCTTCTCTTCTCTTCTCTTCTCTCCTCTTTTATTTTACTTTTAGAATAAAAAAATTACTTTGGAAAGAAAGCCTTCAATTTATACGTCAAGTAGTGGACTTGGCTGTCCCTCTGTTTTCATCAGAACTCTACAAATGTCTACTTCAAATACAGCACCAGGCAATAGTAATTAGAAGAGTTAAGAAGGTTCTATTATGTGTGCTTTCAAGGACCTACACTGAAGTCAGTACTTCTCTGACCCCCATTAACTCTGAGATTGCTCCTGACTGCTTTCAACAAGCCTTCTGGGGCTCTCTACACAGCTTATCTTAAGAACTTCAAAAAAAAAAAAAAAGCTGAACCCCTGCAAAAACCTTCACCTCTTAACCCTTTACATGAAAAATAGTGAAGCAAAGGCCGCATGAGAAGACATCAAAGAAGCTAGTTACCCAGAGAAGAGATTCTACTCACATTTGGTGCTGCCTAACAAACTCTGCAAACTGTCGGTCTTTAGCGTAGAGCTCTATAATTCGAATTCTGTCCTGAATCTCCTAGAAGACAAGAAACACAATTTTAACTACATAATAGAAATGGGAATACTCCTGAAATGACTATTTCTGGGTTTATGGAAAACGAAACTCCTATCCTTTGCTGTTTCAAGAAGTAGAGCCTGAAATTTCATACTCTGCTACTAAAATTCTTCTTGAGGTCCTTTTTAGTTTAATGAAGAACTTCATTAGGATCCAGTAATACTTTACTTTTAAATCAAATTCACACTTTGGACAGATGTGTGATTTCAACAGGCTTTAATAACACCATTTCTCTCTCATAGACACTTTGCCTAGGAGCCCAGCTACAGGCTGGAATGACACTTCTCACAGATCTGTGGTTAAATTCTGGATTTAAACACCTTGTCATCAGCCTTCTAGAATAAACCCTGGACACTGTGTAGATAGGAAGAAAGGAGATGGATGTGATCTAACTTGTAAGTTATGCAAAAAACTAAACTTTGTTTTAAAAAGGCAAAAACTCTATAAAAGGATCTGGATGCACCAGGTTTTCTACACATCAGGTAGGTGGTATTAAAACCAAAAGGCTGCTTTGAGCAACACAGACAAACCTCCCCATATCCTGTGAAGTTTTCATGAGGATTTGTTCATTTAGAAATGAGTATTTTTTTTTTCAGGAAGGTTGTGTTTGTAATAGGAATGCTCTAGTCTATAAAATTGTCAGAGCAGTCAGCTCCTTTATCATGGAATCATAGATGGAATTGAGTTGGAAGGGACCTTAGAGATCACTTAGTTCCAACCCCCCTGCCATGGACAGGGACACCTCCCACTTTGAGCTTACTCAAAGCGTGGTCTTAAACATTTCTGGGGATGAGGCAGACACACCTTCTCTGGGCAACCCATTCCAGTATCTCACCACCCTCACAGTAAAGAATTTCTTCCTAACATCCAATCTAAACCTACCCTTCTCTAGTTTCACACCATTGCCCCTTGTCCTATCAGAACATGCCTTTATAAAATGTCCCTCTCCAGCTTTCCTGTAAGCCCCTTCAGGTACTGGAGGGCCACTGTAATGTCTCCCTGGAGCCTTCTCATCTCCAGACTAAACCAATTCCTTCAGCCTGTCCTAGTAGAAGAGACACTCCACCCATCTGATCATCTTTGTGACCCTCCACTGGACTTTCTCCAACAAATCCATGTCCTTGTGTTGGGGGCTCTGGTGCTGGACAAATCATGTGAAATTCATTACTGGTCAGAACACACCCATTCCTTTCTCTACACCTAAGAGCAAGCATGGAAAGAAATCCTTTCTTCTCTTAAAGAGTTGCATCAGCTGCAGTTGCAACTTTTTTATCTAGAACATAGGTGCTGGGGGAAGACTGGGCCCACCTCTCAAGGGTTGAATACGGTTATTGTTCATGTGATCTTTTCCATGCCACTGTGAAAACAAGGTCATTTACCTCCTTAGTAAGCTCACTGTTTTCATAAATATGCCTGATCTCTTCACTGCTGTAGTCAGTGGATGTCTCTGCACTGGTAGAACTGTAGGACGTTAGCTGAGGGTATCTCCGGTAATAATGGCTGTAGCCAGTCGTATCACTTTCATACATGGGGTTGTATTTAACTGCATTCTCAATGGATGAGAGGCTGTCACCCTGCCTGGGGGAGCAATAAACAAACTGTCAGCTTCTCTGAAGCCTGGAAGGGCAGCAGATAGATTTAGGAAGCCTGGCATTTGGAGACACCTGGACATACTGTTGCTTGTCGACTATGTGACAGAATTGTCTTTATTGTAGCAGATGTGGTTTAAAGTATGAGATGGTGTCACTTACCCCTGTGACTCCTCGGTGTCACTCTTTGTGTACTGGTCTCGAAGGGTCCTGGCCAAGAAGAAGATGACAGCAGATGCCACAAGAAGGAATCCTGCCACGGAAGCAATTGCAATACCCACAACCAGTGGTTCAGACACATATTCTTCACAGTGCTCCCCTCTGTACCACCAGTTCTCTCCCACACGACACCTGCAACAAGGGAAGATGGGGAAATTAAACATCAGCAAAAACTCTGCTTCATGTAAGTGTATTTAACTTCTTGCTATGATCTAGTCTCGGTTAAGTCACCTCAGCGAATGATGACCTGGTCTCAGTTAAGTCACCTCAATGAATGCCTTCATATGTTCAAGGACAAACTTTGCAGACAAGAGGGCAAATGGTATCCTAGGGTTCATCAAGAAAAGTGTGTCCAGCAGGTCTAGGCAGGTTCTCCTCTCCTTCTACTCTACCCTGGAAAGACCACACCTGGAATATCGTATGCAATTTTGGACTCCCCAATTCAAGAGAGACAAGGATCTACTGGAGACAGTCCAACAAAGCTGCAAGCATGATTAAGGGACTAGAAGATGTCTCCTATGAAGAAAGACTGAGAGAACTGAGGCTGTTTAGCCTTCAGAAGAGAAGGCTGAGATGGATTCCTATTAATTTCTAAAAATATCTGAGAGGTGGTAGTCAAGAGGAGGTGAGCAACCTTTTCGATACAAAGTCATGGAGTGCTTCAGGTTGGAAGGAACCTTTGAGGCTCATGCTGTCCAGCACCCCTACGGAGCAGGACAACCTTCAACTAGATCAGTTTTCTCAGAGCACCATCCAACCTGACCTTGAACGTTTCCAGTCCCTCTCTGGGTAAGCTGTTACAGTGTTCCACCACCCTCATTGTAAAAACTTTCTTCCTTGCAGCTACTCTGAACCTGTCCTCTCTTAGTTTAAAACCATCAACCCTTATCCTGTTGCAAGAGTCCCTGCTAAAAAGACTGTCACATCCTTCTTATAGGCCCCCTTATAGTATTTAAAGGCTACAATAAAGTCTCACAAGACCTTTCTCCTCTCCATAATGAGCAACCCCAAATACTGAATTGAGTGAAGATAGGTAAACCAGAAGAAAAAGGATACTGTGTGTGGTGGGAAAAGCCTCTGGGTTTAAAAATTAGAGTATCTTGGAGATATTTAAGACCTGCCTGGACGCATTCCTGCACCATCTGGTATAGGTGATCCTGCTCTGTAGGGGGGTTGGACTAGATGATCTTTTGAGGTCCCTTCCAGACCCTAACATTCTGTGATTCTGTTGTCTTAATCACCTTGTAGGGTAAATACAAATGAAGTTGAGCTAAACAGCAGAATGCTAACCATGGTGGAGTTCACTATGCTATAAGTTACAATACACAAAATAAATAACTAGAAAGAAATGTGTCCAAGGTTGTGTCTTTGCAACAGTTACCCAAAGCACCATTCAGTACTTCTGTCTTGCTGTGGTGTTGAACATGAGACCTTTGCTGTTAACACTCACTTTAAATGTACCAGAGACAATCATATATTTCTATTGTCTGTGTTTGTATTATGTGTTTGGGATTGCTTGCTATAAAAATTCAAGGAGATTTAAGGTAGTGGAACCACTCAAAGCAATGAATCTGGTTAATAACAAATATTGGTAATTAAGTCTTCTAACATCAGTAGCTGAAAGAGTTTTTGAAAGTAGTAAGCAATACTTTAAATTTTCACAGGATCACAGGATGTCAGGGGTTGGAAGGGACCCAAGGAGATCGAGTTCAAGCCCCCTGCCAGAACAGGACAATCCTATCTAACACAGTTCACTGAGGAGCACACCCAGACAGGCCTTGAAAGTCTCCAGAGAAGAAGACTCCACAACCTCTCTGGGGAGCCTGTTCCAGTACTCTGACCCTTACAGTAAAGAAGTTCCCCCTTGTGTTGAGGCAGAACCTCTTGTGCTGCAGCTTACACCCACTGCTCCTTGTCCTATCCCAGGGAGCAAGTGAGCAGCGCCTGTCCCCCCACTTCCTGGCCAGCCCTCAGGTGTTTATAAACATTTATCAAATCCCCTCTAAGTCTTCTCTTTTCCAGAGAGTTTTTGGAAGAGTTTTTAATAACTACTGTTCAGAGCATGCTTGAGTTGAGACATTTACCTGGTTCCAATTAACGTGATTATACAAATATAGTAACACTGGTACATCTGTGGCAGTACCCATTTTTGTAACTTTAAAAACATTTTCCTTTCTCCTGTTAATTGCTAGGGCTTTAAGATTCTCTTTAGAGATGTTCAAAGTAAGCTTTTTTTTAAAAAAGCAAGACAAAAAAACCCCAACAAACAAACCCAACCCACACCTGAAGTAATATAATTGACTTGTAGAATCATTTAGATTGGAAAAGACGTTTTAAGATCATCAAGTCCAACCATTATCTCCCTCAACCAAGTATGGTGTTAAACCCTGTCCCTCAGCACCACATCTCCGAGTCTGTTAAACACCTCCAGGGATGGGGTTTCAACCACCTCAATCTTTTTGTGACCTGCACATGATTTCTGCTAAATGGCCAATTATTTACTTCTATGATCCTTACTTAACCAAGAGCATTGTTTGTAATACATTTAGAATGGGTGGATCTACATTTCAGATATAAATTTTTGTGATGGAATTAACTTTTATGTGCTTTATATAATGTTACATAATACTTGGCTAAAGGAGAAATAAATCCCCTGGACATAAATTCTGTGACCAAAGTTCAAGGAAGGTGATTTGAACAACTGAGTATGTTCCATTACTACCATTTCTTTAAGTTAGTTTCATTTCCTGATGTTTCTCTCTTATAAAAGTTTGGGGGGGTTGTATTGTCTCATTTCCAATTATGTGTAGGAAAACAAATGTTAATATTGGGACCACTTCTCAGCAGCATGATGAGAATGATAATTATTATCTCTCATGTTATCTTATGGAGTTTTGCACAGATCTTGTAGGATGCTATATGTAAATAAAGTGGCTGAACATGGAAAGACATTTTATTAAAAGGGAAGGAAGGGAGAAAGGAAAAAATAGAACAAAAAAGAAAAAAGAGAGAGAGAAAGAGAAAGAAAGGGAGAGAAAGAAAGAGAGGAGAGGACAAAAAGAGAGGAAAAAAAGGAGAGACAAAGAAAAGCAGGACACAGGAAGAAGTGTCAGGATGACCTACCTACAGATGGCGCCTTGTCCAGGGCTGATATCGCACTTTCCGTCATTCAGGCAGAAGTTTGGTTGCAGGTCGCAGATGCTGTTGCAGGGCAGCCCATCAATGCTTAGGTAGCCAGGATTGCAGACACACTCTGCTTCCCCACTCCAGCGATTTACTATGCATTCAGAGAACTCATTGCAGGCCTGGAACTTGCAGGGATCTGCTTGCTCACCTGAGAATACACAGAGCAGAAAACACTCATGAGAGAGGAGAACATTAACTGAGGCAAAGCCCTGGCTATCTGCTGCTATTTTCTTTTCTGCAAAAATCCATCACACATCTTTGCCAAGTAACAGAAGTTTCTGCTAAAATGACCCAGTGCAAGAAAGTGTTGCCGCTCTGCAAGCTTGTTGGATGGACTAAGACCATCCAACAAGCCACTCAGAAAAGCAAGGATAAAGTGTTCTTTTCCTTACTGCAATGGGTACTCAGATGTTCTCTAGTCTGCTGGAACTGTATTTTGCCAATGAGTAAAATCACAGAATGGCTAGAGTGGGAAGGGACCTTAAAGATCATCTAGTTCTAAACTCCCGTGCCATGGGCAGGGACTCCTCCTGCTAGATCAGGTTGCTCCGACCATCCAGGACTTAAACACTTCCAGGGATAAGGCAACCACAACTTCTCTGGGCAACCTGTTCCAGTGTCTAATCAACCCTCATATGTAAGAACTTCTTCCTAAGAGCAAATCTAAATCTACACTGCTTTTTATCTGTCTCTCTGCAATCTGTGAAAAAAATGTTTTGTTTCCTTTTCTATTTGCCTGATAGTTTGTTTATTTTTAAAGCAAAGCCTCTGACAAGCAGTGTGCAGTTTCTGAACTGCAGGGTTCCTCACCAAATTCTTAAAGCTTGAGTTCTTCTAAAACCCTTGCTCCCAAGTGCATTCCCCTGCCATCCTTACCTGACTCCACATCTAGGGAGTATTTATCAATGGCCAGGTTCATGGTGTGATAGGCAGTGTTGCAGAAATCTTCCAGGATCATGTACACAGCATTGGTGACATTCCGAGGCACAGGTTTGGCAAATTTCATCCTGCTGTTCACCACAATGCTGCCATTTCTGAAGTTCAGAATTTCCAGATTCTGGAAGCCTGTCAGGTTTGACTGAAGGTAGGGCACCAGCTGCAACACAGGAGACATGACAGGAAAGTTGTGGTTTTGAACCTCTGCTCAAGCCAGTTGCACTGTTACAGCATCAGGCAGCAGGAATCTGAACTATTTGATCCAAATATTGAAGCAGGTTTACCTAGAGCAGATTGCAGTGGTGTCCAGGCAGGCTATGAATGACTCCAGAGACGGAGACTCCACTACCTCTCAGGGCAGCCTGTTCCACTGCTCCACCACCCTCATGTTTAAATGGAACTTCCTGTGTTCAAGTTGTGACCATTAGCTCTTGTTCTGTCATTGGGCAATACTGAAAGAAGACTGGTTCCATCCTCCTGACACCTGCCCTTTAGGTAAACATGGATCAGAACCCCCCTCTATCTTTTCTTCTCCAGGCTAAAAAGCCCCAAGTCCCTCTGTCTTTCTTCATAAGAGAGATGTTTTAGTCCCCTAATCATCTTCGTAGCCCTTTTCTGTACCCTCTCAAGCTGTCTCCTGTCCTCCTTGAACTGGAGAGCCCAGTACTGGACACAGTACTCCACATGTGGTCACTCCAGAGGAGAAGAGGGAGAGGAGAAACTCCCTCAACCTGCTGCCCACACTCTTCTTGGCAAATACTATTGGCCTTCTTGGCACACTGCTGGCCCATGGTCACCCTATTGTCCACTAGGACTCCCAGGCCTTTTTCCACAGAAGCAATTCTTACCAGCTCCAAGAATCGCTGCTCCAATGCTTTGTATTCAGGGGAGTTCTTATTAAACAGGTCTTCTGAAAACATCATGTTGGTGACCCGAAGACTGAAAAACACAACTAGAGAACGTGACGGGACAGGAGTACTGCTGCGATTTTCATGGGTGGCCCAAGCCACACTGGCCATCTCTGTAGACTGGACACGAGTCGTTATCTCCACATGACTTTTAGTCACAGTCCTTCCCTCCTCAGTCAGATCAGGAGAAAGGGGGACAGTACTCATATGACCCAGCTCCACTGAAACATCCAGAACTTCTGTTGTTTCATCTCCCAACTTTGTTGAGGTAGTCACAGGAGGGAGATGGGACAGGAGCTCAATAGTGCTGAAGCTCACAGAAACATGTGTGTCACGGTCTGTACCACCCTGTCCAGTAAAGCTCTCTACAACATCTGTCTGATCTGTTACAGAAGGAACTGCATCTGAAATGTGTGTGGCAGCTGTCGCTGCTGATCCAGTAGTGTCCTGGTCTGCCAGCTCTTCTGTGAAAGCATCAGCGCTTACTGTGTAGGCAGCTGGGTATACCATGGAAGGATATGTAGTCAGAATAGTTTCTGAAGAGATAGTGTCCAACTGGCCTGTTGTAGCAGCTTCTGTTACACCTGACTGCTCCACTGTGACTAGTTCTTCTACCGTTGTCCTGTCTTCAATGATGTCCTGGCCTATGCTGGACTCTGCAGGTAGCTCCATACTGAGAGTTTCTGTAGGTGTAAGGAGACTATCTTCCACAGACAGACCCGTATCATGTGGTGAGACAGAGACCTGTCCAGTCGGCACGTCTACAAAGAAATGGTCCTCTGAAGGCTCCAAAACTGAGGATGGTTTAACAGAAGAAGAATCATACGTGCCCAAGGTTTCTGTCTGTGTAGAAGGTTCCACAGATGATGGTTCCACCTCTTCTGTCTGCAGGAGAGGTACTTGTTGAGTTGCAGTCTCTGGAAAGACAAATATTTCAGACTCATCAAGGAAATCTTCTTTTATACTGTTCATACCTTCATTCTCATCTTTGGAAGGTTCATCAACTAATTTATTCCCAGAGTTAAGAATATAGTCTAAGATCATGCCTTCAGGTATATCATCAGGTCTGATTGACAAAGACTCATTGTCATCTTCAAACCAGCTATCAGAACCAGGGTAGAAAACTGGTTCCAGTGTTGCTTCTTCCCAAGGCCAAATACTTGATTCCATTTCTTTCCCTGAACCATCAAAAGCTGAACCAGACCCATCATCATATATAACTCTATCTCCAATATATATATCATTTTCATCTTCCATAGGGTGTTCTCCTAAAGGAAAAGGAAGTTCTTCCACAGGCTGGTACACCACAGAGTCTACATCTTTACTGCCTGCAGGACTACCTTGGGTTACTTCTTCCTTCTCAGCAGATACTGTTTCTTTTATATCAGTCTCTATGTCTGATGAAGAGGCCACTGTTGGTGCAGAAAGCAGAGGAACTTCATAATCATCTGTAGATGGGAGTTCTTCAGGCACGAGGTGAGGAGGACTTAAAGGCAAAAGGTCTTCAGAGAGCCCAGTATCTTCGAACATGAAAAAATAAGAATACATTTCCAATTAGTGGCTGCTTGGAACTTTAAGTGTCAAATCACATTCGTTTTGTTGTCTTTAGATCTGTATTCAGCATGTTTCCCTGGCTTTTGTATGCCAAAGGCAGAAAGACCCCTGCTGACCTCCCTCAGTTTTCATTCAGATAATCTATGGCCCAAGTCAAGATATGAAAATGCTTGTATGCCCTTAAACAAGTACCATGGTGCACACCATCTCCTGGAGGGATGAACAGGCATCAGTAGATACTGCAAACATTTTACCTCAGCATATTGCTCTTGGATACACACCCACAGGAAAGGCAAACACTGTCAGAAAAAGACACACCATTTTCTAGACCTTTCTGAAAAGCCATTTTGGTGACCTCTACACTTCTGGTGAGTAGTATCAGGAAACATTGGCAACCAAGTTTAAGCCTCAGCCAAAGGCATTAACTTACCGTCTAAAGAATTAGGGGCTGAAAACCATTCCAGAGAGTCCGTGGAGTCCCTCCCTAGCACTGGTGCAGTGACCGGATGAGGAGTCTGATTCCCATCCTCTAAAGTCAGGCCATCAGGCAAAGAAGTGATGTCAGCCTCTGAGGATAGCGAAGCTTCAGGTGCCAAACTGGCCTCAGAGTCCAGATTTTCTGGTCTTGGCCAGATTGCATTGTCATTGTCCTGTTCGCTGTCTGAAGTGGCATCTGGTTTGGCGAAATCAAAGGGCAAGGTATTGCTGACAGTTGATTCATCTGCTGAAGGCCGTTCAGCTAAAAAGGTGCCGTCCTGGAACACAAACCTGCTGTTAATATTTCCACTGTCACAGAGAGAGCATTGGCTGACCCCCTCAGGGGTGCTAACAGCATCCAACAGCAAAATCTCCTACTCCTGCCTCTTTGAGAAAGTAATGCTGAGCAGCAGGAGGGTGCAAACTGGGAGGACTGGCAGACAGATACCCTTTAGCAATTATCTGCAACATCCACATAAAACACACATCCTTGTGACATACATTTTGTTTGTCCACTCATGGCCACCAAAAAGGGAATCACAGAACCACTGAGGTTGGAAGAGACCCTTGTCATCTACAGACACCCCATCTCCTTTACTGAAAAACTGGATCTGGTCATTTCCAGTCATATCAAACATAAATTTGCACAGTACTACCTGTCTTCCTAAAGCAGGAACAGCTCTGAACAGCTATTACTCATCAGCTACATAATATATGGTAATTGTAACATTGTAATTACTATGACATATAAAACAGTCTGGAAACTGAACTCCCGTGTATAATAAATGACCCTGAGATCATTTATTATCTTTTAGTTTCTGAGTATGAAAACTCAGGAGGGAAACATAGACCATCATATAAAGAAGAGCATTAGGAATGTGGAATAAGTTTAGTCTCAAAGCTGAGATATACCTGTGTAGAAAGAAGAAAGGCAGGGCAGGTGAGGGAAGGGAAGGGCAGGTGAGGGAAGGGCAGGGAATTTTTTTGTTCAAGTATGTTTTTAAATCTCCAGTTTGCACACCACTTATTTACTACTCCATACCCCAATAATTTGGTTTAGCAAAATATTTAGGTTTTAGCTCATTCATCTTTAAATATCAGTCTGCTACTATGGTGTAGTATTACCTATGAGGTAATTATATTGGGAAAATACAACGAAGAGATTGTTACTTGGCCAAGGCTACAAAAATGACCTGACTCAGAGATCGGTGCTGTGCAACAGTGTGATATAAACAAATGAAAAAAAAACCACTGCCAATTTCAGGAAGCAATTTACTAAGAACTAACCACTTGCTGATGATCAGTAGTGAAGTTAAGTGGGCAGCAGGAGCAGGTTTCTGCAATAGGGTCGCACTTTGAATCCTGAGTTCAGTTTGGGGCCCCCCATTACAAGAAGGAAATTGAGGGGCTGAAGCGTGTCCAGAGAAGCACAAAAAAGCTGGTGAAGGGTCTGGAGAACAAATCTAGTGAGGGGCTGCTGAGGGAACCGGGGCTGTTTAGTCTGGAAGAGGCTGAGGGGAGACCTCATTGCTCTCTGCAACTCCCTGAAAGGAGGCTGGAGTGGGGTGGGTTTCAGTCTGTTTTCCCTAGTATCAACTGACAGGACAAGAGGAAATGGCCTGAAATTGTGCCAGGGGAGGTTTAGGTTGGAGATTAGGAAAAATTTCTTTGCTGCAAGAGTAGTGAGGCCTTGAAACAGGCTGCCGAGGGAGGTGGTGGAGTCACTGTCCCTGGAGATGTTCAAGAAATGTGTGGACATGGAACTTCTGGACATGGCTTAATGGCCATGGCAGTGTTAGGTCAGTGGTTGAACTCAACGATCTTAGAGGTCCTTTCCAAGCAAAATAATTCCATGATTCTCTTTCTGTAGCTCACCATTCCAGTCTCTCTCTCTCTTTTTTTTTTCCCCTTGAGTAACAGGAAAACTCCAGATATTTTTCAACTGACTTTTTACTCCTGGTTGAAATGTGGGTGAATTAAATATTCAACTTCATTCAAAATGTATTTGAACACTTGTCAAAACAAATCAGTTAAAGTATTATTAGCAAATTCTCTACCTGTATTGATCACGTTTTTATAGCCATTTATGCCACCAAACTCTCCTCCCACTTTTAATTTCTATGATAACAATCAGCTGAAAAGTATTAATCTCATCTAGACATGTGCTCCATCAATTACCTTTTTTATAGGTAAAACTGACCACTATAAATAAGGCTGTAAAAAAGAAAAAAGTTACTGTGCAAAATTAGAAACAAATTACATCTATAAATTCCATGAAGAATGAATAAGGATTACCATGCAAGAGCTTCTCAATACTTTTCTTTCTTTTTTAATGTGAGCATTTAGTTGCCAGAGATGACACTTCATCATTTATTTGAATGTGGATAGATGTTCCCATGACAACTAACGTTATTCAACAACTCTTTGTTACAGTGCAATATATTATATTAACAAATTTAATATCATATTGGCAAGCTCTGATTTTCACTAATGTCTTTTGAAGGGCTCACAAGTATGACAGACGACTACAAACACAGACCCTCCTCCCTAGTTTTCCATTTGCTGCTGCCAGAAAGGCATTGTATTCTGCAAGCCAGAGTATTCTACCTGTCACAACTCAATAGAAATAATAATACACTTTTCCAAAACTAGACTTGCTAATTTTTTTTCCTTCACTTTAAGATGTTGTAAAATTCAAAAGAGAAAAACTAATGATTAGTTGGCCCCATATGCTAGCAATTAGATGGTGAAGTCATGATAGCCCCAGAGCATGTCGAGAGTGTGTATATGTCAGTGTGATAATACAAACCCAAATTCAGATAAGAAAAATAGCAAAATATTTTTTTTCAGAGGTAACAGTTTTAGCAGTGTCTACTTGAGCCATACAAGTTTGATATCTGTGGAAGGAGCTGACAAAGCACTTCAGCCTTGTTTACTGTATTAAGTGCATTTATGACTTTCTGAAATGTATCTGTGTAGAGCAGACTGCATACAGCTGGGGCTTGGATATGCTCAGTATCTATCTGCAGTTTTGGACTGCAGGCATAGATGACATTATTAATCAGAATTCATGATTAGAAAAAAGGTAACATCTACAGTTTTTTTTCATGTCCATATTACTCCCTAAAACTGATGTAGAACTTATAATTGCAAAGCCACCTCCACTTCAAAATGTCCTTGCCTGCACATCTGTCACAATGTCCACAGATGGAAAGTAAAGATGGCAGAATTCTTTGTCTTAATTAAAATAAACACCTGCAACATTTCAATCTCAATATCTTTAGTAAAGGGAAAATCTTTTCCTGGGAGTTAACTTGATGTTTATCCACACCTTGTTTTTAAGCCATTTATGATAATTCCATATGAATTTGCACTTTAGACATCGATGATTATTTTTCAAAGCTCAGGGGAAACTGGCATGAAATTAGGGATATTATTACACCTGTGACCATTCCAACAAGAATACTGGGGCTCTGTGAAGTGACTATGACTTTTCCTCCCACAAAATTTCAGAAACTGGCCTGAAATTTAATGTGTCTGTGTTCACACCTTTATATCAATATCATAATGAACTTAGTGAAAACATACCATAAAGCAAAGGTGGACTTAGATTTTGTGGTACAAACTAAGCTCATTTCTTCTTGGAAGGCACCTCTGTGTTACACAACAGAATGCAGAGTAGAAACCTACTGGATAAATCCTTAAGCCCAGGAAATGCTCCATCATTCAAAGATTGTTGCTGGCAGCAAAACGGACTTGATTGTGCTAGTTTGAGGTAGCTAGGCTCAAACTAGCACACTTGATCTTAGTGTAGCTGGCACCTAACCTGGTATATCTGCTTCAAGCCCCTTTACATTGTATATACACAGATAAAGACAGCAAGTCTTCAAGTTGTTCCAGAGGTAGTCAGAGGAAATCACTACAAGTTCAAGAGTCAATAGATATATTAATTAATTAATAATAATACTATTTTTCTGTGTTTCCTTTGGTGGCATTAAGTGGATAGATATATAATTTTTGAAACTGAACTGAAGACTTTCAGCAAAAGCAGTAGATGAAGGTGTAGATAAAATATTTTTTCTCTTCTAGCAGACAGCTTCAGGGCTTAAATCTATGTCTTGGTTTCCAGTGAAAGTGTTATGGGAAGAACCATGCCTTTAGAACAATTTACTGTCTAATTGTGAAGAAAAAGCAGATAAAGGAAACCTAAGAAGCCAGGCCTGGCTGTGCAGACAGGAACACAGCACTGCTGTCTGATAGAAGATCATCACAGAAAACTATTGTGTAACAGATATCTTTTAGGCTAGCATCAGTAGAATAGAATAGAATCAACCAGGTTGGAAGAGACCTCCAAGATCATCCAGTCCAACCTAGCACCCAGCCCTACCCAGTCAAATAGAACATAGCACTAAGTGCCTCATCCAGGCTTTTCTTGAACACCTCCAGGGACGGTGACTCCACCACCTCCCTGGGCAGCCCATTCCAATGCCAATCACTCTCTCTGTGAAGAACTTCCTCCTAACATCCAGCCTATACCTCCCCCGGCACATCTTGAGGCTGTGTCCCCTTGTTCTGTTGCTGGTTGTCTGGGAGAAGAGACCAACCCCCACCTGGCTACAACCACCCTTCAGGTAGTTGTAGACAGCAAGGAGGTCACCCCTGAGCCTCCTCTTCTCCAGGCTAAACAACCCCAGCTCCCTCAGTCCCTCCTCATAGGGCTTGTGTTCCAGGCCCTTCATCAGCTTTGTTGCCCTTCTCTGGACACATTCCAGCACCTCAACATCTCTCTTGAATTGAGTAGCCCAGAACTGGACACAGCACTCAAGGTGTGGCCTGACCAGCGTTGAGTACAGGGGAAGAATAACCTCCCTCGTCCTACTGGCCACACTGCTCCTGATACAGGCCAGGATGCCATATCAAATTCTCATATGAGAGATTTCAACAGAGGTTTTCCTCCAATATGAGCTGGACCTTTATTACTACTTATTCTGCATGAACAACAGGATAGAGAAACTCTGGGTGCTGGCTGCAGTTCCCACTTTCTGAGTTAAGTTGTTAAAATGTGCCCAAAGGCCAGCACTCGGAACCATACTTACATCAAACTCTGGGCGCTCCAGCACAACTGGATGCTCAGTAATCCAGGATGAGTCTTCTAGTGTAGGATGTAGTATTTCTTTCACTGTGGAAATAAAAATACTTGGTATCTAAAGGCTGTAGCAGCAGTGTGAGGAAGTTATTTTGCAAGATTTGTTGAAAATCCCTCCCCCATCTCAGATTTGATGGAACTACTATGGTTGGAAGAGACCTTTTAAGATCATCAAGTCCAACCATTACCTAACTCTTTTCAAAACATTTGCCAGAGAGATTTTGTTTCTGGAAATGTCCCTAGACTGGTAACAGGAACTACAGTGGAAAGACGAGAACAGAGGGTGGACAGAACTTCACCACCTCTAGCAGGATAATGTAGCTATTATCCTTTGTGCTACTGAGGGCAACACAGCTCTACTAAGATTAACATCATCTTGGTGCAACGTGCATCACGTGAACCACACTCCCTGTTCTATTCCTGTTCAATTTTGGAAGCATTTCTGAAACTGCATATCACAAACCTTTTGTCAAAGGGAAAGGGTTAAAAAAAGAAGGGGAAAAAAAAACCATAATAAATGATAATCTAATGTATTAAGACTGGGATACTACTGCTAAGGACTTGTCCTGGTTAAGATCAGAGCAAAATAAGCAACACCACAATTCTTTTTGTTGCTTTTATTAGTATTATTATTCAGAGGGCAGCTGAATAATTAACTCATCTGAGACTGATTATACAAAACTTCAGATATGTGTCTCATCACCAATATTAATTATGGCATCATAATTAATACTCACCATTAGTAAGCTGAAGAGAGTTAACATCTAAAGACAAGGAAATGTTATCAAGCAAGGCATTTTTCTGGAGGATCTCAGCAATGTAATCTCGGAAATCACTGATTGTGTACACAACTGTTGGATTGTCCTCTATGCCCATAAAGGAGTTGTCCTCCACCTTGTTCGAATGAAGGTTAATCAGGTCCCAAGTGGCATTGCTGATGGCTTTTCCATCAAATGTAACAGCATAGTGAACTTCCACTCCACTTCAGTTACACAAAAAGAAAGACAACAAGGGTGAGAGAGTTAAGGTTTTCCAATATAAAGCAAGCACCACTTTTTTCCCCCCAAGAACCTTTTTTTGATATTAACAGACATATATGTGTGTGTGTGTGTGTGTGTGTATTGCTTCAAGAGATTCTAAATAAAAATTATTTACCTGGTTTTATAAAATCATAGAATTGTTTTGGTTGGGAAAGTTTGCTAAGATCAGCAAGTCCAACCATTGACCTAACACCACCATGGCCACTAACTATATTCCAAAGTATCATGTTCACAGGTTTCTTGAACACCTCCAGGGATCATGACACCACCACCTATCTGGGCAGCCTGTTCTGATGCCTGACCGCTCTTGAAGCAAAGAAATTTGCCCTAACATCCAGGCTAAACTCCCCCTTGTGTTTCCCTGCCTTTGCTTTCCACCACTGCAAAGTTATCAAGAAAAAGGCCACCAGAACCTGGTATCTGGTCTGACTCTGTGTTTCTGTTAGCAAATGGCAGACATACCACAAACTGACCAAAATGTCAGCCTTCTGCCAATGTTATTAACAGGTCCACCAGTACACAGTAGTGTGAGTGATGATTTTAAGATCACGCCAACAACAGGAATAGCTCTGGGGTATGAAAACAGCCAGGAAAAACCAGGCTGTATATAGTAGCAATCTACAGTAGCAAGAGCCCTGATCACTGTAACTGTGCAGTGTCAGTCTGTTTGAAATGATGGCTTTAATAACAATTAAATGGTATTTAATAAGGTTTATAACTGGGAACATTTTTCTAGACTGATTTGGTAATTTATTCTTTAACTATGATTTGTATCTGTTTACAGTTTAGCTTTTTTGTGTGTTAAATCTCCTCCAGTCTCTTAGTTTAGATGTGTACATCTGGATGTCTTCTCTCACACGACTGCATAGACATCAATCAGATTTACCATACACTGGCAGAAGCACAAGGGAGCTTTAGAAAACCTATTTTGGCTGTATACAGGACACAGCAAGAAAATGAAGTAATCTATGAAGTGTTAGAAAAATCTGCTCCAAAGACAGGTTTTCGTCATTCCACAGAGTTGGACTGGATTGTTACAGTAGTGGCTTTGTTTAGAGCAGTCTCTAAAGCCCCAGATCCAGAGACATAATCACCAAACACACTGACTAAAACCAGGAGCCTGCTGGAGTTTTGCTGCTGGCTCTGCCATTGAGGTGAGCCCGTCACAAGTTCACTGCAGTTGCTCTGACTCTGAGCAGAGGAAATAAAAAAGTATAACAGTGGTGAAAAGGCACAGCAAAGATGGAATACAGTGTGCTCTATTTTGAGGAGCACTAATACTTAATACTTAACACAGTTGTACTTAATACAACTATGTTGTCACTTGCAGTTAGTAGTTCCTAAATAATAACTGCTAGACTACTATCTGTCTGCAAAGGGCTAAAACATCTGGTGGTCGGAACTTAGCCTTTTTGAATAGCTGCATGCATCTCAGCCTGCAGAAATACAGAGCAGTAGAAGACAGCTTTAAGACACTATTCTTTGTGAAGAGATTTGTGTTTTCCAGCTTATTTTCTAAAATTAAAATGCTCATGCTCTGTAAAACTGGTTGTGGAAACTGGTTAATACCTTTGCTGAGAAACACACTAAAGAAAATAGTACCTGGAGTAAGATAAAGGCTGGAATTCATTTTTGGTCTTGTAAAGTTCTTAAAATACTAAAGGAGCAAAACTTTGAATGCTTCACCTGCATATGCCTGACAGAAAACAAGCCCAGGCTGATCTCATCTTCTGCTAAAGAATTTTTATAAAACTACTGCTAAGATGTGCAGCAGCTTGGGCTTTGAAGTAGCAACTCCAGCTGCAATTGCTGGAGAACTGTGGGGGTTTTACCTCCTTTCATTTCTATAATAATAATCAACCTGTATCTGTTCGATACTTTGCTGCACAATAGGAAGATCTTCAGCTCTCTTTCAGGAATGTTGTTTTCCTCACAAAAGACTCATATATCCATTAGCCCAGTGTTGGCTACAGTAATGTTACATGTAGTGATTCTATAGAAATGTCTGAATTCGGTACACTGAAGCACAAGCCATGGGCTTGAAAGCAGGCCACTGAGCTGGGTGAAAGAGTAGGATCAAAGTGCCTCTGAAAGGAACGTGGTCTGTGTAAAACAAGAGGCCTCAAGTCTAATCTAATTGCTTTATGGCCTTCACAGCTTGGTACAACTTGGTGCCTGTTTTCTTACCTAGATGCCATAACTGTCTCCTTAGGATTAAGTTGATAAATTCTCTGAAGGACTAGATAATCTAGCTTTGTTAAGAACAGTTATTGTGTCTTGTTAGAAGATAAGAAATACGTAACTAATGTATCCTAGCAATTAGTGTGTATCCTAATGTAGTCCTAATGCAAATGTATGTAACCAATTAGAGTCTAACATGATTTGTAACCCTGTTATGTAGCCTCCTGATAGAAAGTGGCCAGTAGGACGAGGGAGGTTATTCTTCCCCTGTACTCAACACTGGTCAGGCCACACCTTGAGTACTGTGTCCAGTTCTGGGCTACTCAATTCAAGAGAGATGTTGAGGTGCTGGAAGGTGTACAGAGAAGGACAACAAAGCTGGTGAGGGGCCTGGAACACAAACCCTATGAGGAGAGACTGAGGGAGCTGGGGTTGTTTAGCCTGGAGAAGAGGAGGCTCAGGGGTGACCTCCTTGCTGTCTACAACTACCTGAAGGAAGGTTGTAGCCAGGTGGGGGTTGGTCTCTTCTCCCAGACAACCAGCAACAGAACAAGGGGACACAGCCTCAAGTTGTGCCGGGGGAGGTATAGGCTGGACGTTAGAAGGAAGTTCTTGCCAGAGAGAGTGATTTGCCATTGGAAAGGGATGCCCAGGGAGGTGGTGGAGTCACCGTCCCTGGAGGTGTTCAAGAAAAGCCTGGATGAGGCACTTAGTGCTATGTTCTATTTGACTGGGTAGGGCTGGGTGATAGGTTGGACTGGATGATCTTGGAGGTCTCTTCCAACCTGGTTGATTCTATGCTATTCTAAAGTATATAAGCCCATGCTTGGGGTGTAATAAACTGGAACTTGCTTGCATCAAGCTTTCTCCCCGTCTCTTACCCTATTACCCATGGTAATCAGCCTGTGGCAGCCCAGTAGCTGACTTGTTGTGGGGAAGATTTTCTCCTAGTAGTTTTTTTAAATAAACTAGGTTTATCTGTACTCAGACCAGTTACTTGCAGTTTCTGGTATAACTCCTTCATAACATATTTATACCAGATAATTATCTTGCTCTGGAGCCAAAAATGCAAATCCCCAAAACAGTGTCCTCCAGCTAAACATGTTGGGTTGTTGTGGTTTTTTTTCTATCTGTATTATGATAATATCTATTAAATAGTTATCCTTACCTGTCATCCTCAGGAGAGCTGAAGATAGAAACAAAACAAAACACAATTACAAAATCTGTTAAATCAATCTCATAATTTCTTTATCTCCTAACTCTAACACTTTCGTGTTTGTATTCTACAGGGCACACGAATTTGAGAAGCAATACAGCAAATAGTTATAAGTTGCATAGTTCTTCTGCCTGATAACAAACTGTTCTGATTTTATTGACCTATTTCACATAGTCTGGCTCTGACCATAAAACCTTTCTCAGTATAGCTGTTACATGCATAACTAGAATATTCCAGCTAATAAATTCTAAGAAACTCATGAACAGTCTCATTAACTTCTGAAAGTTCTATCCAGTCCATTGAAGGAAAATCATAAGTTGTGAACCAAGTACCCCAAAATTCAGACAGTTCAATGAATAATATATAGGGACTTCTTTTTCCCCAGATTAGCTTAAAATGTCATTCCAAACCACAAACTGACTTGAGGAAACCAGTATTTAAGAGAAATATTTAGAGGAATAGAGTGAAAACATTGTATCAGAACTATTGATCCATTTTTGTTTTGGTCAAGGGGAGAAGCATCTCAACTACCAACGTTTAGAGACCCTCCACATGAACATCAAGAAGTTGAAAAAAAATGTTAAACACATTTTTTCAAAAAGGTTTTGAAGCTCTTCTCTGTTTAATACTAGGACACATCAACAGGGGTGACAATGTGTCAGATACTGAACTTAAATTAGAAAAGACCTCTTTTAATTTTAAGGTAGAATCACAGGATCATGAGATGTTAAGGGTTGGAAGGGACCTCTGGAGACCATCAAGACCAGCCCCTTTGCCAGAGCAGAACCATAATCTAGGACAGGTCACATAGGAACACATCCAGATGGGTCTTGAAAGTCTCCAGAGAAGGAGACTCCACAACCTCTCTGGGGAGCCTATTCCAGCGCTCTGTGACCCTTACAATAATGAGGTTCCTCCTCATGTCTAGGTGGAACTTCCTGTGCTGTAGTGCAGAATCTTGAATTGGAATGCCTTCTCTTAAAATCAAGGCAAGTATATCATATGAGATTCTCTGATGAATGCCAAAAGCAAAACGAGAGATGACTGCATTTACATACAGCCCTGTATTTCTATTTCTACCTCTGTATCCAGAGGTATTAAGTTTGAAAGCACTTGTCCTTCACTTAATCCATCTGAAGAACTCCCATGCACGTGCCTGACTTTCTTCTGAGTGTGGTGCTCGCACACTCCATCATCATACATGATCAGTTTCAATCACCACTTACAAATCAGTATCTTTTTACCTGTAATCTAGGACGTGGATGTTTTTATATCCAGGTAGTCCTTCAAATACATTTTTCATCTATTTCAAGGGGAAAACAAAACAAAACAAAAAATTAACACAGACTTCCTCCACCTTACTCATTTAGTGAAAAATCAGTAAGTATTTTTAACATTTTCTTAAGCTGTATCTAAGTTGTTTTGAGAAAAACACTTTAAGAAGTGTTTTGGTGACATTGTTTCCTTATTAGAAAAGCAAGAAGTACAAAAAACTATCTAATATTCCCAACAACTGTATATGAATATCTAAAGGGGAGGTGGAATTCAAACAGACAATATTCTTCCTCTTATTTATGCAGCACAAACCCTTTTCTGTCCAAAACCTTTTTGTTATCCCCAGGCTTCTCTGGGTTAAAAAGAATTTGGGAAAATGCTTCCATACATAAAATCACACAGAATGCCAGGGGCTGGAAGGGACCTTGGAAGATCATCTAGTACAACCTCCCCTGCCAGAGCAGGATCACCTAGACCAGATCACACAGGAATGCAACCAGGCAGGCAGGGAAACTCCACAACCCTCCCTGGGCAGCCTGTCCCAGTGTTCTGTCACCCTGACAGTGAAAAAAATCCTCATGTTCACATGGAATTTCCTATGCCTCAACTTCTACCCATTGCCCCTCATCCTGTCACTGGGCATCACTGAGAAGAGCCTAGCTCCATCCTCCTGGCACTCACCCTTTACACATTCATAAACATTAATGAGGTCACCTCTCAGTCTCCTCCAAGCTAAAGAGCCTCAGCTCCCTCAGTCTCTTGTCATAAGAGAGATGTTCCACTCCCTTAATTTGTGTCTCTGCACTGGACTCCCTCAAACAGTTCTATGCCCTTCTTGAACAGGGGGTCCCAGAACTGGATACAGTACTCCAGATGCAGCCTCACCAGGGCAGAGTAGAGGGGGAGGAGAACCTCCCTCAACCTACTAGCGACAGCCCTTTTAATGCACCCCAGAATGGCATTGGCCCTCCTGGCCACAAGAGCACACAGTCAACCTCTCATCAACTATGACCCCCAGATCCTTTTCCCCTTTGCTGCCTTTGTATTGCAGCAACTTAAATGAGCAGGAAAAGGGACCACAGGAAAAGGGACCTCTTTGACTATGCTGCACAGCGCAAAACATGGTTCATCTCCACTGCTCTCACCATGCAAGGGGCTCAGAAGTGTTTGGCAGGGTTACACCAAAAAAAACCAAGTGGGAGCAGCAAAATGGCAAACACATCCAGGATTAATTCAATAGTCAACTGCGTTACATGAGTTGAAATCAAGAAACAGAATATTGGTCATGCTGGTTTAGGGTTCTTTTTTTCTTCCAAAAGATCCTTGCCAGCTGAGGATTATTTTTCACTCATCAAATTCTTCTTCCTCTCACCAACCTCCCTGTTTTTAAACTCTCTCTGGTGAGACTTAAACAATCAAAGTGCTGCTGACTTTATTTTTTTTGTGAGTTTCTTCACCCAAGCACAGAGAAAACCAGGCGAGGGATCAAAGCAGTGGAACATCCATGTGCCAGGTGGACTCTGTCCCATCTGACATTTCTTCCACACACACTGTGGCATTGCTGCTTGGCCACACAACTAGGAAAATTGAGATGTCTAGCCGATGCTAGCAACTTATGACAGTTGTGGTGATGCTTTTTGGCTGCAGTGAAGAGTACATCTCTTTCCCATCTGGCCAGGATCTGGCACAGGGTTAGCCCCATTGGAATGGACTCAACAGAGAACCCCAACTAGATGGGACTAAGAAGGAAGCAAAGCTAGAGAAAACATAAACTGGATAATCTTTAAGGTCCCTTCCAACCCAAACCCTTCTACAATTCTATGGTTATGATGTGTTGGTGTATGGCACTCTGGATTCCTCTCCCAAGAGAAAGGAAAGGCAAACTCACTGGCACAAGAAAAAAGATGGTAATAATAATGTTACCATAATTATAGAGAAAGATAAAAGGTATCGGAAAAACATAGGGAGAGGAAATTTACGAGACAGCAGTATGATCATATTTTAAATATGCATCTGTATCTTGTTGGGCAGTAACTTTATTTGTAACATGATTAAATTACCTTGAAACCAAGTCTTAAAAAAAATCAAGCTTGTATGTGTATTTACATCTGTAACACATGCACACATGTGTTTTTTCTTTGAAGTAAATGCCTAACAGTGTAAACCATGGCCCATTCCCACTCACTCCTGTGAGATTTAAGTATTTAAGAACTGCCTGGAAGGATTTAAAATGTGCTCCCATTACACTGGTGATTCTAGGCGGAAATGAGGAGCAAAGGTTGTTGTGTCAGCCCAGATTTCAGAGACTACCTCACTGCAGTGTATGCAAATGGTCTAAGAAAATGTCTCTCCTGAGCAGAAATAAGGAATGAGTTTGTTAGCCCTGGTAGGTCTTTGAAAAGGGCTAAAATAAGTGGAAATGCTTTTCATTTATTAATAACCTCTAGATTAGTTCCTTTCACTAGCCTGAGACAAAGTAAATCAGAAAATGGGGAAGAAGAGAGTAGTCCCTCAGAAAGGTCCTGTTTAGACTATGTCCCCATTCATGGGTTCAGCATAATTTTATAATCCTTCCAAAAACATATTTTTTACTTCTTTTGCCTGCAAAACTGATAGCAGACTATGTAATGAGAAATACAAAAACAAAACTAGAGCATCTGGTGTCTGGCGGCTGCTATGCTACACACAGTGTAACAGACAAAAGGCAGCAGGTCAGACAGAAGGGGGTGTTCTCATGATGGGTGGATATTTAATGCATTCATAGGTTCATGGAACCATTTGGGTTGCAAGTGACCTTGAGGATTATCTAGTTCCAACCCCCTTGCTATGGACAGAGACACCTCCCTCTAGACTGGGTTGCTCAAGACTTTGTCCAACCTGGCCTTGAACACCTGAAGGGAGGAGTCACCCACATCCTCCCTTGGCAACATGTTCCAGCATCTCAGCACCCTCTCTATAAAGAATTTCTGTCTGTTATTCACTCTGAATCTCCCCTCTTCCAGCTTCAATCCATTCTCTCTCATCCTATCCTAACAAGCCCTTATAAAAAGTCCTTCTCAAATATTTTAGTTTTTCAGTCTTGCCAGTCAACCTCAGGTAGTAAAAGCCCTAAGACAGTTCTGCAGAGCCCTGACAGAAGTGTTGTGTGCATTGCAGCGATAACAAAAAGAGTTAGGGGAGGTAATCACCTGAGAGATGAATTGTTCAGAGAGACGCTGATGCTTCGCAGAAGTTGGGTCGCTCAGATCCTCGCTGTACTGTTCACCAACAATCAAGACGCTGAACTCAATCATCTGCTCAGTTACAGGTCTCACTAGCTTCTCATCCTGCCTTTTTATCTCATTGTTGATCTGAAAAGGAAGAAATGAGAAAACAGGAGCTTATTTAATGCTTTTGTTTGGTTTTTTTTGCCTTTGTTTGTTTTTTGGTTGTTGGTTTGTTTTTTTTCCAAGAGATCAATCCTCATTACTCACCACAGACAAGATTCCTACCTATGTTGAATTTGTTCCATGTAGAAAGTATCCCTGGATATACATATGTACAGCCTGCCAGGTATCAACAGCACACTATATTCCTAAGCTTGGCTCCAGACATCTTTCTTATGTGGACCAGAAACTTTTCCAGCTGCTACAAACCTGGTGGATTCTCTGGTTTGTGTTGGGGCAGATAAACCTCTCTACACTCTACCAGGATGATGAAGGGATTGGAACATCTGAGTGACAAGGAAAGGCTAAGAGACCTGGAGCTGTTTAGCCTGGAGATGAGAAGAGTGAGCAGTGATCTGATCAGCATTTACAAACATCTGAAGGGTGGGTGTCAAGAAGGGGCCAGTCACTCTTCACTGGTAGGACAAGGGGCAATGGACACAAACTGGAAAACAGGCAGTTCCACCTTAACATGAGGAAAACCTTCTTTCCCGTGAGGGTGCCAGAACACTGGACCAAGATGCCCAAACTGGTTGTGAAGTCTCCTTCTTTTGAGACTTTTAAAGCCCACCTGGATTTGTTCCAATGTGACATGTGCTAGGGGAGCCTGCTTTGGCAGGGGGGTTGGACTGGATGATCTCCAGAGGTCACTTTTAACTCCTTCTGTTCTCTGACTCTGTAACAGGAACACCTCAGGTCACTGTTGGTGGGTCAAGCTGACAGTCATGAGTGTACTTCACTTGAAGCACAGCATGCTCACTTCAACCATCAGCATGCCTTTTTGTCTTTGTAATGGAATGCTCAAAAAGCCTTAAGGACAGAGGTGACAACTAATGAGGTCATCTCCAAAGTGAGATCATTATTTGAGAATTCTCATATTGAAGGTAATTCTATTTTCCATTTCAGAGAATGGCTTGAGTTGGAAGGGACCTTCAAAAACCATCTAGTTCAAACAACCCTCCTGTAGGCAAGGACACCTCCCACTAGATTAGGTTGGACAAAGCCGCAACTACACTGGTCTTGAACACTTCCAGGGATGAGGCATCCACAACTTCTCTGGGCAACCCATTCCAGTGTCTTACTACTCTCAGTGAAGAACTTCTTCCTAATGTCTAATCTAAATGCGTCCTTTGCACATCTTTGTTCTAGTACAAGGCCATATACCTGACCTCAGCTACAAAGAGAAATTCTCTTACGTGGGATGCTAATGAAGCAATTTAAAGTGCAACCATGGATACATGAACCTCTCATTTGAGCCCAGTCAGAAAAAGGATGATTTACCCCAAATTTACTCATTTATCATAAGACTCTTAGTGTTCCACCTGGAAGCTAAGTCACATTTGCCAAGTTCTACATTCAGAATAGGAGGTAGGAGCAAGGTAGGGATCAGTCTCTTCTCACATGCAACAAGTGACAGGACAAGAGGAAATAGCTTCAAGTTGTGCCAGAGGAGGTTCAGGTTGGATATTAGGAAACATTTCTTCACACAAAGGGTTATCAGGCATTGGAACAGGTTGTCTAGGAAGGTGGTGGATTTGCTATCCCTGAGGGTATTTAAAAGATGCACGGATGTGGTGCTGAGAGACATGGTAGTCTCTTAGCAGCAGTGGTGGGATTGTGAATTCTAGGCAAAGTGGGTGAACTTGATCTCAGAGGTTTCTTCCAATCTCAACAGTTCTATGGTCCTATGAGTCTAGTTCTCTGTGTTTTTCAGACTCAGTAAGTGAAGGATCTTCCCAGAAGATACACAATGGGAATTGGGAGATCTGCAGGGACCTCTGCTGAACGAAAGTGGTGGGCTTCAACTGGTATATCTGAGAAGGCGTGGAGCAGCAGCTGTGAAATGCACCAAGAAAGTGTGTAACTGTCATGGTTGCCACGGGCAGCAGTGAAATACATGTTTTAATCTAATCTGATTGACTGGTTAACACAGGAAGAACACTATCTGATTAGTTCCTGAGTATTTTACAACCATCATACTACTCCTTCCTGCACACTGAAAGACTAAAAAAACCCAAACCTCAACCACCAAACAGATCTTGTATCATAGAAGGGCACTCCTGCCATGGCCAGGGACACCTCATACTAGATCAGGTTGCTCAGAGTCTCATTCAGCCTAGCCTTAAAAACTACCAGGGATGGGACATCTACCACCTCCCTGGGCAACCTGTTCCAGTGTCTCACCACCTTCATGGTGAAGAACTTTTTCCTAACATCCAGTCTGAGTCTACCCGCTTCTGGTTTTGCTCTAACTTGTGGGGAAGGAAGAAGCAGAGGGAGAGGGGGTGAGAAGCTGGCTCTTAAGTTAACTTTAGCCAAGTATCTTTGTCTATTTATATGCAGTTGTTGCTTTTTACCCATAAGAAGAAGAAAAGGAGAGCCAACAAAACAGATTTTTTTTCCCAGCAAAGCTGCTGCTTGCATTATGTACCATGCATGAAATGGAAAAAGCTTTCACCTGAAAGTTTAGCTGCCACTAGTGAATAACTTAAACAGTGTTTAGGGATCCTCTAAAAAATTTTGGTTCAGTTCTCTTCCATTTTTTAACTAGGTAACTTTGTAAAGGACTATAACAACCAATACACTACTTGAAGCTAGTTAGCATTTGAGAGATACATAATCAGCAGAGGCATATGCGTGCTGCTATTATGTGACTCTTTCAATCATTTGTCAGTCCCCCCAAACCAAAAGTACAGTCAACATATGAGTGCAGAAGACAAGCTTTGCTCACTCTTGGTCTTGTAATCTACAATGTGTTCTGGCTGCACAGAACAATGATGAGGTGTGATGTAACTGTAGAGAGTGAAAACACCACAGCACCAGCAGCAATCCAGTTCTGGTTTCTTTCTGATTTACTGAGTGGTCCTACTTTCTGCTCAGGCAGAAATACTTTGAGCAGTTCCATTTCAAAAAAAAGAATAATGGTGTACATGGGACCAAGCCACAAGAATTTTTGATACATAATAAAGTCAGATCCTGGAGCTGGGTCAGAAGCTGTATGCTTGCTTCATGTTCAGTATTTTATTGTTGGAAGCACTATATTAGAGCTCCACAGTCAGCCTTGAAAGCTCTAGAAGAAAGCACAGCTTGGCCCAGCTTTGCTTCACAGCCACACTAGGTTACAGAACAGGGTGCAGTTAAACTCAGTATCATGAATCACCTTCATGTGCAGCTTCCTAAGCTTCTCAGAACATCCACTGAGCTGCACAGTATCATAGAATGGTAGGGCTTGGAAAAGGCCTCTGGAGATCATTAAGTTGAACCCCCCACAATTACATGACAATAAAAGCCAGCTGATCCATACCATTGGTTTGCAGATTCTTTTTTTCAGTCATGTGGGCTTATAAATACTGCATCTGGATTCTAGAGTTTGGGCTCAGATTTTAATCCAGAGGAGCTGTTTCCTGGAAAATAATATTCCTCTGGGAGCTATCTGGTGGTCAGCACTTCTGAAAGCCAGCCCCACTCTGACAGAGACTTTTTAAGTACTTGCTGCACCTTGAGTACTGTCTCCAGTTTTGGACCCCTCACTAACAGAAGGATGTTGAGGGGCTGTGGCATGTCCAGAGAAGGGCAACAAAGCTGCTGAAGGGTCTGGAGAACAGGTCTGGTGAGTGTTGTGGAGGGCCCATAGGCCCGAAAAATAGGCTCATTCTATGCCTCACTTTGCTTTGCATGCCCAGGCATGTTCCTCCCCAAACCAGGGGTAAACACATTAAAAGGCATAAAAGGCACAAAAGGCCAAGGCGCCATGGTGTCTGCCTGGCCCCGGCCCTGCTAAGGCCTGTGTAGTAAACAGGTTGCATAAGCCCACACTGAGCGTGTGGCCCAGCCTATGCTCTCTCCATTTATGGAGGTATAAGGCATAGTGAATTCGCCTCTTTTGGTGATGTTTGGCTGTCTGCCAAACTGATTGGTCAATAATGGCCAATTGGGCCAATTGATCTCGGCCCACAGTTTATAAATTAGAGCGCACACGTGTGCCAGTGCTTCTATCTACAAGGTTTCTACCTACAGAGCTTCTATCCACAGAGCTCGCTTCTATCCAGAGAGAGCGCTTCTAGCTCGCTTCTCTCCAGCTCGCCAGAGCTTGCTTCTCTCCTCTCTCACACTCACGCTGAGGCCCTGTCCTCACGATCGCTTATACTTAGACTTGGGCACAACTATTGTCTGTTACTTTGTGTCACCGGCCTATTTGCTCATGCTGATATGGAGATAGAATCTCCCAGCCAGCCAGCCGAGGTGAACTAATCAGGACATTCGATCCTGCACTGTCTATATATCTGAGGAGCACAGACTCCAGCTAGCCGTGTATGCCCATTGCTTCAGCCTGGTAAGAGCCAAAGCTGCCAAGCCACCAGGAGCAGACCAGAGGCGCGATCGACCTGACAGCCAGGGTGAGAACCGTGCTGCACAGCACCCATTCTCCAGCAACAGAGGTCCTGCCACCGGTCCCGCAGCAGTTCCCGGACCAAGCTTCCAGGAGGAACCAGGAGACAAGGCAGAAGGTATCCTCGCCAGGAGAAGGAGGTAGAGACTGTATTGATTTCCCCCAGATAGCTGGGAAGACTACATCCTTTCCCCCAGAAGCCGGGAGGATCACTAATATCCCCTAGAAACGGGAAGATTCCTATTTCCCCTCACACCGGGAAGATTTCCAGCCTCACAGGTCCACGGGCATAGTTCCCAGAGGTTTGGACCTTAGGTAAATAGGCAGTTGATATAACCCCGGAGGGTGATTGATAATTATTGATAACTAACCAGAATTGTTAGTAAATACTTTGAAGCCTCTGTAATATTTGTAATCTCTTGCCAAAGGGCAGAAGGTGTTTCAGCCCACTCCGTTGGGCAGGTGGTATATTGACCCCAAGCGGAACTGAGCCGCGGGGAAAACTCTCTCTGTTAATAGTCTGTTAATAGTTGAATGCTAGTCATTGTAATAGAGTTCTTAGTAAGCCGTTTATTGTGATATTAGCCCATAAGGTCGACCCATAACCGTGAATGAACAATATTTAATACAGTGGTTGGGGGGTGTTGAGAGTTAAGAATATTGAGTTTAATAAACATATATTTTTATATAACTATCTCGCACCCATTGATTTCTTCCCTTCGCCACAAACGGGCGATAAGGGCAGAAGTCCCCTCCGCCACAGTGAGGAGCAGCTGAGGGAACTGGGATTGTTCAGTCTGGAGAAGCGAAGGCTGAGGAGAGCCCTCACGGCTCTCTACAGTTCCCTAAAGGAGGTTGTAGCAAGGTGGGGACTGGCCTCTTCTCCCAGGTAACAAGTGATAGGACAAGATGAAAAGGACTCAAGTTGCACCAGAGGAGGTTCAAGATACATATTAGGAAAAAGTTCTTCACCAAAAGGCTCAACAGGCACTGGAACAGGCTGTCCAGAGGTAGTCACCATCCCTGGAGATTTTCAGAAGATGAGGAGCCTGAGGACATGGTCTAAGAGTTGTATACAAGGAGATGTTAGGTTATGTTCGGGGTTGATGATCTTAATGTCTTTTCCTACCAAGAGATTCTTTGATTCTATATAGGCTTCCCTGTGTCTGAAGTTAAAAATCAATTCTTACTTTTGTAGCTCTCAGAAGGCCTAGGCATTCCTTGTCTAGTCCTATGACTATGTCTAGAGCAAAATCCTCACCTGGAGAGCTCGGCTGATCTGGTCTTTCTCTACTCTGCTCTGGTGATACCGCATCTGGAGTACTGTGCCCAGCTCTGAGATGCCAAACACAGGAGAGACATTTCAATATCCAAAGAGGACCTACAAAAAGGCTGGGGAAGGACTGTTCAGAAGGGCTTGTAGTAATAGGACAAGGGGCAGTGGTTTGAAACAGGAGCAGGGCAGATTTAAGTTGGACATGAGCAAGTTCTTTACAATGAGAGTGGTAAAATACTGGAACAGGTTGCTCAGAGATGTGGTTGAGGCCCCCATGCCTGGATACATTCAAGATCAGACTTGATATGGGCCTGGGCAGCCTGATCTAGTTGAAGATGTCCCTGCTCACTGCAGAGGGGTTGGACAAGATGAGACCTTTGAAAGTCCCTTTCAACCCCATGCAATCTGTGAATTTGTGACTGTTGGGGAAATAACATTACAAAGTCTCTGCAAAGGAGAAAATACCTACCCATTAATTTTTTTAAAGCTGTCTGAAGTTCATGCTCTGTTCTTTATGAAATCCTAATTTGTGTTAGGACACAGTGCTAACAACGTATTCAAATCATAGGATCAACCAGGTTGGAAGAGACTTTCAAGCCTAGCACCCAGCCTGCTCCAATCAACTAGACCGTGGCACTCAGTCTCAGCCAGTCTTTTCTTGAACACCTCCAGGGACAGTGACTCCACCACCTCCCTGGGCAGCCCATTCCAATGGCAAATCACTCTCTCTGGGAAGGACTTCCTCCTAACATCCAGCCTATACCTGCTCCAGCACAACTTGAGACTCTGTCCCCTTGTTCTGTTGCTGGTTGCCTGGGAGAAGAGATCGACCCGACCCCCACCTGGCTACAACCTCCCTTCAGATAGACATTGTAGACAGCAATGAGGTCACCCCGAGCTTCCTCTTCTCCAGGCTAAACTAGTACTAGGAAATGCAAATGACCACAAACAATATTATTCTGGCAACAGAATGCTGAAGCAAGTGGAAAAAAAAAAAAAAACAAACACTTACAGTAGTGTCTGCATCTTCATGGACTGCACCACCTGCAGGACTCTCAATGGAGATCTCATGAGGGGAAGGAACGTTGGCAGCTGCATCTGAGTTCAAGACAGGGCAGTATTATTTTACTTTGTTGGAAGTTTTTATACCCATGTGCATGTAGATAGACATACAGAAGCTGTTTAGCAAGCATAAACCCACAGTAAAATAGGATTCTTGCTCACCTTAATATGACCAAAACAACACAGGAAACACCTGAAGAGCCTCAAGAAAAGTATCAAATACACTAATCAGAATAAAATGCTAAACAAATGTTCTCTTTAAGCAGACCTATGTAAAAAGTGCACAGGACTAATTCCACAAGTAGGGTTTTAATGGTTCATCCAATAACAAAACTATGTCAGCTTATAACATGAGCAGGTAATGACAGGACTAGGAGGAATGGAGCACAGCTGGAGATGGGTAGGTTCAGACTGGATGTAAGGACGAAGTTCTTCACCGTAAGAGTGGTGAGGGCCTGGAATGGGTTGCCCAGGGAGGTGTTTGAGGCCCCATCCCTGGAGGTGTTTAAGGCCAGGCTGGATGAGGCTCTGGCCAGCCTGGTCTAGAGTAGGGTGTCCTTGGCCCCCTGGCCATGGCAAGGGGGTTGGAACTAGATGATCCTTGTGGTCCTTTCTAACCCTGATTCTATGATCTCCAGCTCACAAACAGCATTATTTGTGATGCAAAAATCAAAATTTCATAGCTCTTTCTAAAATCTAAACATGATCAAATAGCTCCATTTTCTGGTAATTCAGAATCAGCCTTGATAGGAGTTAGATGAAAACTCACCTCTCAACGTGGTAACATCAGTGACTGGAGCTGGAGTCGGGGTCCCACCACTGCCAAATGAATACAAAATGAGAAATTAAAATTGGGCATGATGAGATAGATTTATCAGATTTTAATTTATCTGTCATTCTGCTGAAAAAAAATAACCCAACCAAACCATGCTTGCAAAATAACTTCTTTTCTTAGTACTGCTTTCCTGACAGCATCAAAATTAGGCTTCACAACACTTCAGTTATCTTTTGCAACTCAGATATTGGGTCACTTGCATCACACAACACATAATGTGCCTCTCCAAGCTGCTAACCTCTTTATATTCCAAATAACTTGGAGTCTTGCCCAAAACCACATTTTTTGCCTTCTACCAGTCCTGTAAGGGAAGCGAATGCAAAGACCAGAGATAAACCACAAAGATAACCCACAATATTCTATATAACACTCAGGTTTTAAAATACTCTCTTTTCATCACCACTTTTATTCTGCTTCTTTGGAAATCTTCAAAAGGCATCAGATTGCAAATCCAATTATTGCATTTGCACATACATAACACAGCTCTAGGCCAAATGTAAAAAAAAAAAAAATAAGTCAAATGTTTCAGATAAAAATCAGATTAAGGCAGTCAGCCTGAAGAAAAACTAGCAGCTTTGACATGGCTCTTCCAGTAAACCCAAGCTCCTCGGAGCCAATTCTGTAAGCCCTGAGTAACTGTCAAGTTATCAAGAGTGGGAGACATGCTCTGACAGAAACAAATCTGTTCTGAATGGAATAAAAATAATTTTCCAGGTCTGCCATATTTTCATTTGTGGCTGTTTGGGCTAGATTTCTAGCTCAGACAAAAAAATCAGGTACAGAGAAACTTAGAAACTGATTGTGAAGTGGAAAAGTACTGCAGTTTCTGAGTGAAGAGGTGTACGTGCCAGGGATAGGCATGGGTAAATTCAGGATGGACATGAGGAGGAAGTTCCTCACCATGAGAGTGGTGAGACCCTGGAATGGGTTGCTCAGGGAGGTGGTTGAGGTCCCATCCTTGGAGGTGTTTAAAGCCAGGCTGGATGAGGCTCTGGCCAGCCTGATCTAGGGTAGGGTGTCCCTGCCCGTGGCAGGGGGGTTGGAACTAGATGATCCTTGTGGTCCCTTCCAACCCTGACTGATTCTATGATTCTATGATAAAGTGGCAACAATGGATAAGTTAATACAATTTCACTGGAGCATTGAAATCTTTGTATCTGGCAGCACAGCTTGTATCTTCCCCTTGCTGCTTTTGCTGTGCTCCCTGTTATCTTCCCCCCCTGCCGCTTGTTTAAGGCTGCCGCTTCACTGCTGCTTCACTTCATCCTCACCTCCTCCAAGGTTTTTATATTCTGTAATAGTTTACTTTGCTTATACTGTTAGATTTACTTTAACTGTAAAATTGCAATTTCATTTTCTGACTTTTGAAATCCTGAGTTGTAGTGAATTTACTCTCTTGGGGAAGAGGGGGAGGGGTTTACAATAAACCACCGGGGGAGGGATCCACTCTAACCCATTAGAGTGAATGGTCTAACCCACTAGAGTGAATACATCATTGTATTCAGCCCAATCTGTAAGATTGGAAGTTTAACTGCTGGTAAGAAACTGAATTTCAGACTTCAGAAAATCATTTAAGTTGACTTCATTGAGATAGAATGGTTTAGGTTAGAAGGGACCTCAAAGATCATGCACCTGCAACCCCTCGCCATAGGCAGGGACACCTCCCACTAGAACAAGTCACTTGAGGCCTCATCCAACCTGACCTTGAGCACCTCCAGGGAGGGAGCATCCACAACCTCCCTGGGCAAGCTGTTCCAGTGTCTCACCAAATTCAGATATAAGATATTTCTCATACTTTTAAAGGAACTACTTTTTTATTGGCAGTCATACTTGCACCATAAAATAAGCATTGTAGCAAGGAGGCTTCACTGCAATATATGCAAGTGCCCAGACTATGTGAACTGTAGTTGCTAGGTTTGGGTTTTGATTCATATACTAGTTTACTGGCCTTGCAGTCTGTCTTCAAGTAAAGCTCCACTCAAAGTTGATGGATATTTTATCTCCTTCAGGACATATAATCAATCTCTGTATCACTCCAAACAAAACAAAACAAAAAAGCCAAAGGCTTCCAGCATCATCCAGGCAACCAGTTCCAAAGTTATGTACTAAAAATATGGAGGCACAAGTCTAAGTTCAAACACATCAAACATATCTCAGAGACTTTTTCTGCCCCTGCCTCTGACAGATACATAATGCTCACCAATAAACAGAACCAAAGACAACTCCGATGCCTATGGCAGCTTTGAAATGTACAGTTATTTGTGTCTGCTTCCATCTTGTGGACTCTAGCACTTGCTTTCAGCCACTACATTGCAAGGTAACTCTCTACCAATTCTTTGACAAGACTGGAAAACCAAGTTTTACTAGTAAAGACGATTTAGATAAGGTATCCTCTCTTAATTATCCTGCCACTGACATCACAAGTAACTCCTGGAAAACAACATCAACTTCTTTCTGCTAACCTTCTCCCCACCCCAAAAAAAAACCCTAACATCAAACACCCACATTAAAAGGATTTAGATTTTCTTAAGAATGATAGTTATATTTTAAAAGGATTTCCTTCCTTTACTTGTTTATCATCATAGAACTGAAATAATAATTATTGCTTCTTTAATTGGCCAGGTGAAATATTTTCCAATTAAATTCACCTAACTTCAAGGATGCATTACTCTTACCACTTTTAACAGGTATTGGATTATGTTGATGTCAGAGTCTCACCAAATTATCAGTAAAAAAGGCGTTTTATTGATCAAGTTTAGGAGCAAATATTATTCTACTTTCAGGAGATGTGAAGCAACCTGGAGTTTTACTGATTACAAAATGGTTAGTGGAACTAAGGTCAAAATGAAAGCTCAACAAAAGTAAAGTGGTGTGCAGTGAAACTCTGACACACGATTGGTAATGCCCTGTTCAGATTAACTGCTCAAACCCATATAGAAATGTTAGCTGAGCCTTGTATCAGCTCCCTTTTCTTTAGAGGAGGGCAGTGAGGAGTATGATGATCTTAGAGGCCTTTTCCAACCAAAACAATTCTATGATTCTTTGGCTTGCAGTGATAGGCTCTGAGCTCAAAGTAATACTCACAAGATGACATCCAGCTGCCCATGGGTCAGTGACCACTATGCTTTGAGGGCCTCCAGGCCCTCCTGACCTCCAGCTATTGCCACAGAAGGCAAAGGTCACCAATGGATCCCACAAAAATGCTGCCAACCTGTACTGTAACTTAGGGCATTTCAAAAGGATCTAAATGACTATTTGACCAACTGATTTCACCTGCAGTGAGTTAGCCTCAACTAAGCACCAAATGACCACCCATTCATTCTTTTACTCCCCTTTCTCTACAAGACAGAGAGAAAATAAGATCCAAAAGCTTCTCAGTAGACATAAAGACAAAAAGATTGCTTGCCAACTATCTCCACCAGCAAAGCAGACTCTTATCAAAATTAATTTATTGAAATAGCTTAGGACAGCGAGACACAAACACTAAAACATCACCAATCCTCCCTTTCCCAGGGTCTGCTTCACTCCTGACTACTCTGCCTGGTGCAGGCTCTGAAGGAACAGCAGTTCCTTCGGGAAATGGATCTGTTGGAGAGCATCCAGAGGAGGCTCTCAAAGATGATCAGAGAGGGCTGAAGCACCTCTGCTATGGGAGCAGGCTGAGTGGGTTGGGTCTGTAGAAGAGAAGACTCTGGACAGATCTTATAGCAGCCCTCCAGTACCTGAATAGGGCTAGAGGAAAGCTAGAGAGAGACTGTTTATAAGGACCTGTAGTAATATTACAAGGGGCAATAGTTTTAAACCAGAGTGGGATAGATTGAGATTGGACATTAAGAAGTTCTTCACTATGAGGGTGGTGAAACATTGAAATGGGTTGCAAAGAGAAGTTGTGGATGTTTCATCCCTCAAAGTGTTTAAGACCAGGCTGGATGATCTTTAAGGTCTCTTCCATCTGAAGCCATTCTGTAATTCCATAATCCTCTGGAATATCTGCCTGATCCAGAGGAGTCCTCCGTGGACTTCAGGAAATACTTGCTTCACCATGGTGTGCCTGCTGCTCCTCCTCCATCTTCCATCTCAATGTTCTCTATGCCACCAATCTCTCATGCTTTTTGTTCCCTCCTCCTCTCCCTGTGCAGTGATTTTTTCCCTTCATTCCTCCATTACTAATGTCAACCTAGACATCAACTTAGCCAAGTGATGGCAACCCCAGGGCAAGCATAAGATTGCTGAACAGCAAGGTGAGAGCAAGGCCAATGTCACTGAGAGTAAGACAAACTCATCACCTTAGTAAAGCATCAACAGGCCACACTGTCACATTCAGGTAATATGCTCTTACTGGCTTTTAAATGTGAGCCCCCAAGAGTTACCAATTTTCTGTTGAAATTCTAGCTCACAGCAGTCTGAAAATTAAAAGGCAAGGACTTAAGTAACACTTAGTTAAACCCTAATCAACCCAGACAAGCAAGGCCAGTCAATGTGGTCAAAGTAACAGTTACCACTTTTCCTCAGGGGGATAAAAAACTACTGGTTTAAGAAACTGTCCCATAGAGTCTCACTTTCTGCACACTCTTGCTTTTCATTGCTTTACCGGAACAGTGATGCTTGCTTTCTTTTTGCTGCCTTCACTTCTTTTTGCCTTATGCACTTCCTTCTGCCTTCTAATTACCCTTAACTTTTTCATTTTCATTTTTCAAATACTCTCTTTATTAGTCTCATTAAAAAAGCAGCCATAGTAGTAGGTATCTCTAAGGAAGTCACTCAAAACGCAGATGACAATGCCTCTACTGGTTTGCCTGAATGTGCTGCTCCTCAAGGTTAAGGCAGATTCAAACTCCCCTTCAGGCACATCACGTGAAATATAAAGGATCCTTCCCCCCCACCTCCCCCTGGCTTAATCCAGGGCCCAGGCTTTGTTTTTAACTATACCTATACAAGTAAGGCACTCCAGGTGGAAGGACAATATTCCATCAACAGCTTATTGTGAATTTGAGACACATACATTCAAATTGTAATTTCTGTTGTCCTACCTGCATGACTGATTCCCTGGATCACCTTGGCTGAGCAGTAAGCAAAATATAAAAACATACATATATGTATGGAGAGGCAGGAAGAAATATAAACATGGAGATGTCTAAGCAGCAGAACAAACAACACTGTACCATGTTTCCTCAGCAGAAACAACCAGTTTCAGATCACGCAGCTCTGTTAGACAACAGAATCTAGACAGGTGTGATGCAAGACCCACAAGGGTCTCAGAAACTGATCTGAAGCAAACAGTACTTATGGACAGCCTAGCTGTATTAAGACAGCAAACACAGGTCACAAATACAGCCTTTACAAATCCTATGGTACGTTCTTGTGTGTGACATCAGTCACGTCAGGAAAACACTTGATAGGTTCCAATCCACAAAAGCAAACACAGAGTCCCACTGACTCACAGGCAACTGTGGAGTCTAAACAAGCTCTTTATGTGCAACCATACTGTGTGATTAAGGAGAAACACCATTCTGGATTTATCAAATGGGTCACAGGTGATACTATTTTGTCCCACATTCCATTTTATACAAGTAATAGTTACACTTTTTTATCTACATTACTCCTCAAGGTTTAACACAAACTCAACTCTGTGATTGAAGAATGTAACCCCTTCAGGTTTGTACTACATTCTGGACATCCATCAGTTTATCAAGGGTTGATATAATTGTTTAGTCAATTCAAATGTCCTAAAGTCTAATTTGCTATGCCAAACCTTTATTTAGTCTTTGAATTTGATGTTTTAATGCTCATATTGCACAAAGCAGGGAAAACCATTTTATGGTTTGATTTTCTCCTTTTCAACTATTTCAATCACATGTTCTTGAACTAATTGAGTATGTGATTTCAGAAGGATTTTTATGCAAGTAAAGATGCAAGACAGAGCCTTGTATTGAGAAGCTTTTTCCTTTTCAATCGTACTTGCATTCCTCTACATTTTTGTTTAGGTAGATCTGAAATGTAGATCTCTTTTGGGTTTAGTCAAAGCAGGACAAACCTTTCACATTTGCTACCCAACAGTAGGGAGCACAAAAGATAATACACAGCTGAAAGAGAAGCAGTGTGGAACTCTTCACACAAGGTAAAGCTGTGCAGATGCTCAAGAATTTCTGTAAAAAGCAATACCCTTGCGAAGTCCACATGCAGGCAGTAAAGGAGCTCAGGTATGTTTCTACTTCACTGCAGACAGAAATGTTGAACTGTGGAAATGATCACAGCACTGGAAGATAAACTCTTTGTCTTTGATAATTCATATTTAGATAAACAATACAAAATTTGAGTTCAAGTGATCGTCGCTGCCACCACTGATGAAAGATGGATTCTAAATCTGCCAGTGGACTTCAAAGCAGAGAACACAGACAGAACAAAGGATGTCAGGATGTGATTTATTGTGACTAATTTCAGTGAGTCCTGAAACAGCAAGTACCAGTCAGAAAGGGTGTATGCTTCTGTTTCATTTGATATCAATAGGCACCTCCAAAGAAGTGAAAAAGTAGTGAATTATATTCATCCTCTTAACTGTTGTGCTAGTTTGAAGCTAGCTAGAATGTTTTGGTGAGAAAGGCTATGAAATGAAAACAAGAGTGATGTCTACTTCTCTCATAGTCTTGCTGAGATGTGTTAAAAAGGGAAAGCAAAACAGATAAAGTCATTTCACTTTGCTCTTCGCATCGCCTTCTGGGGAGCTCGGGGCAGCTGGCTGAACTCCATCTTACTCTCTAACCTCACCCTCCATTTGCTTTGGCTGATTCCACCTTGCTTCTTAACCCCCCTGGCCAAACCTCCACTCTTCCTTGGGACTGGGGTAAGGTTGAGAGGGGTAGGGGGAAGGTGAGGGGGTGGTTGAGAGCCCCTCCTGGGGACTCAGGTTTCTGGGAGGGCTGTTGTGTTTCTGTATTACCTTTTTACCTTGTCTATTTCTGTCTATATCTGTATATACTGTAAATATCTGCTTGCATATTGTGCCAGCTGTAAATATAAGCTTCATTCAAATTTCCAGAGCCGGCTGAGTCTAGTCTGGGTGATTTCTAAAGGGGGGGGGGGGGGGGGGGGATATCCCATAGCTTTTTCTCAGTGTGCCATTGTGTATAAAGCACTGAAGCAAAGCTATGATGCCAGGGGAGAGTTAGGTTGAATAGTAAGAAAAAATTATTTACAATTGCCCAGGAAGGTGTTAATGAAATGTGTGGACATGGCAGTTTGGAACATGGTTTAGTGGCTATGGTAGTGTTAGACCAGTGGTTGGACTTCATGATCTTAGAGGTCTTTTCCCATCAAAACAAGTCTATGATTCTCTGAGGAAAGACTTCTATATCTAAAGGGTTCTCAAAGACTAGAACAGGATGCCCAGGGAAATGGTTGAATCACCATCTCTGGATGCATTTAAAAACTGTCTAGATACAGTGCTCAGGGACATGGTGTACTAGTGGCTCTGGTAGAGTTAGAGAATGGTTAGACTTGCTGATCATGGAGGTCTTTTACAACCATAGTGATTCTGTGATAAAAGCTCTATTTTTCTACTGCAGCAGTTTTGTGCTGCTTCTTTCCCTGCAGCTGATTCTTGAGGTCTGGCCTTTGACCCCTAAGGAATTAGCCAAATTATGAGTGTCCTACAGTCATGAGACATACTCTAACATTAAGAGAGTAAAATTCATTGTGAAGTCCTGGTAGTCTAATGAATAAAGCTGTCATTAGCTGATGTAGTGCTTCGGTCTCTCCCAGTCTGGTTGATTCTATGATTCCATGCTTCCAACAGGACCAACACTCTACAATGTCCACTGGGCTCCTCTGTACACATCTAGACTATGTCCCATGTATTATTTTTGCTTTGAGGTTTTCACCTCAGTAGTACTTAGATTAATCTCTCTGTTCCTTAGAAGGCCAGGCTACATGGATGATGCACTGGCCTTAACGGGAAGAAACTTCCATCCTGTGGTTACATAATGGTCGGTAATGCTGTGATTGAGAGTTATTCTGAGAAGGAAATGACACAAGTGCAGCCACCTTGCTGTAGGCCACACTAAAACCATCCTAGCATTTAACTAGCTGCACTCAGCTTCTCCCAGCTAGAGACACAGCATTGACATCCAGGTAGGATGAGATGAGATGTATTAAATTATGCAAGACACAGCGCCAGGTCTGCAGCTGGTTACGGCTTTCAGCAGTTTTGCTTTCATGTGGAAATGTTAAAAGGACCAGCAGATATCACAGGCTTGCCTTCCACTCCAGATCAACATCCAATTTACATTTCTTAACTTAAAATGGGAATTAAATTTGTTTGTTTAAAATGAAAATTCACATTTCTTAGCTCAGTCATTTAAATTAAATTTCTCCCCTTACAGTTCTTGGTTTAAAATTCAAATTCGTTAGCTTAAAATTTAAATTTCTTAGCTTGAAATTTAAATGAAATTTCTGAGGTTGAAATCTAACTGGAATTTCTTAGCTTGAAATGCAAATGGAATTCATTAGCATGAAATTTAAATTTGTTAGGTTGAAATCTAAATGAAATTTCTTAGCTTGAAATATAAATGTAATTTCTTAGCTTGAAATTCAGATTTGTTAGGTTGAAATCTAAAAGAAATTTCTTAGCTTGAAATGCAAATGGAATTCATTAGCATGAAATTTAAATTTGTTAGGTTGAAATCTAAATGAAATTTCTTAGCTTGAAATGTAAATGGAATTTCTTAGCTTGAGATGTAAATTTCTTAGGTTGAAATCTAACTGAAATTTCTTAGCTTGAAATGTAAATGGAATTTCTTAGCTTGAGATGTAAATTTCTTAGGTTGAAATCTAACTGAAATTTCTTAGCTTGAAATGTAAATGGAATTTCTTAGCTTGAGATGTAAATTTCTTAGGTTGAAATCTAACTGAAATTTCTTAGCTTGAAATGTAAATGGAATTTCTTAGCTTGAGATGTAAATTTCTTAGGTTGAAATCTAACTGAAATTTCTTAGCTTGAAATGTAAATGTAATTTCTTAGCTTGAAATTTAAATTTGTTAGTTCGAAATTTAAATTTCTTAGATTGATGTTTACATTTTTAAATGGACATTTAAATTTATTAGCTTAAAATTTCATTTTCTTACCTGGAGTTTTGAGTTTATTAGCTTGACATAGAAATTTCTTTGCTTAACTTTAAACTTGTTACCATAACATTTAAATATATTGCCTTAAAATAATTTTGACATTTGTCAGCTTAAAATTAATTCTAAAATCTCTCCATTTAAAATGATTTTTAAATTTCTTAGCTTAAAATTAATTTGAGATTTCCCAGTTTAAAAATAGTTTTAAATGTCTTAATTTAAATTTCTTAATTTAAAATGATTTTTAGATATTTTTAGTTAAAAATTATTGTTAAGCTTCTTAATTAAGACATTATTTCACAGAAACAATTATTTCACAGCCAAAAAATAAAATATAGCAGTCGAAGTTGATAAAAAGAAAATACTCCATTGGTTTCCTATGCCTGGAGTGTGCTCTAGAAAATCAACCTACTGCAAAATTTCCTATGTTCTTATCAGGGGGAAAACAGAAATATGCCTACTGCAGTGTCTCTAGACTGAAATGACTGCTTCTGAACACTGAGAAATTAGAGTTCACCAAAGGACAACTGGTACAGGCCTCCTGTGAGCTGCAAAGATGTTGAGGAGACTGAAACATCTCTCTTAGGAGGAAAGACTCAGAGAACTGGGGCTTTTTGGTCTGGAAAAGAGAAGATTGAGGGAGGATCAATACTTAAAGGGTGGGTGTCAGGAGGATGGGATCAGTCTTCTTTCAGTGGTGCTCAGTGACAGGACAAGGGGTAATGGACACAAACTTTAACATAAGAAGTTTAAACTGGAAGAGGGGAGATTTAGACTGGATGTTAGGAGGAAGTTCTTTACAGTGAGGGTGATAAGACACTGGCACAGGTTGCCCAGGAAGGTTGTGGATGCTTCCTCTCTGAAGGCGTTTAAGGCCAGGCTGGATGAGGCCTTGAGCAACCTGCTCTAGTGGGAGGTGTCCCTGCCTATGGCAGGGGGTTGGAGCCGGATGATCCTTGAGGTCCCTTCCAACCTAAACCATTCTATGATTCTCTAAGTTCCAACTAAACATGAGGAGAAAATTCTTTAAGGGTGTTGGAGTAGTGGAACAGGCTGTCCAGAGGCTCCAGCTCTAGAGACATTCAAAACCCTCCTGAGCATGTCCCTTTATAATCTTCCTCAGGTGAATCTGCCTTGGCAAGGAGGTTAGACTCAATGATCACCAAAGGTCTCTTCCAATCCCTACCATGCTATGATACTGTGACAAGTTAGAGCACCCCTGGCAAGATAGGAACCTCACATGGACATGTCATCCAGATAGCTTAAACTGGTGGTTAAGGACACCTCTGCCACCCCTTGAGATGTGAAATCAGAGATAGTAAGACAGAACCGTTTCAGATCACAGCACTGTCCCACATTGTACATGTGGGTCAGCAGGTGATGGCATCACTGCCCAGGAAATGACTAAGCCATGCTCACATCTGCTTCTGCAGTGTTGATGACCAGGTTGGAGAGGCTTTGAGCAATCTGGTCTAGTGAGAGGCGTCCCTGCCCATCACAAGGGAATTGGAACTAAATTATTTTTAAGGTCCCTTCCAACTCAAGCCTCTGCCTTGGGGACTAGGGGTGATTGTGGTTTGGGTGCTGACTCTGACTTCTTACAAAACATTTTGAGAAGGCCATCATTTCACTCTGATCTGTATGAGGAAGTCTAGTAATTTTCTGCAATAAATAATGATATTGACTCTTGGAAATACTGTGATGGCTCACTCACTTCTCCTGATGGAAGATGTCCAAAGCTAGATGAGACGGCTTCTACTCATGACAGCCGATCATGGCTTTGTTTCCAAACAATCTTGGCTTATAAACTGCACCTCTCAAACCACAAATGGTCTGACATGTCCAAAACAGTCTTAGAATAGATTTGGAGGTTTTAACACTGCCAAAAGAATTTATATTATTTTCTTCCTGATGCTTCATTACCCAGAACAAACCTGTTTCTCTCTTACTGCTCCAGTCCTGCATCACTCCCTTTATGCTATAAAACAACATCATTTCCAAACACAAGACAAGAACAACTTTTAGAGGAAAAACATAGTAAAACCAAAGTTAAACAAAGATCACATCTAAAAGCTATGAATGGGGGTGACCTTATTGCTGTCTACAACTACCTGAGGGGTGGTTGTGGCCAGGGGGAGGTTGCACTCTTCTCGCAGGTGGCCAGTGCCAGGAGAGGACACAGCCTCAGGCTGTGCCAGGGGAAGTTTAGGCTCGAGGTGAGGAGAAAGTTCTTCACTGAGAGAGTCATTGGCTACTGGAATGGGCTGCCCAGGGAGGTGGTGGAGTCACCGTCCCTGGAGCTGTTCAAGGCAAGATTGGACGTGGCACTTGGTGCCATGGTCTAGCCTTGAGCTCTGTGGTGAAGGGTTGGACTTGATGATCTGTGAGGTCTCTTCCAATCCTGATGATACTATGATACTACGATACTATGATAATGGTCTGAAGTAATATATACTGGAGATAAAAGCAGTGTATTTTTGAGAGAGGTCTCTGAGCGTTCCCATCCATCTCCATTCATCATGAAGCAAGTTCAGGCTGGGTGCTGGTCCTCAGCCATGCTTAGACAATTGGGGTCATTGATGACCCTGGTCTAGTGGAAGGTGTTCCTGCTCATGGCAGTGGGGTTGGAAATAGATGACCTTTAAGGCTCCTTCCAACCCAAACCATTCTGTGTTTGGTAAATTTTGTCAGTGGTCCACTGGAGCCCCTTTAGTGCCTATCGCAAAGCACTTGGTAATATGGCTTTTCTACAAGATGAATCACTTTGGTCCACCTCTCAATAAAATGCTGGGCTTTTGGTGTTGTTTGGTGCAATGATACTAAATTAGTGGTGAGCTACTCCTCTCATGTGTCTCACATTCACTGTTTTGTGAACAATCGCATAGAGGGACACATTAGGTTTTCAGATCCAAATTTCTTCAGAAATATTGTTTATCAGAACCCTCAACATTCGAACTAAGATAACTGTATTGCCACATGCACATTTTCTGAGGAGATACAGTTCCACTCACTGAAAAGCCAATCTAGAGAATCATAGAATGGTTTGGGTTGGAAGGGGCTTTAAAGATCATCTAGTTCCAATGCCCCTGACATTGGCAGGGACATCTTCCACTAGACCAAGGGTGCTCAAGGTCCTGACCAACCTGGCCTTGAACACCTCCAGAGAGGGTTGAACAACACCTCCAAGGAAGGTGAAATGGCTGATGCTAATGAGAAAGAACTTGAACCACGAAATTTGCAAAGACAAGATTATCTTTTTAATTTATTTTCTCTTGGAAGAGCAAAGCATATAAAATTTGGGCAAGGCTGCATTCTTAACAGAAAGTTCTGAGCAGATGTACACCACCCAGGCGTCCTGAAGACTTCAGAGAGTGGTCTTGCCAGAGGAAAGTTAAGCTTAACAGGATGTGGAGAAACTGATCTCTTAGGAATCACTTTTACCTTGATTGTCCTACTAATTTTAATATATAATGATGTGAATATTAAATAATTGTGAGATTTTGGGAAGTTGGGAGTTCCTCTTCCTAGTAAATAGGAAGAGCAATCTCATATCTATCATAGCTTTCTGAGGCCTGTAAAGCAGAAAATAGATTTGGCCAATTTTTCAGACAAGTTCAGCACTAGGTTGTCTGGGTTTGAACTGTGCTAAAAATAACAGCTTAGATTAAGTTCTGAGTAGGGAAGGAGTAGTCATTTGAACTGATTTTCTTTTCAGTTCAAAAAAAAGATGTGAAAATAACAAGTCAAGTTCAGATTTGCTTTGGTAGAAAGTCAACAAAATTCAGTGTAATTTTCCTTTTTCCTGTCTTGTTAAAAGTGTGAGGAGCCCAGGCAGCCAGTTCACTTGGAACTGTTTCTAGAGCACATCTCTCAAAACTGCTTTTAGAAAGCATTGCTATTTTTGCTTTTGGGTTTTTTGTTGTTGTTGTTATCATTGGTTTGGTTTGGGTAATGATACCCAAGACTGTGTTAAAGATTTGGGAGAGGCTCACAGGATAACCAGAACACTAACGCAAGTAACTAAGGACACATCTTTTTCCCAAAATAGATTTCTCCCACTAAACCTCTTCAGGTAAATAGCCTGAGTCTGTGCCCAACACCCAACAAGGTGATGATACACTTAAGCAAAAGTACAAGTCCTTGATTGGCTGAGATATTTTCAGCACACCAAACATGCCATGCCTGCCAGGGCAGAGCTTCACATACTAGGACCACTAGGATCTCACCACTACAATTTTCTCTACGCTCTTTCAGACTTCTAAACTAAAACAGGGTAGATTTAGGTTGGACATTAGGAGAAAGTTCTTCACAATGAGGGTAGGGAAATACTGGAGCAGGTTTCCCAGAGATGTGGTGGAGGCGCCGTACCTCAAGATGATTAAAATCAGATGTGATGTGGCCCTGTGCAGCCTGATCTAGTTGAAGATGTCCCTTCTTACTGCAGGGGAGTTGGACAAGATAACCTTTGAGGCTCCCTTCCAACCCAATGTGTTTTATTTTATGATTCTTTCATGCAAATGTGGATTTCATTCATCTTCAGTGAACAAATCAACTCCAGCAACAGCAGAAATGTTTTAACATAGAAAAATTACTCACCCACACGACCAGTCAGTGCAGGAGCTGACAAAAAAAAGAGAGAAAACATTACAAAATGTCACTGCTATCCCCCAAGAGAACACAATGCATGGCAAACAGAGGTACTCACCTGCCCATTGTTTCCTTCATATGGGACAGTTTCTGGAAAATAAACAAACAAATCCTGAGTATATTTGAATATCATAAGGAGAAAAGAACTGAAATACAGTTTATATAATTTTCCTTCCTCCCCTTTGCCTAAATAATTATCTTTATTCTGTTCTCTGTTCATTCATTGAAGGAAACATTTATTAACAAAGCACCTGATGAAAAGATTTCCAAACCACAAGTGAAACTCCAAAGGTACTGTAAAGAGCACTAAGTTAGTCAGAAGATGCATTGCTGCATTTTCCTGTGCTGTCCTTCAGAAACAAAGTTCTTTCACCTTAGGGGAAGCTGGCAAGAAGATCCTTTTGAGCAAGTGGTCTTCAAAGGTATGAAATTACTTCTGCTATTTGTCAACAGATTTAAAACAGTGGGGTTTTTTAGACTACAGTTACAACTTAATGTAACATATTATAGTTAATATGACTTCCATAACTTTGTTCATGGTTGTACAAGTGATAAAAATGACATCTTCTCATTTATTGGTGTATAAAGGTTAAGACAGGGGCACTCATCAAAATTATCCTGGGATTACTGCCATTGGTATGGCAAAGCAGTCACCTGTGTTTCTTTCAGGAACCTCACAGGAAGTGGAGAAGACCCTGAGTAGTGTATCATGGTCAGACATTGTAACAGGTTGCCCAGAGAGGTAGTGAAGTCAATGTGCATGGAGGTGTTCAAGAAATGTGTGGACATGGCACTTTGGGATGTGGTTTAATGGCCATGCTGTTCTTAGGTTGACAGTTGGACCAAGTGATCTTAGAGGGCTTTTCCAACCAAAACAATTCTATGATTCCATGATCACTGTTGAGGCATAATGCTGTATCCTACTTTTGCACCAATGTGAGCAGAATGTAAAATATTTATAGAAGATTGTTGTCCAGTCACCATATTTCTGTTTCTCTCTAGTTTGGGGGCAAAGGGATCATTCTGTGGTTTGATTATTGGGCTGCCTTTCTTTACATAATTGATGCAGATCCATTTTTCAGCTGAAAGGAGGTTCTAGTGAGGCTGATTTTGGCTTCTTCCCTGGAGTAACTAATGACAGAACAAGAGGAAATGGTCACAAATTGCACCAAGAGAGGTTTAGGTTTGATAATTGGAAGAACTTCTTTACTGAAAGATTGGTGGGGCATTGGAAGAGGCTGCCCAGGGACATGGTGGAGCTGCTACCCCTGGGGGCTGTTCAAAAAATTAGTAGATGTGGCACTTGGGGATGTGGTCTAGTGGTCATAGGGGTACTGGATAGAAGGTTGGACTTAGAATCCTTAAGGATGGAAAAGATCTCTAAGATCACCTATGATTCTAAAAACTCTAAGAGGATCAATTTAAAAAAATCTTTCAAGTTAAATTACAATAAACTCAACACAAACCATTCCCACTTTGAAAACCTCTTTGCAAAACATCCATGTGTATTTAGTTACCTAAGGCCTGTCATTCTAATCTCTCCTGATGATTCTTTTTGTGAAGGAGGAATGCAACAGCAAAGGAGGCTTTCTAAGCAAGTCAGCCTGCTCATTCTCTTCACTTGTATTTCTAACGAAATGTAGAAGTTCAGTGTCTGTTGATTTGGAGCCTTGGCAGTCCCTACCCTTCTTCTCTTTCCGGGACATCTGTGGACAGTAAGTGTGATCACAGCTAGCAAAAAGCAGGCAGCCTAGACATAAGGCTGAAGATGGCCTTGCCAAAATGGCTTGCCAAAATACCAATTTCAGACAGTTCACTTTTCAGCATGTCCTTTGGCCAACCTTTATTATACAAGTCCATTAAATTAAGTATTTGGAGATACTTTAGTATGAAACACTAAAGCACAGTGAAATCAGTTTTAAGTGACAAATCAAGAAACTAGCAAGACTAAAATAATACAGTAAGAAGTCTAATTCAAGGCCAGCAAACTGGTTCTAGACTTCGGGTACTGGACTTGGGGTACTTTATTTTTAAGCAGTCACAGCTCTGCTCTGTAAAGTTTACATACTCAGCTTTCATGTGATGATATGAGCAAGTGTGCTAGTTTGAAGCTAGCAAGAATGTTTTGGTGAGAAGGATTAGATCACAGGCTGTGAAAGAGAAACAACGGTGATGTCTATTTCATTCATAGGCTTGCTGAGATGTATAAGAACAAGAATCCAAACATAGATAGGGGAGTCGTTCTTTGTCCGGGCTGTGGGCTGCGTTTCTCTCTAACCTCACCTTCTAGCTCTCTGATTAATGCACTTGCTTCCTAACCCCCCTGGCCGACCTCCACTCTTCCTTGGAGCACAAGGCAACGTCTGGGGTAAGGTTGAGGGGTGGGAGAAGGTGTAAGGGAGGTTGGGAGCTCCTCCTGGGGACTCAGGTTTCTGGGAGGGCTGTTGTGTTTCTGTATTACCTTTTACCTTGTCTATTTCTGTCTATAACTGTATATACTATAAATATCTGCTTGTAAATTGTGCCAGCTCTAAATATAAGCTTCATTCAAATTTCCAGAGCCAGCTGAGTCTAGTCTGGGTGATTTCCAAAGTGTGTGGGGGCACAGAACACCCAAACTGCCACAGCAAGGAAGAGAGAGACTGATTCCTTCTCTGCAAGCTTTTGTGAAGATATCAGTAGTAGCCCATATAGTTCATTCAGAGGTATATAGAATAGATTAGGTTGGAAGGCATCTTGATGGTAATCTAGTTCCAACACCCCTGCCATGGGAAGAGACACCTCCCACTAGACCAGCTTGCTCAGAGCCTCATCCAGCCTGACCTTGAAAACCTCCAGGAAGAAAACACTCATGAGTCCCCTGGGCAATTTGTTCCAGTGCCTCACAGCTCTCTCTGTAAAGAACAATAAAGCTATGGAAAATATATAAAACAAAATCTGTTTGATCATTAAAAAGAAGAGGAAGCTTTCTTCCATATTCAGTCAGATAAAGCAGGTAGCTCTTTCCCTCAGTTCTGTGCCAGTCACACTAGTGCTTCCCTTTCTCAACAGACCACCTAGGTTTATACACAATGCAAAACTGACTGCCACGGATCAGTGTGAATCTATAGCATTAAATACAGGCTACTACAACACCACAGATCAGTTCACATGGACGAGGGTCTGTCAAATTTGTGGTCTTGTAGAAAGGCACTGATCCAGGATACTCTTGTCTGCTCCTAAGAGATGACTGTTATGCACAAGAGGACAAAACATCTTGGAGATCATAGAATCATAGGATGGTTTAGGTTGGAAGGGACCTCAAGGATCATCCAGATCCAACCCCCTGCCATAGGCAGGGACACCTCCCACTAGAGCAGGCTGCTCAAGGCCTCATCCAGCCTGGCTTTAAATGCCTCCGGGGAGGAAGCATCCACAACCTCCCTGGGCAACCCGTTCCAGTGTCTTACCACCCTCACTGTAAAGAACTTCCTCCTAATGTCCAGTCTAAATCTCCTCTCTTCCAGTTTAAACCCATTCCCCCTCGTCCTGACATTACTAGACCTTGTAAATAGTCCCTCCCCAGCTTTCCTGTAGGCTCCCTTCAGATACTGGAAAGCCACTATAAGGTCTCCTCGAAGCCTTCCCTTCTCCAGGCTGAAGATAATTCCAGGCAGGAGAAAAAGGTGGAGGAAATGTCAAGGAGACCTTAAATAATCTCATATTAGTTTAATCCTTTCTGTGTAGGACTGTATCAAGCATGTTTGATTTAAAGCACATGTACACATCCTTTTGAACAGAAAAGTCATACTAAGAGCTACTCTCTTTTTGCCAGTCCTGAGGAAGGTGGTGGAGTCATCATCCCTGGAGGCATTCACGAAACTCATGGACATAGCAGTTTGGGCCATGGTGGGTTTAGGATGAAAGCTGGACTTGATTTGTTTTTTTCCAATCAAAATAATTCTATGATTTTATGACTTCCCCACCACAGTGCACAACAGAACCATGCTGACATGGAGACAAGGCCAAAGCACTGGCAGGAATTCAAGGAAATGGATGGAGAACAGTGCTCTGAGACACAACCCTGACAGATAAGGTGAAAATAGAGTCTACAAGGAGTAAGGTGAAAGACAACAAGGAAAGTTTAGTGGAACAGAAATCACTTTACCCATGTCCAGTGTAATATGAGTGATGGAGCATTGGAACTGGACATGCAGGGAGGTAATGGAGTCACCATTCCTAGAGGCATTTGAAAAAAAAAAAAATAAGAGTAGATCTGGGATTTCAGGACATGGTCTAGTGGCCATGGAGGTGGTGGGCAGAAAGTTGAACTTGATGATTTTAGAAGTCTTTTCCAACCTTAATGTTTCTATGATTCTATGAAGCCAGAGATTCAGGGAAAGGTGCCAGAAACAAGTATCCACTTGTCCACCGGGAATCAGCTCCACAGCAGAAGTGAACTCTCAACACAGAAGTGATTCCTCAGTGTGCTATCTAGAAATTAAATGCTAAACAAGAAAAACAAGGAAGAAACACAAATTTGTAAACCAAAGGGGCTGATTAAACAAAGATGATGAGGATGAAACACTAGTTCTAAGCTCTGACAGAAAGAGAGTATCACAGCCTTCATAGTTTCTGTGCTGTGTAAGGTGTCAGTGACATACTGAAAAGGAAGATTTAGTCTGGAACTGGAGAAGAAAGAAAGAATTAGCACAGATAGATCTTAAGAGATGAAGGGGAGATAAGACTGAGGGGGAGGCAACTGGAGCTAATTAATCTATTTCTATAGATGTAGTGAAGGTTTGGACTGTTGGTTTTGGTTTGTTTGGAGGTTTTTTTCCTTTTTGAGATTAGAGGAAGCTAACACTTGCAGTGCAAAAACAAAGAGCCAAAGACAATAGAAGAATAGTAAGTGTGGGGATAAGAAAGGGAGTAGAGGAAATCTGACATAATGCCTCAGAGAGGTGCAACTGAAGAAGGAGGGTTTTTTGCATCTCTAAGGGGGAATGGAGGATGTGAAAGAGCAGAAAGATGAGACCAGCTGTTTCTACAGTTTTAGAAGAAATCCAAACAGAAAGATCATAGAATGACTTTGGCTGCAAGGGACCTTAACGACCATCTAGTTCCAATCCCCTTGCCATGGGCAGGGACACCTCCCACCACACCAGGTTACTCAAGACCCTGTCCAACCTAGCCTTGAATGCCTCCAGAGAAGAGGCATCCATAATCTCCCTGGGCAACCTGTTCCAGTGTCTCACTACCCTTACTGTAAAGTGTTTCTTCCTAATATCCAGTATAAATCTAATAGCCAATGTGAAATCACCTGAAACTCCATAAAAATATTTAAGCAATCAAGATATTTACAAGGTACCAGTAAAGTAAAAGCTACTCTCTAGAATCTTTCAAAAGAAACTGAATGTTTGCAGTGCAAATTCCTGGTGTGCAGCACTTCTAAAGACTAAATTTCATGTTGCCATCTACTAAAAAATAATACAGAAAGATACTCTAAACATGACCAGAAACTGCCAACATGTACAAATCAATGGTGGTAGCATAACAGTGCTCTGGTGGTAAGAGCCAATGTGTACCTAAAGACAAACAGAAGTAACTTGGTCAGCTGCAGGCTCTAAACTAAACACTTGAAATTAACCACAGACACTGGAGGGCAGAGGAAGGTTAGAAACAAGTGGTATTTAATAGAAGATGTAATGGCCAGACAAAGAGCTGCCACCAAACAGGAGGCATATAATGGCCAAAGAACTCCTGGCAATTACATATCCTGCTTTTCTACATAGCCAGGAGGAAAGCAAGTTTTAGAAAGAAAGAAACCTGTTTTTAAACAACTGAGAGTATAAATTATTCACATGAAGCTCAAATGCAGGCTGGAGGGGACTGTGTACACTTCTAGAAAGCTGCCAGCCCTTTGATGAGAAGTGCTCAGCCCTTCTTGAAGAAAAAGAATTTCCAACAAAAAAATTAAGTTAAATACTGCAGCAGTTGGCCATGAACAAATGAATAAAGACACTGTCACAAGAGGAAAACCTCCCAGAAGCAGAAGAAAGGCTTCGCCACGCAATTGGTCAGTTTAGCTCTTGAAAGTGGAAAGAACAAGAGGGTAGGACACAATGCCTTAGGAACTGTGCTCAGTCCCACAGGCTGATCTCCAGGTCTTATTACCGCATTAGATGGGAGCAAGAAACTAGCAAAAGGAGCAAGAAACTAACAAAAGGAGCAAGAAACTAGCAAAAGGAGCAAGAAACTAGCAAAAGGAGCAACGTTCTTAAAAGCAGAGTCATAACAACTGGGTCTCCTTGGACTTGAAGTTCTCAGAGCTGCTTTAAAGAGGTTTCACATTCTGAGAAGAATTTTGTGCACAAGCACATAAGAGAAAGAGTGAATCAGTACTGGAATTAGAAATTAAATCCATACTCTGACTTATGTATTCACAAATACATCATCAGACTGTCTGAGGCTGGCAGATGGGAGGCTGAGACAGAGTGCTCTTTACTTCAGCTTTTATTCAAAGGTAAATTAAGCTGAAGATTTTATTAAAAAAGTCACCTGACAGACTCTTGACACTTTCTGGCACAGTGGAGACAGCATTTCATCCCTCCTGAACACAGTCTAACCTGCCATCAAAGCAGTCCTACAACTGCTGAGAGAGTTGGGGCTCTTCAGCCTGGAGAGGAGAAGGCTTCGAGACCTTACAGTGGCCTTCCAGTATTTGAAGGGAGCCTACAGGAAAGCTGGGGAGGGACTATTTACACGGTCTAGTAATGTTAGGACGAGGGGGAATGGGTTTAAGCTGGAAGAGGGGAAATTTAGACTGGATGTTAGGAGGAAGTTCTTTACAGTGAGGGTGGTAAGGCACTGGAATGGGTTGCCCAGGGAGGTTGTGGATGCTTCCTCCCTGGAGGTGTTTAAGGTCAGGCTGGATGAGGCCTTGGGCGAGCTGCTCTAGTGGGAGGTGTCCCTGCCTGTGGCAGGGGGTTGGAGCTGGATGATCCTTGAGGTCCCTTCCAACCTAAACCATTCTATGATTCTATGATTCTATGCTGTCTTTTATCTACTGTGTTGAAAACAATGAGAAGGTGAACACTATTTTTAGAGAGTATTGCAATGCTGAAGGGAATATATCCCTCTACAGAGGAAGGAAGACCTAAATGACACATAAATCATCTGAAGTAACCATCACAGAATCACCAAATCATACCACTTCAGAGGTTGGAAGGGACCTCTAGAGATCATCGAGTACAACCTCCCTGACAAGGCAGGATCCCCTAGGGCAGTTCACACAGAAATGCACCCAGGCAGGTTTTGAAAGTCTTCAGAGAAGGAAACTCCACAACCTCTCTGGGCAGCCTGTTCCAGTGTTCCATCGCCCTCACTGTAAAGAAGTTTCTCCTCATGTTGAGGTCATAGAATCATAGAATCAACCAGGTTGGAAGAGACCTCCAAGATCATCCAGTCCAACCTAGCACCCAGCCTTATCCAGTCAACTAGAACATGGCACTAAGTGCCTCCTCCAGTCTTTTCCTGAACAGCTCCAGGGACGGTGACTCCACCATCTCCCTGGGCAGCCCATTCCAATGCCAATCACTCTCTCTGGGAAGAACTTCCTCCTAAAGGTGAAACCTATGTTCCAATTTGTAGCCATTGCTCTTTGTCTTATTGCTGCTGACCACTGAACAGTGCACTCTATCTGACTCCAATGTAACACTGTAGGACCATAATAAAAAGGTCAAGCAGCAGTGGGAAGCTAGATACAGCATCCTGCTTTGAAGAATCACCTTGAATTCTTTTAATAAGCTTCAATTATAGACCATCTCACTGTCCCAAACTTACATAAAGCAATGATACATTCAATGTGTACATAAACACTTCATGTGAATTTTCACAGAATGCCAAGTTGGAAGGGACCCCACAGATCATCTGATCAAACCTTTGTATGTTACAGTGTAGCTGAAATGAGATGGCCTGCCATTCTGTCAAGCTAAGTCTTAAAACTGTCCAATGTAGGAGAAAACACTGCTTTCCTTGGGACATGATTCCAGTATCTAACTGCTCTCATGGGAAAAAAAAAAATCTGGAGTCCAATGGGAATCTCCCCAGGAGCAATTAACCCTTGTGTTGTAAAAATGGAGTCTCCATCACCCTGGTAGCCACCCTTAATGTACCGGTACACGGTCATAAGGTGTCCCCTAAACGCTCTCTTCTCGAGGCTGAACAAACTCAGCACCTTCGCAGCAAAGTTTCTCCTCATGTTGAGGTGGAACATCCTGTGTTCCAGTTTGTGTCCACTGCTATGAAAAGAGACTGGCCCCATCTTCTTGATATCCACCCTTCAGATATTTATGAATGCTGAACAGATTCCCTTTCAGCCTTCTGTTCTCCAGGCTAAACACCCCCAGGTCTCTCAGCCTTTCCTCATAAGATAGATGTACCAGTTGCTTCATCATCCTCATAGCTCTATGCCCTTGCTCACGAGTAAATATCAACTAGGTTCTGCACCCACCTTCACAATCAGACTCCGGTGCTCCTCAGACTGACTGAAGTTCATGCCCATTGCAAAGATACTCATTGTTCCTTCTTCACACAGGCTCATCCAGGTGTGATACTCTTCTCGCTCTGGCAGTCTATCCCAGAATGTCTTGAAGACCTCCCAGACTGTTTCCTGACATACTGAATGCAAGAAAATTCTGGTGTTAGTACAAAAGGAGTGTCTCCATGGTATGAGTAGCCAGAATAGTATTGTTCAAAAGTTGCATGCATTTTAGTACAGTAATATACAGAATGCAGTGACTTTACACCAACAGGTTAATGTGTAAGGTGCTGAAGAGACTGACGATGAAGATCTGGTGGGGCTTCCACACTCATACTGCTTCTCTCCCTGATTTTTAGTGAATTAATTACTTCATTAAAGAAAAAAATGTAGAGAGCATACTTGTTTCCTAACAATCACAAAGAACAAGTCTTACCAGAAGTGGCTAAGAAAGTTTGGATTGTTTAATCTGAAGAAGAAGAGGCTGAGGGGAGACTTTGTTGCTCTCTGTGGGTACCTGAAAGGAGGTTGGAGTGAGGTGGGGGTCAGTCTCTTGTCTCTAGTATTAGGTGATAGAATAAGAGGAAATAGCCTGGAATTGTGGTAGGGGAGGTTTATTTTGGATATTAGGAAGAGTTTCTTTCCTGAAAGAGTGGTCAGGCATTAGAACAAGCTACCTAGGGAGGTGGTGGAGTCACCATCCCTGGAAGAGTTCAAGAAATGTGTGGACATGGCCCTTCAAGACATGCTTTAATGGCCGCGATGGTCTTAGGTTGATGGTTAGACTCAGTGATTTTAGAGGTCCTTTCCAGCTGAAACAATTCTATGCCTCTAACAACAGTATTTCTAATGATGGAAACTGGTCACTTGACCAATGGCTCAAAGCATCAGAAAATCTAGAAAACCAAGATAGTATGTCCTCACAGGAAGCTTAGCCAGAGCTCCATTGTAAGAATGACAGGGACAATGATCAAAGTTTTAGACGTTCACTCAGCAACAGCTAATTTGGGCTCACATTTACAACAATTTAAAGCACATTTGAGCAATTTACAAGCAAGAATTTTCAAAAGTAGGCGGGATGGTGACCACAATGTAACATGTTAAGAAATATTTCTAATGCTACTATGTGTATGCACTGGGAACTAACTTGACATTGCTCTTGTGAAGCCTCACTTCAACTATTACATCTAGCTCTGTAACCTTGCAACCAAGAAGGATGTATTGGAGAGAGTCCAGAGAAGGACCACAAAGACAAACAGAGGGCTAGAGAAACCCTCCTATGAGAAGAGGCTGTGAAGGTTAGGGCTGTTCAGCCTGGAGAAGAGAAGGCTCTGGGGAGACCGTATAGTAGCCTTCCAGTACAGAAGGGAACCTACAGCAAAGCTGAAGAGGTACTGGAGAGTTGGAGAGTGGTGACAGGGCAAGGGGTGATGGTTTTAAATTACAGCAGGGTAGATTTATATTGGACATTAGGAAGAAACTCTTTACTATGAGTGAGACACTGGAATGGGTTGCCCAGAAAAGCTGTGGACACCTCAGCCCTGAAAGTGCTGAATGCTAGGCAGGATGAAGCTTTGAGCGACATGGTCTAGTTGAAAATGTCCCAGCCCATGTCCGGGGAGTTGGAACTAGATGTTTCTTAAGGTCCCTTCCAACTCAAGTCATTATATGAGTCTCTCTCTCAATGAACAGACAGTCTACTAATTACGGGTTAAATTATCTTGTACTACACCAGCTGCTTTAACCTCCCAGCCCTGCATGTGCTCTTTGCCAATCAGAGCAGCTGGTCACAGAATGATCAAGCAAGAAGCTTTCTGTGACCCAGAATAACTGGAAGAGAGGAAGATTTATAGGATTTTCCTTGTGTCCTGGAGGACAACAACAGCAGAAGAAGAACCAATCTAAAAACCACTTGCAGCAGATGCCAGCCTGGAGTAGTAGCAGACAAACCTGCTTTTTGGCCCTAATCGGATTGCAGTGCTTACATCTACACAGTTCAGCAGAGGCATGCTTTGCGTTCAGGGAAAGTCTTGACATCATAAGCAAGACCCTACAGGAGAATGACCATGAATCTATCTTCAATCAGCTTAAAAATAAGCTCCAAGCTGCTAAAACCAGTACCTTATTCCTAGATCTTCTTGATAATCCATGTTCTGAATTTCGAGAATCGATGTAATACACTTGTGTGCAACTTCACACTTTGATTACATGTGGAAACATACTTCTAGTCAGCCAAGAGATAGACATTTTCCTGAATAGAATCACAGAATTACACAATTGTTTTGGCTGGAAAAGACCTCTAAAATCTTTGGGCCCAACCTTTAAAATCAATGGCTTTATAAATAACAACTTCAGGAACTGATTTCTATGCAGTTGCACCCTTAAAGCTTAGCTGATTCTGACATTATGTAGAAAGAGCTCTTTTTCCCACATCAAATTTCAGTTTACGAGAGCAATTGAGAGTATTTCTCCATTGTGGAGCTCTACAGATGCACAGTTATCTCTCATTTTCATGCTACATTCCTGACAGGTTGCCTACATGGAGATAAGCCTTGTAGCTCATTTGATATAGAATCATAGAATTGTTCTGGTTGGAAAAGACCTCTAAGATCACTGAGTCCAAGAAGAATACAATCCTCAAACCGCATTGTTAATCACCAGTAGCATATTGCTGCTTTAGTACCTCTCCAGCTCCCAGGCAGCTAACTTCATCCGTAAGACACAGAAATCAGGTAAGAAATATTATAGATGATTCCACTCAGTTTTGCTTATGCATCTTAATTAATCATAAATAAATAGCCAAACTGACAAGCATCTCACATTCCCCCTGAAGTTATTCTTTCTTTCTCAGCAGCTGGGGAAGCAAACTCTTTGAGACAGTGACATCTTTCTGTATCACTTCTGCACAGATCCCACGCAATGAAGCCATAATCCTACTCTTGGATTTCTGGATCCTGCTAGAGTACTAATAAGCTTCCTGAAGCAGAATGACATCTGTAATACCCACTCTATCACACCACTGGTAATAGTTTGGCATGCAGGAAAAAGCCAAAGTCTAGTTTCAAATCTGGAATCCTACACTAAGGAATACATCTTTTTAGTGGTACTTCTATCTTACATTCCAGCTAATGAATCTTTCACTCCAGGTGCAACATTGCAGAGCAACAATCCTGCAACAAGGTTATTTCCTGTGGCAGGGTTAAGTCCTCAGCAGGCTACCAGTAAGAGCTGAAGCTGTGAAAAACAGCTTGCAAATACCTTGCGAGGGCACTGTCTAATTCCACACTTTTCAAATGGCAACAGGTAAAGTGCTGGCTTTACAGTTCCAAGTAATAATTAGCAATAATTGGAGGCAGTTTTCCTTAATGCTCTTAAGTTTAATCTCTTTTTTTAGAATAAGTGTGCTGAGACCCTGTCTTGCCTGAATGCAAGCTGCTGCTGTATGAACAGTTGTCCCAGTCAGCTCCAAATAGATTAAGGATTTGTTGTGTGTCCTTTTTTTCAGAATTAAGACATCCCACTGAATTGCAGTCCCAAAGGGTTTGTACCATCTGTGGGCTCCAAGCCCATTAATCAGACCTAAGCTGCCAGAACAGGGTCATATTTTATGTGGAAGGAGGAAAGGGGACACAGATAAGGAGTCTCATTCCATCCTCTCTAGCCTGTATCCTATATAACCATTTTCAATGCAGTGAGCAGTACCAAGTTGAACAATAGTCCTGAGATGCATCAAAATATGTGTGACCAGCAGGACAAGGGAGGTGATCCTCCATTCTGCTCTCATGAGACCCCATCTGGACTACTGTGTCCAGTTCTGGTATCCCAACCCAAGAAGGACATGCATCTGTTGGAGAGGGTCCATCTGAGACCACGAAGATGGTCAGAGGGCTGGAGAACCTACCCTATGGGAATGGGCTGCAAGGGTCGAGACTGTTCGGCCTAAAGAAAAGGCTCTGGAGAGGCCTCATAAGCAGGAGAGTGTTCGGCCTAAAGAAAAGGCTCTGGAGAGGTCTCATAAGCAGGAGAGTGTTCGGCCTAAAGAAAAGGCTCTGGAGAGGCCTTATAAGCAGCCTTCCAGTACCTGAGGGGGCTACAGGAAAGATGAGGAGGGACCTTCTACAAGGGCTTGTTGTGGCAGGATGAGGAGGCATAGCTTTGATCCGGAAGAGGGGAGATTTAGATTGGACATTAGAAAGAAATTCTTCACAGTGAGGGTGACAAAACACTGGAACAGGTTGCCCAAGGAGGTCATGTTCAGGGCCAGTTGGACAGGGCTTTCAGCCACCTGGTCTAGTGCAGATGTCTCTGCCCATGGCAGAGGGGCTGGAACCAAATGATTGTGAAGGTCTCTTCCAACCCAAACCATTCTATGATCCTATGATAATATGGTTCAAATTGATTTGGTATTCAGAAGGAAAAAGTCTGCCACATGTCTTTCTCCCAGATAGTCTGAGAGTTTATTCGTTCTGACACAGAGCGAAGGGTTGATAGCTCCAGGCAAACATCTACCACAACTGCCATGTAAACACTTCTGTCAGCCTTGCCCAGGAAACTGCACCGTCAGTGGTGGTGAACTGCTGGCCACACATAGTCACCTTGCAGTCTTATGTTATGCAGTTGTGAGAGTCTAAATTGCCTCTCCCTTGTTCATCATCGAAGATAAAGATTGCCTTTGTTAACCTCCCGGGCTCAGAGGAGGTGCCTGACCAAAGGCTCAAGGATGCAAATCAACAGACAGTGCCTTTGAGGAAATTCCTGGACCTCAGCCTGGCTTGAATGCCCAGAATGTGTACGTCTTATGTCAGCAACCTCGAAGAGAAAAGGCTTCTGTGTATTTGGGGTATGGACAGGTAAGCAGCGCAGGGAGGGGGCAGAGGCCCTCCCCGGCGCTGCCGCCAGACCCCTGCCAATGCATGAATACAGAAGAAGATTCCCTGAGCTGCACCTAGACACCCATCTGAAAAACTGCATAAAAAGACATGAGCAGTGCCTGCCAAAGTGTGGACCTCCAGGTGTGCACCACCACCAGAAGAACTCCTGACCAACTCCAGAGAAGAACATCCTTAGGCCATGCAGCCATCTCTCTCTCTGCCCCCCATCTGAGACTGATGGCAATATAATCCTTGTTCTTTTCCTTCCCTGCTGCTTCTCTCTTTCGCCGTTGTTCTCTCTTTCTCTCTCCCTCTGTTTTGTTCAATGTTATCATTTAATAAATAGTTTTGTGGTGATACATGGTCTTGCTTGCACCTTAACTTCACAACATGGAAATCTCTAAGAACAGATCTTGCTCCTCTGGACAGAGATATTGTTCATCTCTGTTCTCTGGACCTTTACAGCAGTCCATCCACTCATTTTCCTGTATACTCCAACCAATCCGTTTGTAAAGCAGGGGATTGCTTTGTGGATAACTTAACCCAAGAACCATACCCTGACATGCTTACTTAGAGTGTTCAAAAGCAAATCTGTAGTCTGGCTGAAAAAATGAATGATTTTGTTTCAGTCTTTCTTTCTCAGACACCTTTTCAATGTTTTCTAGTTAGGTTAGAGCTGCCACTGACTGCAGAAAAAGAACAGCAGTTTCTTCAGTGTGGTTCAAAGCATGCTTATATTAGGAAAGAGACAAGCATAATTCTATCTCCTATCTTTCCTCCATGTATGTCAAAGATGGACCCAACTCTTATCATGGCTTGATTGATATGGCCACTCAAGGAACTGAAGAGACATCACCCTTAGCAGTGCATTCAAGTTTGCTAATAAATGTGATCAGCATTCTTTTAACTTGAAGATGGAGCCCAAACTCATGGCAAGTTTTTGACTATCTGCTGATGAGGGAGGTTTTTCAAAGTTTCTTATCAACAAATTCTTGAGAACTCCCATATCAGAAAAAGCTTCTTTTTCATAGCTAGATTTATAAACATTCTGAGGAGAGATTTTGGAGACATAAAAATGTAAACCAATTTAAAAGTGACTTCAATAAACAGCTATAATTTATGGTATAAAAATAAGTGACTGTCATTCCTTTCTGACTTTCCAGCAACTACCTGAAGGGAGGCTGCAGCCAGGTGGGGGTTGGTCTCTTCTCCCAGACAACCAGCAACAGAACAAGGGGACACTGCCTCAAGTTGTGCCGGGGGAGATATAGGCTGGATGTTAGGAGGAAGTTCTTCACAGAGAGAATGATTGGCATTGGAATGGGCTGCCCAGGGAGGTGGTGGAGTCACCGTCCCTGGAGGTGTTTGAGAAAAGCCTGGATGAGGCACTTAGTGCCATGGTCGAGTTGACTGGATAGGGCTGGGTGCTAGGTTGGACTGGATGATCTTGGAGATCTCTTCCAACCTGGTTGATTCTATTCTATTCTAACTTGAGAGTATCTGTGCCACTTGCACAACCTACATATGATGGCAATAAACAAACCAACTTTTCACTAATATTTAAAATAGCAACTTCTTGAAATCAAAACAGAAAATAAAAGAACATAAGAGTCAGCAGGGGAGGCAAGGATAACATGGGACAGATTTCCCAGTAAGCTTTCTGCTCAGCAATATAACTTTGAATTGCAAATACAAAACTATTAAGTAGATAGGAAACAGAAAACAAACTGTCCTATCAGTGCTTACAATAAGCCTAACAATTCAGAGCTATGTGTGAAGCTGCTTGCTTAATACAGTAAAATTTGCTAACATACTCCAACTATTATGCAAATAAAGCACAGGCTTTGTGTTATGACCTTTCCTGGTATTAGGTTTCCTAAGACTACCTGCAAAACCTTTCAAAACCAATCAAGCATCCAGATTCAGGAAGGAACTGCTGAGCAGACCCAGCTAGTGTAGTGTCACCTGTCAGACCTGTGTGAGAGAAGAGCTTGTCTTCATGGCTAGAGCTCACACCAAACTTTCACTAACCTCCTCCAAGGGTAGGCACAGGCACAGGTATATGGGACAGCATTATCAACACCAGGTCCTGGAGGAGACAGGATTTGCAACAAGGCCTCTAATCCCTGGCAAATAATACTGATTAAAAGCATCATAAAATCGAGATCAATCTTTTAAGGCAGAGAGATAAGAGCCTTGAAGCTACATGTGGGTGTGAAGGTAAGCTCCTCTCAAATATTACTTCTTTCATCCTATGACTGCTGTAATATGTAACTTTTATGTTAGTGTTAACTGATCTTTTGGCTACTTTGTCATTTTCTTTGGAAGAATTCAAGCCTCAAAAAAAAAAAAAAATCAGGTTTACAAGATAATGAGAAGCTCCCTGCTACAGAGATGCAGCCATTCCAGCTGTCTAGAAGCAGGTATTCAGAAGATGTGTCAGAATTCAAACCAAGAATGTCAATATCTGAAGGGTACCTACAAGAAAGTGCATAGAGCAATGGAATGAGGGACAATGTTCTTAAACTACAGTAGGGTAGATGTATGTTGGAAACTAGGAGGCAACTCTTTACAATGAGAGTGGTAAAATGCTGGAACATATTGCCCAGAGATTTGGTTGAGGCTTCATTCCTGGAGCTATTCAAGGTCAAATTTGATGGGGCCCTTGATCTAGTTAGAGATGTGCTTGGTCATTTCAAGGGGGTTGGACAAGGTTACCTTCAAGGGTCTCTTCCAACCCCAAGAGATGTCTTGAAATTTTTCTCCAAAGTCCATTTTACATGCACACACTACATTTTACATGCACATACTACATTTTACATGCACATACTACATTTTACATGTACTCCATTCTGAAATGTCTCAAAATCCACCAAAAGCACCACTGAAATAATAAGCTTCAAGTTAAGAGAGGAGGTAGGAGAAATTGAAAGGTCATCATGTTTGGCCCATGCTTTTGTACCAACTTCCCCTTGAGCAACGTGGCATAAGCGCCTCAAGTAGGCAAAGTCTTGACTTTTACAGGCCACAATAGATTTCAAAGGCTGAGTCAGAAAGCCACATGTGTAGCAAGATCACGTGAATCCTAGCATATATAGTCTAGAAGCCAAAATGCCCAGCTGTTTCAAATGCAGTTCTTATGCTCAAATTAACACAAATAGTAGGGAATACCCTAAAAAGCTAAATTGCGTTTTAGCAAAAAAACTCCACATAAGCTCTATAAATATGGAGGAAGGGGTGATATAAAGTTTATTTGAAGCTTCCTTTCCAAAAGATTTCGTTACTGTTTTCAAAACCTCCAGCTAAGATCTGTGATGAAGCGATTGGTATCTTTCTCTGAAAGTCTCTGTGGCTACCTCTCATGCACCTGGGTGTGATCCAGCATCTCTGCTGCTATGGCTCCACCATTTGGGATGCAATTAGCCTCTTACACTCAGTCTGTGCTCAGGGATTTCTGAGGTTAAGAGAAGGGGCACCACATGACAGCACTGGGCACCTAGTAGGGGGTAGGGTGGCTTTCTGGTCATTTGTGTAAGTGGGCAGTGCTCGAGTTTAATCTCAGTTAAATCCCATTAGTGCTTCTTAAGAGTTGAATCGTGTACAGTGACTGAGAGCACTGAATCAGGCTGAGTATTCTATTTTGAGGCAACAGGAGGCAAACTCCTCTAACAATTTCTGCACAACTGCATGGCTTAATTGCAGTGGGTTTTGATGAGGAGTGCAGGGAGACTGGTAACTCCAAAGAGATCTTTCCTGTTTAGACCTTATTAGCACTCACTAAACAAATTAATATAATCACATGCAGAGAAATCACTTCATCTCTTGCTGAAATGCTGCTGTGCATAGCCTCTGACATAGCAGCCTGAAATAATAATGCATAGCAAACTAAATTAAAATAGTTAAATGTGAATTAACTAATGCACATTAAAGATCTGCTCTTTGAACACTAACATACAAAAATATTACTGGGGAGAATGGTTTATGTGCTAGAGTTTAGTAACTACAAAAGAGTGTCTTTCAGGGGGAAAGTCAAACTGCTTGTAAGTCTATAACAACACCTAGGAAATACAAATGTAGTGGGAGACAAAACTAGACCTTCTATAAATGAACCCCAGGAATTTATTGGCTGAGAATGAGCTGTGTATAATATGTGTCAAGGTTGAGGGGGAAACGGAGATAAAAGCCTCACTTTATTGCATATTTGTTTAGCCAAATACTTCTTAGGACTTTTGCTTTCATCATTGTTCAGCAAGATTTGAATACTTTGGAACATGAAATATTTCAACATCAAACTGAAACTTTGTTCTTGAGTCCATACCTATGCAGAACACATCATTACTTCTAACACTTCAGTAGAAAGATTTGAAGTGACCCAAGAAAGGGGAAAATAAGAAAGTTCAAGATTACCAAATCTAGGAATTATAATCAGGCATGGAACTTAATTCCTGATAAATACTTTTTATTCTTTCCAGAGTTCCATAATGTGGTTGTCACTCATCAGCTATGAAATAGTAAAAAAAAAATCACAGAATCATTTAGGTTGGAAAAGACCTTCAAGATTATAGAGTCCAACCATTGCAGTCTGTTTCTCTCTTTAGTCAGTACCTTTAAAGACTGTCTTTAGATTTCAACCGAAGCTCTGGATGTCAAAAACAATTCTGGCAGAGGCACCACCTTATCTACTCACGTGCAAAGAAGATGTAGTCATGTGCATAGAATGAATTCAGAGAGCGGCTCACAGAAGGAAAAATGCAAACCGATTTGGGAACGGTAGCCACCAAAGTAATTACATCTCAGAGGTGGCATAAAGCAGCAGTATTAACCCTGAGTCAGTGGCAAAACCCAGCAGCCTTTGTTCTACCCAATTAACAGGCATAGTATAAGGAAATGGAGCAAGCCACGCTGTACTGAAGTCCTTGTTTCTCTTTTACTGGCTGATTCAACTTCCAAGTCTACTACAATCCACAGCCATCTATCAACAGTTTGCACCAAAGGAAATGGCTAGATTCACTGAACTCTCTACATAAGGTGACTGGTCACAATAGACTTCCAGGTTGAGCAGCTGTGACTATTTTTCATGTAATAATTGCTATTTACAACAGGCTTGGGCCACCATCTCTGTGTCAGCACAAGAAATATCTGAAACACCACTCTTAAATTTCCAGAAAAATCTGTTTTGTGGAATTTCCAGCTGCCCATTGGACACACTGTATTCATTCCAACAGTCCAGCTATGAGCCACCACTAGATTTACCTGGCTCTTCCAGCAGCCACCATAACATTTAAAAGGCTATGTATTAAAAAACACTTTGGTAGATCCATCCCACAAGCCAATCTGTAAGCACCTGTGACAGATTTCCATGTCCATATTCTGACAAATGAAATACAAAGCCAGCCAAGGGCAGCAACCTCCACATATTGTTGATGGTTGAACTAGATGCTTTTAGAGGTCTTTTCCAGATGAAACAATTCTATGATTCTGTACAGCTACAAGAGATGCAGAGACTGTATCATACCGGAGAGTATAGGGACAAACCAAATCCCAGATTTCTCTCAAAAGAGACCAAGAACCATATCCTTTGCTCATGAAAATCTCAGTTTACTCTGCAATGTGATTGACTACAGGAATAAATCAGCACTTCTGAAATCTGTCTTCTAAACTGCAAAGGTAGAGAAACAAGTATAAACCCAACTCCACACTCTGGTTCTTCTGGCTACTAAAGCAGTAACAACAACCATCCCATTATTTAGACTTTAATATGCTGAAGGGTGATGTTTTAGATAATAGTGATTTTTCTATTTAGCCACAGCAAGGCTCTCTGTTCAAGAAATCCTTCTGTATTGTGGAAGCTGTAGCTGGGAAGCAGATGGACTATGTGGATTTTTGGTCTATCTAAGATTATTAAGTTCTACACAGGCTTTTACAATCTAATTTACAGATTTTCCTTCTTTATTATCATTCACAGCTTTGCCAATTTGGTATTGCCCTTACATACCCCTACCACAGACAGCTGAGGAGTGACAGCAATAAAAGCATAGTACGGACTCTTTCTGACCAAAACAAAGAGCAGTTTATTGTTGAGGTGGGGGTTTGTCTCTTCTCTCCAGTATCAGGTGATGGAAAGTGAGAAAATGGCCTGAAACTGCACCAGGGGAGATTGCTGTAAAATTTCTTTACTGAAAAGGTGGCCAGACACTATGGTACATGGTTTAATGGCCACAGTGGTGTTAGGTCAATGGTTGGACTCAATGATCTTAGAGGTCTTTTCCAACAAAAGTAATTCTATGATTCTATGACACAAAGCTTGTAAAGCCTGTCAGACTGTGATCACGAACATCAACATCCCTCACAAGCTAAGCACAGTCTGTATTTGAACAAGTCTGATCACAGATAACTCTATTTTGTTCTCCAAATACAATCCCAATATTTACTTTTACACAGACACTCAGCAACTTGTGGGCTTGTTTTTACTGCTCTAAATTAATAAACTTTTTACCACACTGAGTTGTTTGAATGCCACAATATAGAGACACACAAGTACCAGGGAGAAACACGTGACCTTGATGCCCCATACCAGTGTTGTCAGAGGTAAGGTTTTAAAACACATCATATTGTTGCAATATTTAATCAGGTGAAAGCAGCTGTTACTGGAAATACTTAGCTTTTCAGAGAAACCTCTGACACACCAATTTCTACTCTTTACAGTAACAGTAGTGAGACACTGAAATAGGTTGCCCAGTGAGGTTGTGGATGCCCCTTCCCTGGAGGTGTTCAATGCCATGTTGGACAGGGCCTTGATCAACCTGGTCTGGTGGACAGGGTCCCTGCTAGATGATCCTTATGCTCCTTCCAACCCAATCCATTCTATGAATCTTGAAAGCTTTCTCTGTTTTGTACTTCAGGCTGATACTCAGAGACTGTCTCACCAGACAGAATATAGTAGGGTTTGCACAACCAACCACAGTCAAAAGTCGTACAGCTGAGACACCAATGCCTTGAATCTCTTCTGTAAGATCCCTCAGGGAATTCTACTGGCACTAAAGAAAACAAAGCAGCTGCTGTCACACAGCTAATCTGTGCATGACACCTATTTTTCTCAGTGTTCAAATTGTTCTTCAAGACAGATTTCATAGTATCAGGGCTCAGGATTTCTGTGATATATGTAAGTGTAACCAGAAAGTGGTTTTGTAGCTCAGAACAGCTCTCACAAGAAAGATTAGCAGAGAAACTAAGTTTCTTGGGTAATAGTGTATTTCCTATGGCATAGTATTTGTTGTGTTTTAAAGCTTCATATATTATTTGGTTTACAAATAAATGCTCTTTATCAAGAACTCTTGAGAAATACAATGACTTACCTCTGAGCCTGAAATATTTCAGATGGTTGGCAATAGCCTGCTCAACAGATTCATCGGGGCAGATCTTAACTCCACTGGGAAACAGAACGGAGCGCTTTCTTCGTAACGGCAAGTGCCTGTTGACCTGTTCAGCCTTCACCTTGCCATTAATCTTTTTCAACTCAGGAGGCAGAGAAGGGTTTGCTATCTGCCAGCCACTGAACTGAGGAGTTGGTGGTGAAATACCTTTAGCCTGTTCTCCTGGAGCTGAATAGCCTTCTGCTGTAAAATTAAAACCACACAAAGGTTTCAGGTGAGGTAGTGATGCGGTCATTTGTATCTTAATGTTATTGCTCTGGTTTCTGAAGGACCTAAATATATTTCTTTTCTGTTAACAAACCCTGTCTGCATGGCTGTACTGTTACAAACAACCTTAAGCTCTTTAAGGCATCTGATCAAGTGGTAACACAACTTAAAGCTCTAACCCTTTGAATGCTTGTGTTTTATGTTTAACTTCGATTCCGTGATGTAGCTTAATTCAATGGGACTACATTTGTGAATAAACATGTCTTTAGCAGCTTTCAGGGCTAGAAATTAATAACTAAATCTCTTCATTTCATACTTTCTTTTCATAAGAAACATTTCTATCCTTTGCAAAAAGAAATTTGCTTGAGTTGACAGTTAACGCACATTTCACCACCAGGAGGTAAATCCCAACCCAATTGTAAGGCGAGAAGAAGAAAAAGGAAATAGAAAGATCATCAGCTTCAGGCTTGTTTTTAAATTCTCTTATGTTTGTTGTTCCACAACACTCCAGAGGGCACTTTACAGTGGGAAGGGGACAATGTGCCTATTTGGTTTTGGTCTGACAGTCTAATTATCTGTCCTTCACAGTCAGCAGTTAGCTGGTATGAAGTGAATTAACCCAATTTCCTTCTTTCTCTTCTTCTGCTGAAAAAGAATCACAATGAATAATTTTTTTTATAAAAAGAGGAGTAATAAATGCACAGCATTTTTCATCCCATAGATTAGGAGCTTATCCTGCAGTTTCCAAGTAAACAACAGCTCTAACTTCAATGACTGAGAGATGAACAGCATGGTTAATTTGACGGTGTATTAAGAGTCATGTCTAGTGCAAAAGACTACGACTAGATGCTACCTGAGAGGGAAAAGAGACTATCAAAAAAGGTCACTAAAGCTAAAAGCCCAATCTTTTAACCAAACTGACACATCTTCTGGGTCCATAAGCAGAAGACAGAATCTCACCTTTTAAGATTAATACAGAAATATTAAAGAAAAAAAGCACCAAGTGAAAAATTTAACAGCATTTAATGTCTCTTGAAATTGGGCAAACCTGCCTCCTGTAGCTACATTCTACACTCAAAGCCACACAAATGTATAGGACTACATCCTGGAATTCACTCTAAGTATTCCCTATCTACACTGACATTATGGCACAGATGCGACCAAACACTTCCCTGTATCAATTAATACACATAAGCATATGTCATATTTAAAGCAGAGAGGTATTTTTATTTCCACACACTGCCACAGATAAACTTTGAAAACAAGAATATAAACATGATTTCTGCCTTACCTGCAACTATTTGAAGATCACCTTTAATCATTCCAAAAACTGGAAGGCAAAGAAAGATTTTCCAAATGAAGCCAAGCATACTTATGTCAAAAAACAAACCAACCAACCAACCCCCCAGAAAAACACCTCGATGTGCAAGAGGGAAAAGAAAGAAAGAAAAAGAAGATTCCTTGTGTTGAAAGAGCTGTTGTCCCAAACCAGCCAAGAGTATTGCCCTTCTTGAACAGATCTTGATGTCACACACAATTATCTTTGGAAAAAGCATTCGGTAAAAAATGTCAGCCAAGACATCCTGGGAATGTTCTTTTCGAGGACAGTATTCCTCTTTAGTGAAGAAAGAAGAAAAGGTGCTGGAAGTAAACTCCTTGCAGCCAGCAGATGGACTCAGACAATTTTTTAATTTTAATCTGGCCAGCTAAGCTCTTTACCAGGGCTTGCCATACCATTAAGAGACAGTCCAAACAAGGACAGCCAGCACCTTTCACATTTAATTAACCAGGCTTTTTCATTGGCTTTTCAGGTTTTACCCTTTTAGAAAACCCTGCTGGCCACAGAACATCAGAGGCAGCATGTTAGCCTCCAGTGGAAGGCCTGAGTGTGCTTTTCATTCTGCTAATACAAATATCTATGTGTAAAAACACACTGATTTGCTTCAACGATGATGCCTGTGTAAAGAAGCAGGTATTCTGCATGACTGTTTCTTCTGCTGCCAGAGCTAAGACAGCCATGCTGCCCAGGCTCACGCTATAGGAGAAAAATCTTGTGCTGCTACAGCAGTGTCCCTCAAGTCCCATGAGCCGTGCTTCCTTCAAAGATAAAGCCAGCTGGGATTCTTTCATCTCTTCAGGTATGACCTGACATGAGCACTAAGAACAAATCACAACAAATACTTGAAGAGATGATCATCTAAGAAGCGCAGAAAAGACAGAGTGTAGGAAACCAGCAACACTCTCTGCTCTCCTCCTGTCCAGGGTCAGCTCATTCCATGTGGAAACGTGTACAGAAGCTGTCCTGCAATGGCAGACTGCATTCAGATCGCTAGAAAAAGCCCACAAGGGCTGAATCCTGGGTGCTGTAACTTGGGACTTGATGGTTACTCTATTCAGATTGAACTGAGTAAACTGCCAGTTTGTCTGAAGTGACTATTTGTGGTAGTGGTTTTGCTTAAATATTTCAAGGCTGCATTCCCAGGGCTGCATTCAGCAGAGCTCCTTGGGGAGACAGTGCTGACTCCTCTCTTCTAGGTGCTCTGCTGAACTCCTAGCACTTCAGATTATGCTGATAATCCCTCATATTAGACACAGGACACTCACAGCAATCAAATAAAACCACCTTTGCTTTTAAGCTCAGTCTTCTGATGTTTAACAGATTCTACCCAAAGGAACATATTTTCCTTTTCAGTTTTTCTACAAAACTACTGAATTACACTTTAAGTTAAACCAGTAAGCTGCTCTGACACCTCAAAACAGCTTTCTTAGAAGCAGATATTTTGGATCTACCAAACCAGCACTGTTTGCCTAGGATGGCTCTGTCAAGTTAACTACAACACTGGCAGCAGCACCAAATACACCATACTGGAGCTGAAAATTTCATGGTCCTAATGATTCAAGGCACAAGAACAATGTTGCACTGGTTGCCCACAAACTGTTTTGAAGTTGGTGTGTTGCCCACAAACTGTTTTGAACAGGAGTTCAGTTATCTCCAGACAGAGCAACTTTTGAGGCTAGCTTGGGTGCCTTTATTAAGCAACATTCAACATGCTAGATGATATCTAGCTGTGTGGTCAGGTTGACACACTGGAAGGAAGGCATGCGGCCCGGAGGGACTTGGACAGGCTTGAGAGGTGGGACCAGCTCATGAAGTTCAATAAAGATGAGCACAAGGTCCTACACCTAGGTTGGGGCAATCCCAAGCACAAATACAGGCTGGGCAAGGAGTTGCTCCAGAGCATATTTGAGTAGAACCTGAGAGTGGGGAGGTTGGAATTACGTGGTGCCTTCCAACCCAAACCATTCTATGATTCTATGAACATAAACTCACCTTTCTTTTCTTTTCTTTTTTCTTTTCTCTTTCCTTTCTTTTCTTTTCCCTTTCCTGTCCTTTTTCAATGCTTTGCAGAGCCTTGTGCTTTCAATGTCATTATCTGTTTTCTTTTTACCTTTCAAAAATGCAGCTGAAAGAAAACTGGAAATACTACACATCTTTATAAAGGCAAAAGCTAACTTACCTCAAGAATGCATTAAAACTAATCCTTGTAGAGAAAATTCTCACCATACAAATGCCTCAGTAAGAGTCTAAAACTCAATAGTTTTCATGGAGAGTCTTCACATTTTTGGTGTTGCTGTTTTTTGGTTTGGTTGTTTGTTTTTTTTTAATCAGTGAAGTAGTCAAAGGCATTCAGAAAGTAACATAAAATACATCTGTCATACTGCTGTGTGCTAAAGTTTTTAAAGCCCTTAAATGACTTTATTTGAATTAGCTTGAGCTGTCAATTTTAAATTCAACACTGATTCCAGCACTGAAATTTTGATTTGCAGCAGCTGAAAAATCTCCTGTGTTTATAACAGAAAAAGCAAAACTGAAAGCACAATCATATTTTGAGGTTTTCAAAAAAAGCTCTCTAAAAAGAACCTTCCTTGACTTGGCTGAAGTCTTCACAGTCACACTTTCACGGAATCAATGAGATCAGAAAAGACCTTCAAGAACGTCAAAGTTCAACCTATTACCCATCAGCTAAATTATGGCACCAATTTCCACATCCAGTCTTTTTTTAAATACTTCCAGGGATGGTGACTCTGTGGGCAGCCCATTCCAATGGCCAATCACTCTGCCTGCAAAGAACTTCTTCCTAATATCCAGCCTGAGCCTGCCCTGGTACAGTTTGAGACTGAGTCCACTCATTCTGTCACTGGCTGCCTGGGAGAAGAGACCAACTTCGCATCAGAAGATGCATAATTCTTCACTTCCAACAGCCAAATTGCATCTGTTCACAGGTATTCAGGAAAAGTATATTCTTGCTGGAGGGAGGGGGGAGTGGGAGGAAAGGGTTAAGTATAATCCCAGTGATGTAACATGCCAAGGTCACATCAAAAAAGAAAAAGAACGTTTGTATTTCTGAAAAGATAGGACACACTTTCCTACACCACAAGGATTAGCTGAATTACAGCTCTCTGCAAGGTAATGGCCACTGAAATTCTGCTATAACATACATATTGCTAAATAATACTACATCATGTAAGTGTTTCTCAGATGCAATTCATTGAAAAAGTTAAATCTACTCTTCTGTAACTGAGAAATTGCAAAATCAAGGTCCATTTTAAAGAAAATGCTTTAAGGGAGAGTTACATGCTGGCAGACACCCTGTCTCCAAGCTTCCAGGACTTAACACCAAGATCATAAATTGTCTCCTACGACCGGACTACAGCAACTGACTTTGTAGCATTTCACCAACAAAATTCCCAATCAGTGCAGCTGAAACAATCAGGTTATACAAAACCTTTCCATTTGTTCAGTTTCTGTGGTTGCTGCTGCCAACCATTTCAACATTACCACTTTTTGCTTGTAGTTCTGGAGAGTTCTCTGAAGAACCAGAAGGTTGCTTCAACAGGCTTCAGAGGTGGAGCACTGCAAACTGCATGAGGTTCAACAGGCCAAAGTGCAAGGTGCTGCATTTGGGTCCTGCCAATCACAGGCACAAATACAGGCTAGGAGCAGAGTGGGTTGGCAGTAGTCCTGAAGAAAAAGACTTGGGGTGTTGATTTATGAGAAGCTCAACATGAGCCAGCAGTGTGATCACGCAGACCAGAAGGCTTAGAGAGCTAGGGCTGCTTAGCCTGGAGAAGAAAATACTCCAGGCAAACCTTAGAGATGCCTTCCAGTGGCTGAAGGGAGCCTGCAAGAAGGCTGGAAAGAAACTTTTCATGAGTGTCTAGTGATAGAACAAGGGAGAATGATTTTAAGCTGAGGGAGAGTAGCTTTAGACTAGATCCTTGGAAGAGGTTCTTCAGTACAAGAGTGGTGAGACTCTGAAATGAGTTGACCAGAGAGGCTGTGGATACTCCCTCCCTGGGGGTGTTCACGGCCAGGTTGGATGAGGTCTTGAGCAACCAAATCTTGTTGAAAGGTGTCCCTGCCCATCAGAGAAGTGGAGTGGATGATCTCAAAGGTCCCTTCCAACTGAAGCCATTCTATGAATTTATGAACCATCTCCAAGAATAAGGAAGGTCTGAAGCTGTTTAGCCTTCCAGCTGAACAAATCTAGCCCACACCACCATGGTCCTATACTGCCACTATCCAAAAATTTCCATCAGGCAGTATTTAGAGCAGCAAACTCAGGAAGAGAGCTCAATCATATTAATTAACAATTAATTATCTACTGTGTTCATGTAATGTAAACCTATTCTCAGTATTGCTCCTTTCCTGAACCATTGATTGGACCAGTATCTCTTACCTTGTTCCAGTCAAAAATTATCCTGGTGCCTGCACTTCATCTTTGACCAACATATTTTCAACTTCAGCTTGGTTGGACAGAACTGTTGGTCTTGGTTTCATTCAGCCATTAATGGAAACATTTTCAATCCTGAGAAAATTCTGCTTTGCCATCTGATTTCCAGATCAGAGTCTTTTTTGGGGTGTGGTTTGCCAGAAGCAATATTCTACTTCCTCTTCATAATCAACATAAAAGTCTTACTTCTGTAGCCTTAAAATTTTTCTCATTTTTAAAGGTGTAGTACTTACTGAGTACTGCAAGCTCATTTCAGGGTCAAATTCCAGGAAGTAGGGACAGATAGACTGCTTGCAATTCCAGAGGAAAAACAGAGCAGCCTACAGATACTTTTAAAACTTGCAGTTTCATGATTCACTTGTGCAGTTTTGATGAAAGCTTGGAGGGGGGATTTGATATTTCTCCTGGAAGATTTACTTCTTACAAGTTACCTCTCTTCCATCTTGTTTCTTGCATCATGCTTGTACCACAGTACCTTACAGAGATTACTCTTTTTTTTTTTTTTCTTTCATGGAAGCTAGTTTCTGGTCCTGCACAACCAGAACATAGCAGTTTCTTTTAAATAATCTCACAGGTACAGTTAACACTTGCCTTGAGATCAAAATTACAGTGTAAAGAGCCTTACAAAGATCAGAGATTAATACAAGAAATGAAGATGCCGAAGATAGGCAAAAAGGGTACCTGACTCAGCCTGGTGCCTTCTATGTGCCAAAAAGCTATCTTAGGGAAGTTCTAGCAACTGAAAAAGAGGTACTTCATCCATGGACACTTCTTAGCATTCACCAGATACCTGTTAAATGGAAATGGCAGGAATGGAGTGGGTTGCAGGTCATGGTTCCAGGCATTTCCCAGCTACTCATTCAGGCTGTCAAGACTGTTAGCCTACTGACAGAAATGAGTCAAAAAGAGGGAACTAGGATTGTTTAGTGTGGAGAAAAGGATGCTGAGAGGAGACTTCATTGCTCTCTACAACTCCCTGAAAGGAGGCTGGAGTGAGGTGGGGGTCAGTCTCTTCTCCACAGTATCAGGTGACATAATGAGAAAAAATAAATGGACTCAAGTTGCACCAGGGGAGGTTCAGGTTGGATACCAGGAAAAAAATTCACTACTGCAAGAGTGGTCAGGCACTGGAACAGGCTGCCCAGAGAGGTGGTGGAGTCACTATTCCTGGAGGTATTAAACAAAATGCACAGAGGTGGCACTTCAAGGCAAGGCTTGATGGCCACGGTGGTCTTAGGTTCACAGTGGGACTTGAAGATCTTCGAAGCCATTTCCAACAGAAACAATTCTATAGTTCCATACTTACCAGAAGAAGCTGTGTGCCTTTGTATAAGCACTGCAAAGCACATAAACACTTTTATAGAGATTTAACAGACACACATGTATGTACATCTGAAAAGTAGTAAGATGGCCTGTCCTCTGCATATCTCACTGCATATTTGTGGCAGCTAGGAAAAGAATGGTGACAATCACACTCAGCAACTTCTGGAGATTATTTTAATATCAAATGAATTGGCATTCTCATAGCACATAGCTAATAAATCTACAAAGGCAATTATTTAATGTTACAAAATCAATTTAGAAAAGTTTATACAAGAGTTTTGGTTTTAAATATCTATTAACATGTCCATAAACAAAAAATAATTACTTAATGATAAAAACTAACTTTACCATAAGAAAAAGGCCAAACTGTTTTCCATAAGGGAACACTGAAAATACTCATCAATTCAAATGGTGTAGAGAAAGGGCACACACCTCTGCTTTTTATCTCTCATCTGTCTCACAATAAGTGCAAAGATGATCCCTGTAAGTAACACTGACATCATGAGTAAGGTGATGAAAGGCAGGGAAACTCTGGGACAAGAATGGAATTGGAGACAAAGAGAAATCCCATACAGTAGTTGCACTAGGCTGCTCACAGTTATACAGAAGGTAACTGTGCTCAGCAAATAGTTATCTTAAATTCTCTCCCTTCTCCAGAAAGGGAGCTTCCTGGTTTGAGAAACAATGGTGGGGTGGTTGTTTGGATGACTGTACAGAACCTGTAGTAATCACTGGATTTTCCAATTGCTAGGTTTCAGACTTATCTTGGGGGAAGCTGCCCTGAGAATTCTGCAATGCCATGAAATTCACACATCTTTGGGCTGCCCTCAATTTCTGTTTTAACTCTGTCCTACCTGCAGCTTTAAGAGCTCTGCTTCTGTAGATGCATTTATGACACAGGTGGGTTTGGTAGTTATCTGACACATGGTTATCCTTCCGAAGGACATCGTAACACTTTCTACTTAAAGCAGGGTACAGGATAAAGCATTCTCTTCTATTGTGCAGTAACTACAGGGAGAAAAAGTGTGTCAGAATGTTACAAAACTTTAATGTGACCAGTGTTTGAGGAAAATCTACATAAATATTTACTGACAATGACAAACTTGTATCTAGTCTATCAAATCAAGTCCAACTTCAAACACTCAAGCATTCAGGCATCTTTACTCAATTCTCCTGAGCAAAGTATAAATACTGTTCATTTTATATATAAGTCTTATGTCTTAAGGACATATTAGATACGATGGTAATGGCTTTATTTTTCAGTTAAACACCTCAAACTGCTTGCCTTTCTAAAGCAAGTGATGCCACAAGCTTCACAGGAATAACTCCTAAAAATAAGGCAATTAGGATTAAAAATCTACTGCCTATATATATATATTGTATAGCTGTGTACTTTGAGAGTAAGACTCATTCTAAAAATCCAGGAAAAGAAATCATTAAAAAATATCTTTTTTTTAAATCCACTCTTGACTTTTAAAAAGACTTCAGTGGTCACTTTCAAGCAAATATCTTCCCCTTATGGGAAAAGAAGTAAAAAAAAGGAAAAAAACTTAGAATGAAAATGTTAGGAAGGGAAAACAAAGATTAAAACCAACAAAATCCAGCAGCCTCCAATCTTGGCAGAGTTTTCTGACACGTGCAGACTACTTCTGTACATAATCAGAAACAAAACAAACGAAAAAAATACATCTCTGAAGAGAGTCAGTACTAGATCCTTACATTAAAACAATACATAGTATTCATGCTATCTGTATGAGCTGCAAAATCAAAGAGATTTTTGTACAGGGCCAAAAGCCTGTCTTGAGGCCTGACCCGTATTGTCATCTGTATTTATACAGAATTTTACAGGACAGGCTCTGAAAGAGTTTTTTAACACCTTTGTGGCACATACCTCTGCAAGCAGTTTTCATCTTCCAAGTAAGGGATCAATTAGCAATTCATACATATTAGCTTTATCTAATATATACTTATACTTTTATCCACAACCTTCTCCCTTTTGCCCCAGAACTGCATTTTGTGACCACACAATCCAAGCAGAAAACATTTATTTAAATAAACTGAACTTCCTGTGGGATTCTTTTCTTTTTTTCCTTCCTTTTTCTCTTTTTTTTCTTCTTCTTCCTTGCAAGGCAGAAAGAGGCCAAGTGCTGCTACGCAGAGCTCCAGTTACTTTATACAGGAATGTTCTTTGCCAGGTACGGCTTGTTAGATTTGTTAGCTGTTGCTGCCACTGCGCTGTTGGAAGTGTAATTGCAAGATCAGGTCTCGAATTTCTTCTCTTTTGCTTCTGATCAGCTGACGAGGGAACCACTTCTCGAGGTTCAGTGGCTGTTCAAAGTTAACTATGGGATTCTGGTAAAAGAAAAACGAGTATTTACTGCTTGAATTTTCTGAGGCAAACTCCAAAACGAATTTCAAACCCTTCCATTATTGCTGAGACCAAGGAGGCACAAACAAGGTTACATGAGACAGTAACAGTCAAAAAGAGGGAATTTGGATTGTTTAGCCCAGATAAGAGGCTGAGAATGACACCACAGTTGAGGACTGAAGGAACTTCAGAAGTCGTGTGGTCCAGCCCCTCTGTTCAAGCAGGATCATCTAGAACCAGTTGCCATGACCACATTCAAACAGTTTTTGGACATCTCCAAGGAGGAGGCACTCCATAGCCTCTTTGGGCAAACTGTACTAGCACTTGATCACCCCCACAGGAAAAAAAACATTAGCCATGTTCATAGGGAATCTCCTGTATTTCAGCTTGCATCCATTGCCTCTTGTCATGGCACTGAGCACCAATGAGATGTGTAAACTAAGTGTCAGTGTAAAAACAACATTAAGCTACAAGGTCAGAATGTTTGCCAGCAAACACAGATGAGAAACTGTGCTTCAGATAGAGACCCCTGCCACTGCTTAACGATTGGATTTTACCTCCTCTTTCTCAAATGGAATTGACATTTTTGAGGCTTTTGTATCTGGCTGTGTCCCTAGAAAGAGGGTTTTTTTGTGTTTAAGGTAACTTTAGGGAAAGAGAATGGTAGTTTCCATGCCTACCTCTAAGAAGGTTTCCACGTATTGCAGCAAATAGACCCCACAATCACTGCTGTTATCTTGTTTAGGCACAGTAGGACACAGGTCAATCATTGTTGATTTATCGAATTTTCGATGTGTTTTCCGTTTAACTTCCCATTCCACTTCAAGGTATCTACAAAAGAAACTGAACATTAAATACTGAACTCCCAAGCTCAATGCATTTTGGGATACCACCCAATATCATTCTAGAGCTGACTGAAAAAATACATCTTCTTTAAACCATGTCTTTGGCAGAATGCATTGTTTATCTCTTCTTCCTTAAACAGCTTTGACACTTTTGGTACTGTCCACTTCACAAGGTTTGCATTTTATCTGGGCTGCAGAACAAAGACAGGTATTTCACTCAAGCCTCTGTCACCACTCTTTGTGGTGACTCTTTATGGATTTTCCTTCAGCATTAAAAATGTACACCTTTACAGAGAGAAGTTTTTTGGACACAAAAATATGAGCAGCAGCACCTCTTGCTAGTAAATAGAAACTGTGGTTACTTACTCTCTCAGTATTTGAGCTGTTTTCTGCACAGAACCAGCTTTCAACGAATCTAAGATGAGTATACAAGGCCTGTAGAACAAAACCAAACAAATTACTGTAGCCTTTCATTCCCACCACTACTGAAGCAAATATTTTAATGCAGCTTAACAAGAGCATCAAAATCTGAACAAACGTGGGGAATGAAAAGACAAGTCATAAACATACAAGCCATAAAGCTGTGGCTTTATGAAATACTGCAGAGTTTTGTAATATACATTTAATGATGAAGTATGAGTAAGAAAACAGAAATGTACCTTCTACAAATCTGCCTTTTGGAATTACTTAGGGAGATCTGGGGAAGAGAAAAGAAAAGTAACCTTAAAAATCCTACAATTATAAAATCACAGGTCTTTATAGATTTAAACATAATTCCAGAGAGGTTCTCACTTCAAAAAGGGGAAAACTGATAAATAACATTTTTAAACTGCTAAAAGTATAGCAAATGAGGATTTTAGGTTATTCACAGTGCCTTGCACATTCTGCAGGACATGCAAAAATCAACACCTGCTGCAGAAAAAAAAAAAAAAGGCAAGAACCCCTTGGCCAAGTCCCAGAGCCCTCAAAAACAGAGTAATAAATGTTTCCCCCGTCAGAACAAAAAGGCACTTACACTAGGAATATCTGAATCCAAGACTGAAGCAAAATCAGCAATTTCATTGCCACCTAGTATAAAAAAACAAATTGACAAGTCTTAAGAAACTATTTCCTAATATGAGTGCAGGGCAGTAACTGTTATGCAAGGTAATACAAAAATACATGACATCCATCACAGTATCAAAGATACATTTTACAACATCATATCGTTCCTTCAGGGTTTAAGACACTATCAGAACTATATATGGCTTGATATATTTTTCTTCTAGATTACCTACCTTTTGAGCATAAGCCTCTGTTAGCATCCATGTCTTCTTTATTCCTGCAGTTACCTGGAAAAACCAACACGGATCCAGTCCTAGCATTCTCATTCTTTGACTGAAGTGAAGACTGTTGAGGCTGATAATTTAATGAATCCTCATTGGGACAATCCTCATACACAGCTTCTTCTAACCATGGAAAACAGATAACTGCAATGTACCAATGAGACCTACCCAGCAGTGGGGAAGAGAAAAAGAAGAAATTATAAAAACAAACAAAGGTAAAAAATCTGCAACATTTGTTTCTAAAAAGAACATGAAAAACATTTACAATATCAAGAGCTCCTGGACAACTGTTCTGTGACACATAACCATTGTTAGAATGTTCCTTCATGGCATCTCATGCTGATCCTCTCACATCTTCTTACTTTGCATTGTGGCATAAAATAAGTTTTGATTCCTTTTACAAATGCAACAAACCCACAGAGCAATGCATCAGTGTCCTGCCACCCATCCCACACTGAAAAATAAATGATGAACCCAGCTTTGAATACAGATGAAGATATGGTTATTCAGTTTTAATGGAATTCCCGTGTGCAGGCCATCTATTCAATGAGGCCAAAGCTTCTGCAAGTCAACAAAGTGAGTTTTTTTGACTTCCAAACCCTTTGGAATTCAACAGATTCAAAGGTGTAAGGAAATGTAACTGTCTGGAGTGGGCTCACTCTGAGCAAACCTTGCCAGAAGCAGCAGTGCCTCATGTCACTGTAGTGCCCTTCTGCCTACTCCATACCATGGGCCACCCTCAAGAGGGTACACAGGGTGGATTTCTAACAGACAGAGATTGCTTTCCCAAAATCTCACACTGGATGACACTGCATCACAGCTCAGTGGCACAGTCACAAGCACGCTTTTGATTTCTTTTCAAAGGAAACCAACTATAAGCACAAGTCTGGCCAACAGCCACCTGCAAATTCACACATGAAGCACCAGGAATATCATCACAGAATCCCAGCATGGTGGCAGTTGAATAGACCCATGAGAATCATCTAGTCCAACCTAGACCCTCCTAAGCAGAGTCACCTAGAGCAGGTTACCCAGGCTCAATGTCCAAGTGGGTTTGAAATATCTCCAGAGAATGGCAACTCCACAACCTTTCTGGGCAGCCTATTCCAGGGCTTCAGTACCCTTGTAGCAAAGTAATTTCTCCTCCTGTTCAGACCATGTAAGTGCCACTCCTGATCCATTAACATCCTAAGATGCTGTGATTTCTTTATAGAAATATTACCTAAATGCACAGGAATCATCAAAAGGACCAAAGAAAAAAAAGACAATTTTCTGTATAACAAAAAAAAATTTAAAAAAAAAAAAACACAAACCAAACATGCAAAATCTACTCAAGACAACTGAATAAAAAGTTTAGCTTTTGAGGAGACTTTAAAATTAGTCACTCCACACCTGTTGCTTCTTAAAAAGTAACTTTTAAAGTTACTTAAAAAGTAACTTTCCAGTGATCCAGACTTACAGTCACAAGTTTTTTAATCACCACAGCATTCCTGGTGGTCCTTTCCAACCACAGCAATTCATAGATGTTGTGCTGAGGGATTTGGCTTCGTCAGTGTGAAACTAATGACTGGGCTCTATGATCCTGAACCTCTTTTCCAATCTAAGAAATTCTGTGAGTCAAATATTTAAATCTTCAAAATCAGAAAATGTATCTAAACCAGACTTACTCCTCATTCACAGGCACAAAGATATAATCTTTATTGAAGATGTTTATGTGACGAGTCCATGTTCTTACTCTTCTGTGTCTTCTCTGCGCCACTCTGCAAAAACCAAATGACAATTGTTGTTTGGATTTGCCTTTCTTAAAGCAAGGTATAGAAATTAGTACTTCTATGTCCCAGATTGAGCCTATAGGGTTACAAAAATTTCAGGGGACTAGAAGATTGTTATTCAATCCCATAATTCTGCTATCTCGTTATAGACTCACAACAAGGTCAGTTTGCTCTCCTTTCCTCCTCCTCCTGCTTTGTGTGTGTGGCAGGAGCCAATTTACTGGGAAGAACATGTAAGCAGTGGGCCTCTTTGGATGGCGGAGGTGTTGAGGGCGGGGAGGATTGGAGCACTGGGGAGTGTAGATTTAGTTTCTTTTTGGATGGGGAAAAAATCAAGGGGGTTTGCCATGGATAGGGAAATTGCTTTGTAATATCTATCTTATATTTCTCTCTCTAAATATAATTTTGTATTTTCTCTCCAATTTGATTTGAGAGCTTAATTTCTGTCGTCTCTCTTTAAAAAAACCACAACACTCCTACATCTTCTCAAGCCCTCAATGAGTTTTCCATTTCTTCTTGAAATTTCCCTGACCCAGAAAAAATGTACAACAGCACAGCATTAAGCCCAGATGACAAACAAGCCACCTCTGAACCATCTCAAACTCTTCTGGGGGAAAAGAAATATCACAGTATCACCAAGGTTGGAAGAGACCTCACAGATCATCAAGTCCAACCCTTTACCACAGAGCTCAAGGCTAGACCATGGCACCAAGTGCCACATCCAACCTTGCCTTGAACAGCTCCAGGGACGGCGACTCCACCACCTCCCTGGGCAGCCCATTCCAGTGGCCAATGACTCTCTCAGTGAAGAACTTTCTCCTCACCTCAAGCCTAAACTTCCCCTGGCGCAGCCTGAGGCTGTGTCCTCTCGTTCTGGCGCTGGCCACCTGAGAGAAGAGAGCAACCTCCCCCTGGCCACAACCACCCCTCAGGTAGTTGTAGACAGCAATAAGGTCTCCCCTGAGCCTCCTCTTCTCCAGGCTAAACAATCCCAGCTCCCTCAGCCTCTCCTCGTAGGGCTGTGCTCGAGGCCTCTCACCAGCCTCGTCGCCCTTCTCTGGACACGCTCAAGCATCTCAATGTCCCTTCTAAACTGGGGGGCCCAGAACTGAACACAGTACTCAAGGTGTGGTCTAACCAGTGCAGAGTACAGGGGCAGAATGACCTCCCTGCTCCTGCTGGCCACACCATTCCTGATGCAGGCCAGGATGCCACTGGCTCTCTTGGCCACCTGGGCACACTGCTGGCTCATGTTCAGGCAGGTATCAATCAGCACCCCCAGATCCCTCTCTGTCTGGCTGCTCTCCAGCCACTCCGACCCCAGCCTGTATCTCTGCATGGGGTTGTTGTGGCCAAAGTGCAGCACCCTGCACTTGGAGCTATTGAATGCCATCCCCTTGGACTCTGCCCATCTGTCCAGGCGGTCAAGGTCCCGCTGCAGAGCCCTTCTGCCCTCCAACTCAGTCACATCTGCCCCCAGCTTAGTGTCATCTGCAAACTTGCTGATGACTGACTCGATGCCCTCATCCAGATCATCTATGAAGATGTTAAAGAGGATGGGGCCCAGCACTGATCCCTGAGGGACACCACTAGTGACTGGCCGCCAGCTGGATGTGACACCATATCACCTATATATTTGAAAGGATTTCTTGCAACTATTTCTCCAGTAATTATTTACTACACTAAATCCAAGAAAAGTCATCTAAACACCAGTCAGTGTAAAAACAGATCTATAGCAATTTACAAACACCTATGAATTAAACTTCACAAGGCCACTTTTGAAGGCCCATCCAAACAACCTTATCTTTTAAAGGAAAATGCTAATGTCTTGCATAGGATCATGCAGCACTCTATGCCTAAACACAAAACCAGAATTTCTGGAGTCAGCTCCTGAACTGGAGCAGCTACAGTCCTTGAAATAAGGTGAATTAAAAGTGCCATTACAGTCCCTCGGGTAGGTTATGAACAGTCCAGCCTTGAAAAAGAAATCAGATAAAGGCACAACAGCATTTTTAATACAGATAATTCTGTCTCAACCTCAGAATACACTGTCAGAAGACAGTAAAATTATGGAAAACATTCTCTCCAGCACAGGTCCTTGAAGTTTTGTGACATCATTGAGAATATTATAGAAGAATTTTTATATTAATTTATATTTCACCCAGTTACTGCTGGGGGAAAGCTAACATAAACAAGATGGCACACCATTTTGTGCAGGTGGTCCTCTTTGCCAGAAGAATGAAAAACCTAGGGAATTCATGGATAGCAGAAGATAATTCACTTGGGACCATAACAGGAAAAAAAATCCCCAACTTCAGATTGGCTGAATCTTGATGATCTGTGAGGTCTCTTCCAACCCTGATGATACTGTGATACTGTGTGATCATGAAAGCAGAATAAAAATTGTTGGCAGATCATCACTGTTAAGTGAAGTATCTCAACTATCAGAATAATGAAAGGAATGGAAAGAGTGCTAGGGATAGTCCCACCCTTAGCTGGTTCAGAGATTGCATTGGGATGGAATGCAAGGGTCATCCTCAAAGGTCACCCTGCCCAATTTCCCTGCAGTGAGTGGGAACATCTCCAACTAGATCAGGCTGCTCAGGGCCACATCAGGTTCTATCCTGAATGCCTCCAGGGATAGGACATTCATACATCTCGGAGCAACCTGTTCCAGTCTTTTACCACTCTCATTGTAAAGAACTTCCTCTTAATGTCCAGCCTAAATCTACCCTGCTCCAGTTTCAAACCATTGTCCCTCACCCTATCACTACAAGGCCTTCTTAGTAGTTCTTTCCCAGCTTTCTGTAGGTCCCCTTCAGATACTGAAAGGCAGCTATAAGGCCTCCCCAGGGCCTTCTCTTCTCCATGCTGAACAGCCCCAATTCTTTCAGCTTGTGCTCAAACAAGAGGTGCTCCCACCCTCTGATTATCTTCACAGCCCTCCTCTGGACCCTCTCCAACAGAGCCATGTCCTTCTTGTGCTGTAGGCCAGAGAGCTGGACACAGTACTCCAGGTGAGGGTTCACCAGAGCAGAGTGGGAGTGATGCAGAGTTCCTGAGTTGTTCATGATACCTCTCTGTGAAAGTCTCCAATTCCAGTGCGCTCAAGTGTTAAACAAATGTGTAGACTTGGTTTCTCTTACTGAAACTTTCATCCATAATTTATTACCAAAATGAAATATAGGAGAAATCCAAAACTGTTTTTAGAAGTAACATTTCTTTAAAATTATGCACACTTTACAAAAAAATGAGTTTAGAATAGAATCAACCAGGTTGGAAGAGATCTCCAAGATCATCCAGTCCAACCTAGCACCCAGCCCTATCCAGTCAACCAGACCATAGCACTAAGTGCCTCATCCAGTCTCTTCTTGAACACCTCCAGGGATGGTGACTCTACCACCTCCCTGGGCAGCCCATTCCATCTGAAGTAAATATTCACAGAAATGTTCAGATGAATTTGGGAGAAAGGTGGTAACTTTTTAACTCATATTCTGAAAACCATTAGCATGCTTAAATTGTTAGTTATGGCCTTTAACCACAAATCCTTTGGAGAACATGGATTACCATTTTATGTGCCAATTAGGCGAACTTCCAAGTGGCATCAATAGACAGCTTAGTTCTGGCCGTAACAGCATCTAAAATTAACTTACGAAACTTTGAGATCCCCTTCAGAGTTTTTTTCTCTCCTGGTCAGGCACTTATAGAAGAAACTGCTAAATATGTGTGTACGGTCAGCAAGATGTTTTGGTGCCTTCTCCAACAACAGGTATCTATCAAAGGTGAAAAATGAAGACATTATTATTGAAATCCTTTTTATAAAGTAACATCATTGGTTTAAAAAAAAAAACCAAATATCAACAGAAGGTGATGAATAAAGCAACAACTACACACTAATCTGAACTGCAGGCTCATGAGCACCTGAGGGAAATAACATTTTGTGAGTAAATACTTAAAGCCTCTTGTAATTCACCAGCTGCCTTCTGCCATAAGCAGAATGGGGCTTCCTGAGTCCATCTAGGAGGCAAGCTGTATATTGACCACAAGAACCTTCTCTTCCCATTCACTAATGTTTATATAATGTTCATCGAGTCAGTCATCAGCAAGTTTGCAGATGACACCAAGCTGGGGGCAGATGTTGCTGGGTTGAAGGGCAGAAGGGCTCTGCAGCAGGACCTTGACCGCCTGGACAGATAGGCAGAGTCCAAGGGGATGGCATTTAATAAGTCCAAGTGCTGGGGGCTGCACTTTGGCCACAACAACCCCATGCAGAGCTACAGGCTGGGGTTGGAGTGGCTGGAGAGCAGCCAAACAGAAAGGGATCTGGGGGTGCTGATCGATACCCGCCTGAACATGAGCCAGCAGTGTGCCCAGGTGGCCAAGAGAGCCAATGGCATCCTGGCCTGCATCAAGAATGGTGTGGCCAGCAGGAGCAGGGAGGTCATTCTGCCCCTGTACTCTGCACTGGTTAGGCCACACCTTGAATACTGTCCAGTTCTGGGCCACTTGATTTAAGAAGGACATTGAGATGCTTGAATATGTTCAGAGAAGGGCAACGAGGATGGTGAAAGGCCTTGAGCACAGGCCCTACGAGGAGAGGCTGAGGGAGCTGGGATTGTTTAGCCTGGAGAAGAGGAGGCTCAGGGCAGACCTTATTGCTGTCTACAACTACCTGAAAGGTGGTTGTAGCCAGGAGGAGGTTGCTCTCTTCTCTCAGGCAGCCAGCACCAGAGCAAGAGGACACAGCCTCAAGCTATGCCAGGAGAAATTTAGGCTTGAGGTGAGGAGAAAGTTCTTCACTGAGAGAGTCATTGGCCACTGGAATGGGCTGCCCAGGGAGGTGGTGGAGTCGCTGTCCCTGGAGCTGTTCAAGGCAGGATTGGATGTGGCACTTGGTGGCATGGTCTAACCTGGAGCTCTGTGGTAACGGCTTGGACTTGATGATCTATGAAGTCTCTTCCAACCTTGGTAATACTGTGATATATTTTTGCTAGTTATTTCTTAAATGTCCTAGATCCTGTATTATTATTTGTACAATGTTTCCATGACCGTGCGAAGAACTCATTAAAATTAGTGCCTGGGGGAGTGAGACACCTGAATAGCAAAATTAATGAACAATATTAATTTGGGAAAAATATCATCCTGCATTAATTAATTACTCACTCCATTACAACTCCACCACCTCTCTGGGCAGCCCATTCCAATGGCAAACCACTCATTCTATGAAGAACTTCCTCCTAAAACACAGCCTATACTTCCTCTGGCACCTCCAGTAGCAGTGAAGTCCAGATCAGGTCCCAGAAAGAAGCATACAATTAAGGCTGCGATTACTTACTTCATGTAGAAATCAATGATGACATCATTGAGAAACTCTCCGTATTCTAAGCAGTCTAGGTCTTCTCTTGTGACTCCCAGTCCTCCTTTTGCAGGGGGGGGTGGATAAACAATTAAACTGGAAAACAGAAATGATGTTATAATGGTGACAAACTGTGTTTTACATAACATTCTTCCTCGTATGGCTACTCTGTATGTAAAAGGCTTACTAGAAAACCCATCGAAATTGGTAGCCCTCAGAACTGTTGGCTAACTCAATAAGTCCTTCACCATTTCTTATACCAATGGTTAAATGTTACAAAAGAAACACTCACAGATTGACAGATGAGAGTAGACTGGAAGAGACCCTCAAAGGTCATCTTGTCCAACCCCCCTTCAGTGACCCCTCCAACTAGATCACAGACTGTGCAGGGTCACATCAAGTCTGATTTTCACTGTCTCCAGGGATGAGGCCTCAACCACATCCCTGGGCAACTTTTTCTGGTATTTTACTACTCTCATTGTAAAGAACTTCCTCTGAATATCCAACCTAAACCTACCCTGCTCCAGTTTCAAATCGTTGCCCCTCATCCCAGCACTACAAGCCCTTCTTAACAGTCCTTCCCCAGCCTTCCTTTAGGTCCCCTTCAGATACTGAAATGTAACTATAAGGCCTCCCCACAGCCTTCTCTTCTCCAGGATGAACATCCCAAATTCTTTCACCCTGTCCATGTAGAAGTGCTTCAACCCTCTGATTATCTTTGTGGCCCTCGTCTGGACTTGCTCCAGGAGGTTCACATCTCTCTTGTGTTGGGCATCCCATAGCTGGGCAATACTCCAAGTGAGGTCTGACTGGAGCAGAGTGGCAGAATCACCTCTCTCTGTCTGCTGGACCTGCTTCTTTTGATACAGTCAAGGATGCCACTGGCCACCTGAGCTGCAAGCATGCATTGCTGCTTCATGACATTTCCATTTAAGTTTTTCAAAATGTTGGGTTATTTTCTACCCTTCATCTTGATTTTTGTTTGCTGTATTGTTTTGAGGGGTTGGGTTTTCTGTTGAGTTTGTTTTGGGTTTCTTGTTTATTTGGGACTCTGGGCTTTTTTGTTCACTTTTACTTTTGATAAATATAAATGACAAATGTAAATAATAGGGGACATATTCTCCTGCCTTAGGAATGAACAGCAACTTTCTATTCATTAAAGACTTCCAATAAGGAGTCTCATGGCTCTTTGTCAATGATATGGACAGAAGAATCAAGTACACCCTCAGCAAGTTTGCAGATGACACCAAGCTGTGTGGCACAGTTGACTTGCTAGAAGGCAGAGATGCCATCTAGAGGGGCCTGGACAGTCTGGAGAGGTGGGACCAGGCCAATCTCATGACATTCAACAAGGCCAAGTGTAAGGTCTTGCACCTGGATCGGCACAAACCCAAGCACAAATCTAGGCTGGGTGGTGAATGGCTGAGAGCAGCCCTGAGGAAAAGGACCTGGGGGTCTGGGTTGATGAAAAGCTCAACATGAGCCGGCAGTGTGCACATGCAGCCCAGACAGCAACCGTGTCCTGGGCTGCAGCAAGAGAAGTGTGGCCAGCAGGGCAAGGAAGGCGATTCTCCACCTTTACTCTGCTCTCATCAGACCCCACCTGGAGTACTGTGTGCAGTTCTGGAGCTTGTAGCCACACGCCAAGTATTTCCTAATTTCTGTCAGATTTTTCATCATCCTTTAACAATCTATTTTGCTGTTAACAACTAGGATAGAAACAGGAATAACTACATTCACCCTTCATGATATTTTCATACAACACCTTGAAATCAACTACAGAATGGCATTTAAGCCAGGACTTTTATCACAGCAGTTTGTTCAGTCACTCTGTTTTATTTTTCACTTTCCAACTTAAATGAAATAAACTTACTTCTTAACTGCTCCAATTTCTTTTACTTCTTCCCATTCTTCATTTGGTGCAGAAGACAAAGAGATAGAGTAGCAACCACAATTTTGCATATTTGCAAGCACATAACTAGGTCTGCTCACTTTCAGTTTTGATCCCTAGTAGAAAAAACCCAAACAACAACAGTAAAATGCATTATACAGCTTGATAGATAAAACAGAACAGACAAAACCCAAGTCTGAAGCCCACAGGAATACCCTGTGCCACTGAGCAGGAATCTTGCTGGAGAAGAGAAGCATGAACAACACTCAAGTGTACCACTGCTGACATAAAAATATTATGCCCCAATTAGAATGATCACAATTCTTCACCTGGTCGTAACTTCTCTCTAAAACTGTTTAAGCCTTATTGAGGCAACTGATGCAAAACTGATCTTGCAGAAGAAACAAGAACTTGAAAGGACAAGCATCAGAGTGTCTTGCCAGAAGCTGTGAATTCTTGGAAAGGTTGAAAAATCTAGTTCTTAACAATATGCCTAAAAATGATATAGATTTGAGCTGAATAGTTCAATTTCTAAGTTCCCACTTTCACAGACAGATTGGTTTGTTCTCTCTCTGTTTTTTTACTGATGGGAACAAACGTGTAATTTATGAAGTGAGAGTTACATGGGCTTGGATTGAAACATTTCTTCCTCAGAGATAGTGTCTCAACATACTGACTGCACAATTAATCTCTCCAGCAGCCTTTGGAATCATTCAGCACTTTCATGATGTGGAAGAAATCCCTTGCAGGAAATCCCTGTGGTTCTAGTCATACTCAACCACGAATCAATCACAAGTTTTGCATTTTCCACTTCCAAGGTCTATCACCTATCTCTGTGGATTTTAATCTAGTTTCCTGCAAGTCTGACTGTGTATGTAACCGTGAATGCCAACAGAAGGTGATCAATCAAGCAACAACTACACACTAACCTGAACTGCAGGCTCATGAGCATCTGAGGTATTCCTTTTTGGCATACATTGCTTCAACAGATCCTTACTGTAACTCATGAAAGAGCTTTCTTCAGGAGAAAGGTCTTTAAACAAGGGTAATGCTTCCTTAAAAGACAAAAACTCAGGGAGATCTAGTGCTCTGTTCTTCTTGCTCACAACTGTAATCCATTTAGTCAGTTTGTCTTCTTCACGTTCTGTGAGCAGTTGGGACAGCTCAAGAAACACAAATTCATTAGATCTGGCTGGAAAAAATGAGAGAATAGAGAATATTAACTATAATGTTATGGGATAAAAACTTGTCTGCACATCCGAGAAGGAGCACAGAGAGACAATGGCAGGAGCAGGAGCCCAAAAAATACCCTGTCAGGTTCATCATAGGGGCCATCAGTCCACAAAAAAAGCCCAAAAGGAACAGGCAGGAACCCAAATTACAGACTGTGAGGAAGGGATACCCAGTCTGTGCCCTTCCTGGGAGAGCTTCAGCTTCAAGGACCAGACCTGAAACCCATCAAGATAAGTCAGTGCCAAAGCACCTTTTGGACTGAGGAAGAGTTGCTGAGATGTAGGGCACACAAGATCAGATGCAGTGGAAGAGCATTTTAGGATTGCACAGGATTTACTGTAGGATCTTTAGGGGAGGAACAAAAAGGCAGGCAAAGAGGCATTTACGTAATTTATGGAGGAACAAGTGTGAGGAAGTAGGGCACAAAAAGGGCCAGAAGCTGGCTACATCCTGTGCATCAATCAGCACAGCCTTTCTCCTGAGTAAGGCACTATTTTCAAGGTGTGTGTGTGTGTATAAGGGTCTGATCTCAGCAACTGGAGTGAGCACATGATTACTAGCAAAGATCATGTCAAAACAAGCGAACAGGTAAAGTTCTCTGGGAGTCAGGAGGGTCTAATGTATAGCTATACATCAGGTCCCTAATGTATAGCTCAGGATGGGAAGCTAAGGATGAGAATACAGCAGGGTCAAGCTTCTGGGACTAGGAAGTTCCAAAAGGTCAGACTTGATGGGGCTGAGAGCAACCTGATCTATTGATGTCCCTGATGACTGCAGAGGGGTTGGACAAGACAACTTTTGAGGGTCTCTCCATTCTGATGCATTCTGTGATTCTTTCATTCTATGAAATCTTTTCCTCTAATATTAGCACACTAAAAAGGCAAGTGAAATTCATAGTAATCATTTCCACAACCTGTAAAACCATCACAGATTTGTTTCAACAATTCTCTCCATACATTTCAAAATACTCACACTACTAGGTATTTAAAAGCCATGAAATATTCAAGCATACAAATTTAGTAACAACTCTTGAAGGTTTCTCCTATAAGAAGACTGTAATCAAAGTAAACAAACCTAAGAATAAAAAATGTCTCACAGATTCGTAATCTGTCCACATTTCCTTGGGAGTTGTGTCTATAGAAACAACCTGTCACTTTGATAAATTTAGGTCAAGTTAGATCACTGCTGAAATATCATTCAGTATCTCATTTCAAACTGCTTGTACTTCTTATGTGGAAGTTAACACTACTTATAACTTCTCTTCATATGTGTGGTGACTGTACCTACCTCTGTGATGTCACTCAGCTTCCTGAGGGCACAAGGGATATAGAACTCCCTTACTGGTCAGGCACGTCACCATGTTCTAGAAATGTGTGTGCTGTTCAAGGCAGGATTGGACGTGGCACTTGGTGCCATGGTCTAGCCTTGAGCTCTGTGGTAACAGGTTGGACTTGATGATCTATGAGGTCTCTTCTAATCTTGGTGATACTGTGATACATGGTTTAATGGTGTTGGTGGTGTTAGGTTGATGGTTGGACTCAAGGATCTCAGAGGTTTTTCCAATCAAAACAGTTCTAAGATTCCATTAAATAGCAGTGTGTTTGACTCACATGATGTTAGACTTTTTCTTCCAAACACACGTATAGCGAAGCGTTTTAAAACAGCAAAAGCGACTAATTCATCTTAAATCAGGCTTTTCTCGGCATTCCAGAAGCACAGCTGTAAAATAACCCTGGATTGACATGTACATATGAGATCTTTTCACTGCATTTAAGGAATGAAATTACTCACATGGCTTGTTGATAACTGACTCTCCTAATTGGGTTTCAAGTTTTTCTACATAATCCACAGACAACCAAAGGAAAATTATCATTGTTGAAGAACAGCCACCATCAATTCTCCACAAGCCAACCCTTCTCAGATCCAGAGTATCCACTGCCAGCTTAATATCCTTATTAAGAGCCACTGTAGAAAACAGAATTTAAAGAAGTATATCTTTCACATTTCCATAAATGTGGATAAATTCACACATTTTAGAGCAATGACTTGCTAAGATGTAAGTATGATCAGAGTGTGTTAAAACAGTACTTGTAGAAATGTGTTGAGAATTTAGTACTTAGATCAGTTACAAACTATGTAAAACAAAGTTATCAAATGCAGGATTATTCCTTAAAAAAAAATAATTTTGCTCATAATAATTTTAATATCTAAAACCACAGAAAAAAAAACCCTGCAAATAATGAACTCTCATTTCCTTTCAGTCAATCCAACTCATAACTGCTCTTTTCCTACAAGAGAAACAACACATCTTCAGGAAACTGACTGAATGTCAGCCTACAGTTTTGTTCCTCTTTTTGTCAACTCATCAATTTTTTCCTTTAGTAAACCTAAGGCTCTAAAACTCTAATCTGAAAAGATGAATGTTTCACCTCAAAAACATGTAGTCACATTTACTATAGTTCAACACTTAATATATGAAGGAATGTGGAAGGCAAGGGCATTAAAGCTACCAGTTCACCTTAAAAGTATAAGGAGCTGCTAATTTATTAATGATTACAGTAGAGAGACTGACATTTTTATTTATGCAAAAATGGAAAATTTTAAATTCTTTGCATTTGTGGAAGAAAATAATGCTAGAAACTATTTATAATATAAATATAAGCTACTTGAATGCAGTACTTTTTAAAGATAGAGTGAGAGAAGGCTAAAGAAACACACTTTCTTACCCTGAAATGGAATTGTGATACACCTGGTTGTAAACTGAAATAAGATTAAAAACATACAAATTAGTTTTCTTTTTACAAATTGATTAAAACAAAGCAAGAATTTTGATTTATCTGCACATCTGTCTTTAGGTATAGCCAAATAAACTGAAAATAATGTCTTAGAATCATTTAGGTTGGAAAAGACTCAGAAATCATCAAGTCCAACAATTAACCTAACACTGCTAGGTCATATATGTCTAGTTTGAGGCTTAATATTAAGTCTGCTTCATTTAAACCACTTTGAATACATCCTATAGAATCTAAATGACAATTACCAAGATGACTGGTGCAGCTGATACAAATGAAGGATGGGATGCCACCTAGAGGGACATGGACAGGCTGAAAAGGTCGGCTGAGGAGAATCTCATGAAATTCAACAAGGTGAAGTGCAAGTACTGCACCTGGGTCAGGGCAATTCTTGCCATTAGCACAGGCTGAGCCATAATGACGCCTACAGCAGCCCTGCAGAAAAGGACTTGGCAGAACTGGTGGACAAAAAGCCAAACATGAGCCAACAATGCACACTTACAGCCCAGAAGGCAAATCACATCCTGGGCTGCACTGAAAGAAGAAAGGTGATTCTGCCACTCTGTTTTGGTGAGATCTCACCTGGAGTACTGTGTCCAGTTGGGCTGAATGCCCCATAGAGAGACATGGACCTGCTCCAGCAGAGGAAGGCCACAAAGATCATCAGAGGGCTAAAGCACCTCTTGTTTGCGCACAGGCTGAAAGAGTTGAGTCTGTTCAACCTGGATAAGAGAAGGCTCTAGGGAGACCTTACAGCTGTATTTCAATAAGGGGACCTACAGAAAGGCTAGGGAAGGACTGCTCAGAAGGGCTTGCAGTGATAGGATATGGGGCAATGGTTTGAAACTGGAGCAGACTATGTAGGTTGGACATTAAGAGGAAGTTCTTTACAATGAGAGTAGTAAAATACTGGAAGAGGTTGCCCAGGGATGTGGCTGCAGCCCTATCTATGGAGGCATTCAAGATCAGACTTGATGTGGCCCTGAGCAGCCTAGTTGGAGCTGACTGCAGGGGGGTTGGAAAGGATGACATTTGAGAGTCCTTTCCAACCCAATGCAGTGACTTCCATAGGTGCTAAGCACTGAGATATTAGTTGTGGTACTGCCTACAAGCTCATTAAAGGAAAAAAAACAACCAACAAACAAAACCAAACAAAAAACAATTGGTGGATGCTTATAAACTAAACAGTTAACCTTTGCATTAAATGCCTTTACAGTTTCCACTTACACTGTTGCTATGTTAAAAGAACTCCGCTATATAAAGAACATTTCTTTTATTGTCACAGCAATAAAAGGTTGTTAAATATATTAAGAAGTTTCTCTTGTGTTACCATACTATGCACAAAGAATGAAGTTGTTTTTTTCCAAGGAAAAATTTCACTTTCCACCTAAAAGCATTGACTCCAGAAATATTTCAACTTGCCTCTCAAGTAATTTGGGCATATTCATTAAAAGAATCTCCATGAAAGGTTTTCATTACTGCATGACAACCGCTGCACAGATCGCAGGTCTTACAAGGAGTGGCTAAGGGAACTGGGGTTGCTTAGATGGGAGAAAAGGAAGCCAAAGAGCTCAATCACTAATCACCTGAAAGCAGGTTCTGAAGAAGTGGGGGTCAGCCTATTTTCCTAAGTAACAAGCAATAGGACAAGAGGAAACGGTTTCAAGTTGTGTCAGGGGAGGTTCAGGTCAGATATTATGAAAGATTTCTTCACAGATAGGGTTGTAAAGCACTGGAACAGGCTCCTCAGAGGAGTGATGAAGTCACCATTTTCAGAGATATTTGAAAGACATGTAGATGTGGTGCCAAGGGACACGGTTTAGTGGCAACCTAGCAGTGCTAGGTTAATGGTGAGAGACCTCATGATTCCAAAGGCCTCTTCCAACCAAAATGATTCTATGATTCTGTATACAAGTTCAAACATTTATTTTTCCATTGCAATATATAGAATAACTATGGTGGTCAAAGACCTGTTAAAAGTCCCACAACTGGTCCTCCATGTGAAGTACACCATCACATGTACTTGTGCGTACTGAGCAGCATGATGACTATGTGCTAGCACTTCTAGTACTGTTTTCATGCTCTTTAAAGATACAAACCAAGCAATGTTCTGTTTAAAAGGCAAGTATATATCTGAACTCTGATCATCATGGATCACTTTATTCTAAAATCTCTTCCATCTCTTGAGAAAAGCAGTTGGTGTTCATTTCAAATAACATTAATTCTAACATGGCCAGTATTTTCCATTAGAATACATAAAAAGCTTCCTCAGTATGATTTCTGTTCCAATACAGCATTTACACAGAACCTTTAACTTTGAAAGACATGGCCACAAAAAAATCCAGTTAGCTTTTCCACTGACAGTAATCCAAACACAGACAGCAATCGACTACACACTGCATTCTGTAGCCAAACCAATTTCATCTAACAACAATCAAAACTCAGTGCTTCCATATTAAGCACCACTAGTTCTGCTTAATCAGAATTTAACTTCTAATTATCTTCAAAGTCCCACCATCATAGAATGACTTACCCTAGCAGGATCTGCTGATAACCACTTAAATTTTCCAATGTACAGGCTATCAAATTTAACATCCAGTGATGGTTTCATCTGTTTTCTAGATGTGCTTCCAGAAGGTAAGCTGGTAAGATATTTATCTTCAACTGATTCTGCTAAAATCTGGAGGAGGAGAAGAGTGCATTTACTACAGGGTTTTAAATGGGATGCTTCCCTCCTGTAACTGCAGGAGCTTTCTTTTCATGTTGTTAAGAATTCACTCCCAAAGCCACCTTCCAAACAAAGAATCCATAAGATAAAGCTGTAAATGTTATTACAGTCATTACTGACAATGTCCTTAGGGGGTTAACAGTATCTTGTTCCACATCTAAAGTTCCTATTGCATAGACATAACCTGTGCTCTTTACTGATCTAGAGCCAAGGGAAAACTCAAACAACAGAGCAAGAAAAAAATGTTACTCTTTTGACACCAGAGGTATAGGATAGAGTTCAATACTTCAGATTAAGATGATGCACCTGTGAGAAAAGGCAATAATGGTCCCTCTGACTTGTGTCAGGATGACAGAGATAAAGAAAACCCAGGACAAAGCAAGCAGCACAAGGGTAATCAAGTCCCAAATGGAGCAACAACCTTTATGGTTTTTAGATTCAAATTGTACTGCTAGCCACACAGAAAAGGGAACTTTACCTCTGTCAACAAAGATCCTTGTACTTCTTTACACACCAAATCACAACAAAGGGCTGAATGTCAAGAAGAAACTACTGACCTTGAAATGATCAATATAAAACATTGTGTGCAAAAAAAAAAAGAAAAGAAAAGGTTTTCACAGATATATCTTTACCATATCCACCTCTAGCCAGATTACTATTTGATCCTTCTTGTTTTGTATTATTAGCCTGTAGACCTGAAAATAGGCTTACTTATGCCTTGCCTGGACATATTCTTCTGCCCAAACCAGAGGTAAACACATTGAATGGATAAACAAGCACAAAGAAGCACAATAGACCTAGTGCTATAAAGCCAGGCCTGCACAGGGTCCAGGTTGTATAACGTGGTTGAGTAATGTGGTTGCGTAAGCCCATGCGCCCAGCTCATGCTTACCGGCTGCTAGGCCCATGCTATTGCCATATTTGGAAGGTCCAGGCCTGTGGCTTTCGCCTATTATGGTATGTTTGGCTGACTGCCAAAAGCTGATTGGTCATTCTGGTGGCCAAGGGGCCATTAATCTCGGCCCACATCTGATAAATAGAGATACACAGGTAAACAAGGTGCTTTTGCTCGCTTAGACTCAGCAGCATTGCCTTTTGTTTATGCCTGCCTGCCTGTGTGCCCACCTGCAGTGCATTTACTTCATGGAGACAGAATCTCCCATGGGCTCCCAGCCAGCCGTGTACAGCTGCACACCACTGCGGTGAGTTACCAGGACTAGATCCTGTATTGCCTGCCTTTATCTACGGAGCTCAGTCTCCCGTGCAGCCGTGCAACCTATTGCACTCCTGCTGCCTTATCACTGCCTGGTGTGCGCCACTGTCACAAGTTGCCAGGAGCAGACTCCACTTGTCTGCACACGACCAGCCCATATAGCCAGTGTGAGACCGTGCTCAGACTGCACGGCATCGTACTGCTCCTGCACCTGAGGTCTTGCCTAAGAATCCCTGGACAGAGCACCCAGAAGAAGCCAGGAGACAAGGGCAGAGATTGCAGCCTTTGCCAGGAGAACAAGGTCAGAGACTGTCCTTTGCCCAGAAGCAGGGAAGATTCTCCTTTCCCCTGAAGCTGGGAGAATTCCAGCCTCAAAGTGCACGGGCAAAGCTTCCCTGAAGGACTGGACACTGGTATAGGCTGTGACGTAGCCCCAGAGGGTGACTGATAATTAATCAGAATTTGTGAGCAAATACTTTAATGCCTCTGTAATATCTATTGCCTCCTGCCATACAGCAGAAGGAGCTTTCAGCCCATCTGCTGGGCAAGCAGCATATTGACCCCAAGCGGTATTTGCCGTGGGGAGGCTCTTCTCTCTGTTTATAGTTTGAATGTCTGCTAGCTATTAATAAGTTATTGTTTGATATTAATCCTAGAATGTCTTTCATAACCATGTAGATCCTTTTAATATTAAATTCAGTGGTTGGGGGTGGTGAGAGTTCAGAATATTGAAGTTAATCAATTATATATTTTTATGGAATATCATCTCACACCAATTAATTTCTCCCTTCCACCACAACCGGCATAGGCGGCAGAATACCTCTCCACGACATAGGCATTTCCAAATGTTTATTTTCAAAATAGAAAATACATTGTATATTGGAAAATGCTGCAGTTTCAGAGCCAGAGATCTTCTCTGAAGACTGTCCAAAATTCCATCTGTGAAATAAAGTACTGTAGCTATGACTTGTTGCTAGGACTAATCATATTTGTTCTAAGCATCTCACATTTGTCCTACCATGCAAGAAAAAACAAACATGGGAGAAATAAATTTGAAGGTTGGCATAACAACACATAGGCAAAAAAAAACAGACTACCTGCTCTGTGTGAGTTTCCATCTCATCTTCCAATTGCTTTGCTGAGATAGAGAATTCAGGTTGCTGGTCTATTTTTTTATTGTCAGTGAGATTATCCTGCAGTATCTTTGAGTGTTCTGGTTCAGAAGATGCGTCTTCATCATCGCTGGAGAGGACAACTATAGAGGAAAAAACAAAATACAGATGTACTACAATGCCTGGAGTTGAGAGTATTTCATTCACTGTGGATTTCACATGAGCAAACAATTCTCTCTTGCAGTATGAAATATCAAAGGACATAGCAGAAAACAGCCAAGGCCTGTGTGAAATGATTGCTTTCTACCTTTATCAACACTTTATAGCACAGATCCTCAAAATTACCTGACTACTAAAAGAAACATCATAGTTTCAAAGAATACTGTTTTCTCAGTTTAAGAATCATTTAAAAGTATGACCTTCATTTTCAGCAAATAAGGATTGGAATTTTAAAGTCCTATCTGTCCTGTTTCTTGAGTATGAGACACTCTACACTTCATCAGAGGACACCAGATGTACTGTTCTTTAACATGCACACTGCATTACAAACAACACGATCTCTGTCTTCAATCCTTCATTCCATATCACAGAATCAACCAGGTTGGAAGAGACGTCCAAGATCACCCAGTCCAATCTACCATCCAGCCCTGGCCAATCAACTAGACCGTGGCACTAAGCACGTCATCCAGTCTTTTCTTGAACACCTCCAGGGACGGCAACTCCATCACCTCCCTGGGCAGCCCATTCCAATGGCAAATCACTCTCTCTGGGAAGAACTTCCTCCTAATATCAAGCCTATACTTCCCCTGGCACAACTTGATACCGGGACCCCTTGTTCTGTTGCTGGTTCAATGGATACTATTGGTTAGAAGGGACCCAAGACAATCATTGAGTCCAACCCCCGCTGCCAGAGCAGGACCACGCAACCTAGCACAGATCAGAGTGAAACACATCCAGACAGGCCTCCAACGTCTCCAGAGAAGGAGACTCCACAACCTCTCTGGGAAGCTTGTTCCAGTGCTCTGTGACCCTTACAGTAAAGAAGTGCCCCCTTGTATTGAGGTGGAATCTCTTGTGCTGCAACTTACACCCATTGCTCCAATATTGCTCCATATGTTTCATTCATACACCCATTGCTCCATATGTTTCACTGAGTTCTCTCAATACCTAAGCATACCAACAGTAACTCTCAGCAGCACAGATCCAGTACATACTTGGGTCAACTGAAACAAGTTGCCGATTACCCCTGCAGAGTCTGTTCCGCAGCTTGCTCAGGTACTGTGATGCATCCATGCCCAGCTTCATGATGGTACTAACTCGTGGTGAAATCTCATCTTCACTGGTGGCAGAAGGCTGTTTCTCTGACAAATCTCTGGGAGGAGTCTCTGAGTCAGGTTCCTTTGTGTAGCTCTTAATAGGACTTAAGCGGTTGTGGTTAGAAGTGTTTTTAAAGTCTCTTTCTAATGTCTGTGGAACACAATCTGGCACCAGTATTACATTAAATCTGTGACCTGGGTCATCCTCACAGTGCACTCTGCAGATAGAAGACTGAGCTGAACTCAGTCTTTGTTCTTTCTAGAAAACAGAAGTCAGAAACAGGATATAAGTTTTTTTTCTTGATATTAAGATGGTTCAAAACAGTGATCACTAAGACTTAGCTCTGTGATACACAAAATAATTATAGCTTAATGCAGCTGCATTTAGAGCTCAAGTTGAGGTAAATTCTCCCTTCTCATATTCCAAACATCATTACACAAAGAGATAACCTTTTAAAAGTCTGCTATCAACCCTACTAAAACTAAATAAGCAACTGTTGCTGATTTTTTATCAGCTTTCTGTCTACCACTGAAAGACCAATCATGAGTGAAGTTCATTGCTTTGTGTGTGGCTTGGTCAACTGGGTGAACAGGAGTCAGCTACCATCTACTACTTTGGAGTTTTAATCAGAAGGCTACAGAAATGACTTTACGTTATTTGAATGCTTGTATACAAATCACAGTTTGTACTTGGCTGACTGATTCCTTTTGCTGGTTTTGGGGGGAGAGATTGGAAGGGTGGAGAGGGTTTTGCATGTGGGCTTTTTGTGTGTGTTTTGGGGGCTTTTTTGTTTGCCTTTTTGGTTTTTTGTTTGTTTGGCATTTGTTTCTCTTTGAATGCTTGTCTGTTTTGTGGTTGGGGCTTTTTTTTGGTGCGTGGTTGGTTGGTTTGGGTTTTGGTTTGTTTTTTCCCCCTCAGATCTTAATGACAGATAAAAATAAAACTTTAGGGAAGGGTACAACAGATTGGGGATGGAGAAAGATGACGTCTGCAAGATTTCAATAATCCTAGGTATAATCTGTAATTATTGTATCTGTGCTAGTTTGAGCCTAGCTGGGATATTTCGGTGAGAAGAATTAGGCTATAGGCTGTGAAGAGGAAACAACAGTGATGTCCACTTCACTCATAGGCTTGCTGAGATGTATAAGAACAAGAACACAAACATAGATAACAGAGTTTGCTCTCTGTCCTTGGGGCTGCATTTCTTTCTCTATAATCTAACCTGCCATCCTAGCTAGGCTCAAACTAGCACAGTATCAAAATCAAATTAGTTCTGTAACATTTGTGAAAGAAGTTTCACTTAAGTAACTAGATGCCTTATTTCTCAAGTTGTTTTACTCCATGCTCCTGTCCAAAGGTCACACTGCCATTCCCCTCTCATAATCTTTCTGCTGCAACTGCATTCTGACGTTGCGGACAGAAGAACACATACTCAGTTCTTCTTGATGCACAACTGAATTACTTGTTCTCCAGAGGTAAAATAGTATGCCTATTTATAATTATTTTATTTTTGGATTATGCTGCTGCTGAAGTGTGTGTACATGTCTGCACACAAACACATATATTGATATTAAATGTAACTTACAAAGGGTAGAGGTGAACTTTCTGGAATGTGTGTGTTACAATCATTGGAAATATGGCCACTAGATTTTCTTTTCCTTTTCTCAGAATCACAAGAGCCTGACTCCTTCTGTCTAGGAGAGGTGCTGTTCATGTTTCTGCTTGTCTTTTCTAGTTCATCACAGATCTTGTTTTCTGTGTCAGGAAAAAAAAGGGGGATTTAAAGGGTTATCTTTAGGTAAAATACTTTTATATATTTCTTCATATTAGTTATGCCTTACATAAACCGTATAGAAGAAGATACTTTCCACAAGAGTCCTTCCCTTTTTTCAATTGTATGTAACTGCCAAAATATATTCCCTACAATATTTAGAGATTATTCTTGTAGAATCATAGAATGGCTTAGGTTGGAAGCGACCTCAAGGATCATCCAGCTCCAACCCCCTGCCATAGGGGGTTGGAGCCAACTACTAGAGCAGGTTGCTCAAGGCCTCATCCAGCCTGGCCTTAAACACCTCCAGGGAGGAAGTATCTACAACCTCCCTGGGCAACCTGTTCCAGTGTCTTACCACCCTCACTGTAAAGAACTTTCTCCTAACATCCAGTCTAAATCTCCCCTCTTCCAGTTTAAACCCATTCCCCCTCGTCCTGGCATTACTAGACCTTGTAAATAGTCCCTCCCCAGCCCTCCTGTAGGCTCCCTTAAGATACTGGAGTTAACAGTATCTAGTATACAACTAGTTAAGATAAGGGTACAATCAAATTCACAGCTTCCTTACAAGAATTATCAACTGGTACTCAAAACTCTTTATCTTCTGTTGGATGCAACAGTCACCATCTCCATATGCAAAGTTCTCACTGCTTTCAGCAGTGAATACAAATATTGCCTTATAAAAGGAACATTTTAGCAGGGTCGCAAAACATTTCAGCATTCTGAATGTAGTACACTCTTGAGAATAAAACTTTTTATACAATCAGCTTTCCCCCAGTTTTCTTTTTATTCCACAGATCTGATTCACCAGATCCTTATTCTTATTTTAAAACAGCTATTTTACCACATCTGTAAAATCAGTCATTTTGAGGAAACACATACACCCTGTGCAACTCCTATTTTATTTCTGTCTTCTCCTTCTAATACTAGACTAAGAATTTCCCAGTGCTCTCCAAAATTCCTGTTTAACTGTCGGACTATTCCTCACTACAAACCTTTCTTCTGGAGCTCCCGTCTTCTACAAGTGACATTTTTTTCTGGTTCCTTAGAATCCTTACTCAATTTACACAGATCATCATCTGTCTTCCTCAGGTATTGCTCAGACCTGTAATGAATAATAATTGTAACTTATTTTGAGAGAATACTGAGTAAAAAAGATAACAGAAACAAGAGTTGGTTAGATCACAAACTCAAATTAATGCTTCTAAAAGGTGCAACATACAACAACTCTGGCGTGTTTGACATCAGACACTGAAATATTCTTCTCCTATAAAGCAGGACTGCAGCAAGAAAATACAAGTAGGGAAAGGGGGAAAAAAAAAGGGGGGGGGAGAAAAGGGGAAGGGAAAAAAAAACCAGAGCAGTCACTTGAGTGTATCTTTGCCTTTGCTATGAATACAGTGGGAATGAGGTCATTTAGTATATTTTTATTTTAGATTTACTGACTGCTAATAAAATCCACTGAGCAAGTCACTTCAACAAGAAAAAAATGAAACAGAAATTCTTGTTCAAAAGGACATGAAAAGATATCTCTGAAAGAGGTGGAGGAGTCAGGACACAAATGAGCTAAAACCAGACAAGGATTACAGCACAAGAAACTAGGTAACCTACAGGTATCCCATTGAGTTTGTAGTTTTATTCTAACAAGAAGGACATAAAAGAAACTAATCAGATGGGGTTTTAACATTTATTTGCTTTTTTAAAAGCTAAAGGGGAAGTTTAGGCTCGAGGTGAGGAGAAAATTTTTCACTGAGAGAGTCATTGGCTACTGGAATGGGCTGCCCAGGGAGGTGGTGGAGTCGCCGTCCCTGGAGCTGTTCAAGGCAAGGTTGGACGTGGCACTTGGTGCCATGGTCTAGCCTTGAGCTCTGTGGTAACAGGTTGGACTTGATGATCTGTGAGGTCTCTTCCAGCCTTGGTGATACTGTGATACTGACAGACTCACCAGTACAACATCCTTGTATTTCATCTTGTAAACCTAGGCCCAGTTTCTCTGGAGGCTAGTTACAGCTGACAAAAGTCTACAGAACTGTATTTTGGTTTCCAGTGTATGCATTAGGATAACACTTAGTTATATGTTTGTGTGATGTTTTCTTCCATTAAGTTAATTGGGGTCATTACACAAGACATCCTTTGAAAATTTAACAGGGTTACAAGAGAAATTAACCTTCATGATCTCTGCTTAATTTTCTCTGAGAGTTGCAAAATTATAAAAACAAAACAAAAAACCCAACAAACAAAACTACAACAAACAAACGAAACCCAACTAAGATTTCACAGATAAAGTAACTGAATGCTGCTCTGGAAAATTCCTACTTTTGCCGCTTCATATAATTCAAAGGGATTTTGTGTTCATTCTTTCCTAACGTACCTAACTCAGAATCTTGCACCTTCAAATTGGCAAAGGGCTAAGTAATCACCACAATGACTGACATCACTGACAGATGAGTATAGGCTTGTAAAGGACATCACCAAACATGGGAGAGAACATTCTTGCCGTCTCTAGCTTGGACACCATCTGAACAGATGTCTGTTCTTCAATGCTGTGTCTGTACATTATTGTTGCTCTTCGGGAATATTGTAAAGACAAATAAAGGTTTCCAGAGTGCTCTGATATGACAGTGATGAACAGTATAAGCTCTGTGAAGCAATTACTGATTCTCTTCCCATTCACAGAGAACCACGAATCAGGCTGGATACAGAACAAGTGTTTGGTAAGCACTACTATTCATTCTGTATATTGGTACAAGACAAAATCTTCCATAGATCAGGAATTCTGGAACAATCTTACTACAGAAAACTTGATTTTGGAGCCCATATCTTTCTCTCAACCTATATAGATCTGACTGACTTCAAAGACCACACAAAATCATTAAGTGGGTTTTAGCAATTGTTTTATATCAATATCCCAATTTAATTTCAAAAATAGGAAACATTTCAGTGGGAATGTTTCAGCTAAAAGACTTCCCTATATTGTTTAATCTAGACACAAATTCTGCACATTTTGTTTTCATTTCCAATCTTCACTGGTAACTCAGTTTAAAATATCTTAACAGAGCAGGAGGTGTCCCTGCCCATGGCAGGGGGGGTTGAAATTTGATGATCTTTAAGGTCACTTCCAACCCAAACCATTCTATGCATCTATAATATATGCATAACGTAAGAAACAATAACAGTTTATACTACAGTGTTCTCAGCAGCCATGAGAAACAAGCAGGAAATACTTTTAAAACCTAAGTTTCTTTACATTTAAAACCTACTCTGAATTTGTTAGTTATGCTGATAGACCAGTGGTAACTTAAATGCCTTTCACACTGGCTTGAAGTGAAAAGGCAATTCCTAATCCACCAATTCTGTGATACCAAAAGCAAGAAAGGAAATGGGGAACTGAAAACAGGTTCTAGCTAATAGAGGCAAACTTATTACCACTCTGTTCTGATCACTCACAGTTCTTTGATATAATCCAAAACTTCCACAGTACCAAAGTGGCACAATTTGCAGCAAAACAGTGTGCATTCTAGCTACTCTGATGATACAGATGGCTGTGTGCATATACACATGCATAACCCTACAAGAGGTAAGTTTTCAATCTCTTCTGAAGAGAGCCTGTACAGACCTTAGTTACAGAGAGGTGACCATGATCAAGGCATCTCCTCATTGAAACAATTCCTAAATTCTCCATTTCCAATGTGATATGCATTACATTCCACACTAACATGCCAATCACTGGGGAGCAGAAAATCTTCCTAATGTAGTTTGCTGCTAATAACAAGCTTTTTACTGAACACATTAGGAAAAAAAGGTATCACACAAATGGGATACAAATCCTTGGAACAATGAACCACCCCAAATCAAAAACAACCTGAGTACAGTAACTACTAAACAGACCTGACTAGTTCAAACCCATTTTACATTTAACATAAAATGCAATTGCCACCCTACAGATATGAGCTTGAAAAAATACACAAAATATTTCCTTGGATTCAGAGAAATAGATACAAGAGTTTATATTTTCCCCTCTATGAACTCCCCACTACCTTCCATCATCCAAAACGATACCAAGTGGCAAAATCAGATACTAGATCTAAAAGATTTTGTGCACAAAGCTCCCCCAGCAATCCAGACAAGCTCCCCACACTTTATACAGTCCAATGTTATGGAAAGTTATTTATTAGCAGTAAATGTAATGCTCCTAAAATGAGTCAGTCTGCTGTCTAAATTCCTTATTTAAATTGCAGCTTTGTCACAACTAATCAGCAACACAAATCCCAACAGCAAAAGAGAAAGGAATTCTTACTAATTTAAGTTCTTGAAAATGATCATGTTTCACAATAAGGAACATGAGTTACTTTTCTCAAGAAATGTTAAGATTCCTTTAACCTGGGAACTGCTGATTATTCCTGCCTTCACAAATCCCTCTTCTCTCCTTTCCTCTTTCTATTTTTGTCCTCCAAACTTATTGCTATTCCTTCATGTGAATCCTTTGACGCTGAACAGAGGTGGCCATGAAAAGTAAGAGGAAACAGTTCACTCTGATTTCAACTACTTAGCCCAAAACAAACCTATAAGAATTCTAATATCTGATTTCTGCTAGTTTAATATGTCAAGAGTTACTGTGATGCTTAGTCTAAACATGCAAAGAAAAGAGGAAAAGGAGATCCTAATCAACACAAGGCACACACAGCCCTTAGACAATGGCAGTCTGCTGTGATTGAGACCATTTATAGATCCATGCTAAAACAAAAGAACAAACAGAGAGAAATTTCAAGAAGTTTTGCAAAGGAAGTTAGTTAAAACCATGCTAGAGCACATTAACAAGGAAGTAAGATTATTATTTTGGACATAAAATCAACTTAAACATGTCTAAGTTACAAATGAAAACACTGCTGATCTATTGCAAATGGAAATGCCTTCAATGAAAGAAAAGTAGCCTATTAACATCAGGCACAGCAAATCAGAAGAAATGCAATGTTAGAATGGCCCACTGGAGCAGCATGTTAGTTTGCACTCAGAAAACTGATCTCTTGCTTCAACATAGTGTAACAAAAATGCTTTGGGGAAATTCTTTTCCATCATGAAATTTATGTCATCTCAGGGAGAGTGGCAAAATCAGCAGTAACATACCTTTCAGACAGAAAAGGACTTTCCTGAGGAGAGCTTAGTATTTGACATGTCTGTAGGCTGGCAACAGATGATGAGGGTACTCGACCTGACTGTAATTTGTCAACATCAGATAAATTTGTAGCAATTATTACGTGGCTGTCTATGTATTTTCTTCCAACTTTCGTCCTCAGGACATTCGTCAAGATAACTTGAGGTTGCCTGTCATATATATATATATAACAGTAAATCACAAATACTGCATTGAAATCTAGAGAAATAAATCAACTTCTTGTTAAATTCCTATGTCTTAGAGGCTTGATAATCATCAAACATCATTGCTTTCAGTGCCTTAAAGAGGAAAGAACATGTGACATGGAATTTAAAATCCAAGGTAAGAGGATAAATCCAAGAAAGCAACATGAGACCAGGGTAAGAAATGCTAGCCGTACAATTTCACCTTATACAATTCACACTGCATTGCCCCTAACCAATTATCCAAGTATCAATTCAAAAAAACGTAAATGTTTCTCTCTTAAGAGCTTTCATGAAACATTTGTAAATATTTCTCAGAACTACAAAGCAAATAATCTTGATTTTCCTGTAAACAAGAAGCCTCCAGAACAAGAGTGAATTTTCTCAAGCACACGGTCAACAGGCAGAAAAGCAACACACAGATGAAAAGGCAGTGTTAGATTTCGCTTCTCTCCTCAACTTTCAGGCAGCATTCTCCACAACACCAATAGCAGAAGGCTCAGAAAAACATGTGCAAGCATTACAAGCATCAAAACCAAGCTCAGAAACAGGAAAATGCAACTGCCCACTGGAGCACAAATGTTTAGAGCAGCCAAACTTACTTCATACCATGCCACTGCAGTCAGCTTGTTGTACAGTCCTTGATTTATCCACTTAGTTTCTCAAAGTAAGGGATTCAAGTTCTACCACTTGCATTATAATTGATTTTGGATTAGGATGTAATGTTAAGGGCTTTTTTGAATCAGCTATGAACATTATCTTTCAGGTATGGATTGTTTAATTCTGCTGTTGTCAACACTCATCCACAAAGTGTACTCCAGCACATGTATACGATGTCTGGAGAGTACTGAGATTGCACCAAAATGTAAATCAGATTTTAATCAGGAGACTACCTTACAGACAAGATGTTGCAGAGGCATACAATGAGAATAGGATGTCTGGATGTAAACTTCAATAAAGAAAGTTCCTACGCTTTTTTGCCATCAGAATCTCAGGAGCAAAAACTCAGTTTAAAAAGTATTCACTCTAGCCCTACTTTTCCCTGGTTATCTGTGACTGACCACCACTAGAGGCAGAAAGATACTGGACTTGATGTGCTTTCCCTTTGATCCTTCATACCAGTTCTCCTATTTTTATGAGTAGTCTCAAACAGTAAAATACACCTCAATACCTTCTCTGAGAAAAGAGGGCAGTTAAATGCAAGTGTATTTCTCTCACAAGAATAAAAACAGCCACAAAGACTTTGAAAGTCCAGTGGCTGAATCAGAATGAGTTGGTCTTGTCAGTATAGGGCAATCTAGAAGCCATCTGATCAGAAAACCCACTACAACATGCCTGACACCATCTCTCTCTATGACTATCAAAAGGAACCAGGTACAAAGAAACTCAGTCACATCAGATGACGAGGATGAGAATACAGTTCACGAACAAGACAGCTGTGGTACAACAAAGTATATCCATGAGGAAACAACTGCAAGGATAACATACCTTTTAGAGAGAAAAAGGCTTTGGAGAGTAGGGTTTAAAAACTGCCATATCTTTAGGCTGGCAGCAGATGATGAGGGTGGTTGGTCTGATTGCAGCTTGCCAGCATCAGAAAATTTAGCACCAGTTTTATGTTGCACCTGTGTGTATTTTCTTCCTATTTTCGTTGTCAGGACATTCGTCAAGATAACTTTGGGTTGCCTGCCATACATATAATAAGTGAACAATAATAGGGTGCTGAGAATTTCTTAAGACAAATGAATTCAACAAAGCTTCTCTACAAGTTTCCTGTCTCTGCATCATACCTTTTATCTTCAATAGAATTAGCTTCATTTCCCTGACAATATACAAAGCTTTCTCTTTGGAAAAGAGGAATCACAGACACATCTTTTAACAAAGGCAGCCTTCCAAGGGTTCTTCTTCTGGTATCAGTGATTAACACAGTCATGTGTGATTGTGAAGAGGGAAATTTTGTTGGGAAATGTTGGAAGTTGTGTTATTGTGGCCTTACAAATTATTCTGGAACTGTACACTTGAGTATGTGCAGGATATTACACTAGATATTAGGAAGTGAGGGTGGTGAGACATTGAAACATATTGTCCAGGGAGGTTGCAAAGGTCTCCTTCCTGGAGGTGCTCATAGCCAGGTTGGATGAGGCCTTGGGCAACCCAGCCCAGTTGGAGGTATCCCTGCTCACAGCAGGCAAGTTGGAACTAGATAACCTTCAAGGTCCCTTCCTACCTAAACCATTCTATGAGTCTATAATAGGAAAACAAGCACTCATATTGTGGCATCTTATTTTAGAAGTGTATCACAAATTACATTATGAGCTTGCTGGAAATAATAAAAGCTAGTACAATCTCTCAGCTTTGAAGCTCCAACTGGTTTCTATTCAACTGCACTGAAACATGACATGCAGTTATAAACTACAAAGTTGGTACAAACTGAATTTCTTTAAACAAGTATCCATAAATTCCTGATTCTGCCAGACTAGTACTGAAATCTTCACATAGGAAACCAATTCTGCAGCAGTGTCAGTATTTTTGACGGTCTCCTTGTAAGGTGATAAGAACTATGGATTATAGATGATTTGTCACAATTTACTTCATTTTCAAACAGATGAGAATCAGTCTTGTTTTTCCAGGGCTGGTCCTAACCAGATATGTGAAGTTCAGGCTCATTTGTTGGGTTGGGGAAGGTTAAAGCCAAGAACTGCTTTTTCTATTGCCTGTCTTGCAGAACAAATTAAACTGTTCACATAGTAGAGCAAGAATCCTTTTTTATAGCTACAGAAAATCTTTTACTAGTTGCATAGCTACAGTGCCATTTCTTAAGCAAATATTCACTATTCCTCAGTGAGTTGACAACTATTCAGACTTTTAGGAAATTATAATTGTCCCACTGCCATGCTACATTCAGCTCAAGAGCATGACACCTAGAGGTGAACTACTACAGGTATTGTGTGAATAGTGCTGAAGAACAGATATAGTGAAACCTCCAAAAGTAAATCTGGAACTGTCATGCTAAACCAATACATCGAATTTGGTGATGAGGTTTCACACAGTCCTTGTATTTGGCTTTTTCAGTAGTTACCACACATTGAAAATTCTTTCCTCTGCTTACCCTGTTAACAAGATCCAGGACCCCTTATTGAACTTGAAAAGAAAGTAACATTTGTATGCACAGCTTAGCAAATCTGCATATAAGCTACAAAAGCTGCTCAGTCTTCTGAGATTTGAATCAGTCAATGCCATGATTTATATGAAACCAACTATTTTCTCTTGGAGCACTGCTGTGCATTTCCTTCCCACTTTTCTTTTTTCGAGCATGCACCCTTACCAGTAAAAGTATTTTGAGCATGTGTCTTGAATATGTTTAATTTTCATTTACATAGATGTACTAATATTACATACATTATAAAACACAAAAGATTCTTCTGAAAAGACACAATAAAAAATACTTATTTATTAATGACACAAAAAGTGCTTCGTCCTTGCACTCCAATGAATTGTCTTGCACACACCACAGCAGAGAGAGCACTATCTAGCCAGTGAACAATCAAACTATATGGTTGACACCCAAAGCCAGGTAACATCAGCTCAAGTGGAGACATCTGGCTCCATTCTAGTTTCCCAAAGGAAAAATTAAGTGGTGCAGAGCTAAAGCTTTATTCAATTAAAAAATAAAACAGTAACAAAGAGTAAAAGTTAGTCTGGGGAAGAGAAGACTGAGAGGAGATGCTATCAATGTATACAAATATCTGAGGGGTGGGTGTCAAGTGGATAGGGCTGGTCAGCAGCAATAAGACAAGGAACAATGGTTACAAACTGAACATAGAAATTTCACCTTAACATAAGGAGAAACTTCTTTACAGTGAGGGTGACAGAGTACTGGAACAGGCTGCCCAGAGAGGTTGTGGAGCTTCCCTCTCTGGAGACTTTCAAAACCTGCCTGGATATGTTCCTGTGCAAACTACCTTAGGGGATCCTGCCCTGGAGGGGAGGTTGGACTCAAATCTCTGGAGGTCTCTTCCAACCTCTAAAGTTCCATGATTCTGTGAAAACTATGAGGAGTTTAAAAAAAAAAAAACCAAAACAAACAAGTATTCCTAAATGAAGACACTCTGATGCCAAGAATATGGACAGAGAAGAAAGCATTTAATGGAAGGGAACGGTCCTAAGCAGTTGATGGAAAATGAATCCAGGGTTTCTGAATTAAGAAACTGACTCTGTGAAGGTAATGAGAGGTTTTATGTACCTATGTCATACGGACAGTCTCATTAGACAATTGACCTAAATAAACCACAGAATGTCTCAGGCAGAGTCTACATTTGATCTTGCAGCCAGAACTGGATATACTCTATGACTAGCTCAGAGTAAATTACTGTTTTTCAGAACTTACTGAAGAGTCTGAGCATGTGCTTCAAATACCATAGACCTAAAAAAGGTTAGTTCTATACTCCAAGGATCCAGAAAGAGAAGTTTCATTCAAAGATACGAGTTAACTACTGTAAAGCTTAGAAAGCAAATACATGTGAGGAACAGCTTAGTAATACTAACATCTTAGATGCCGGAGCTCAGCTGTGGTAGCCTAGTGAGTATGTAGCAAGCCTGCAAAAAAAGCAAGACACTTATTTCCTGTGCAAGTCTCCACTGAGTCAGATGTTTTAGCTTTTTTCTGGGCTTCTCAAATGTTCAGAGTCGATACATTAACCACAGCTGAACCATAGATTAGAAGAGCTTACAGCAACTGACTTACCATCTGGTGCTTACCCAGCTGTAATTTATAGTAAATGTAAGAAGCATATAAGCAATAGCTAAGGAAATAAATATTATATATAAAAATATACATTTATATGCATAAATATACACATTCAAGCAATCTGATAAAAATTCAAAATCCAGCTACATAAGAACCTATTAGACTGTTGAGAAAATTTACAACTTCTAAAGGAGTTAAAGGCAATTTCAAGCTAAGAGTTAAAATATCTCAAGCAAATTACTTCTATGAAACTAGATATTTTCTCTTATGCTTTTCCCTGAGAGAGTCATTGGCCACTGGAATGGGCTGCCCAGGGAGGGAGGTGGTGGAGTCGCCGTCCCTGGAGCTGTTCAAGGCAAGATTGGACGTGGCACTTGGTGCCATGGTCTAGCCTTGAGCTCTGTGGTGAAGAGTTGGACTTGATGATCTGTGAGGTCTCTTCCAACCCTGATGATACTATGATACTATGAAAGTGTTCCTTAAAGATAAGGAAGACAAACTACTTTAGAGGTCCAGTTACTAAAGAACTATAGTGAAAAATAGATTTCATCTTTGGAGTGCCCTTCTAATGGGATTTTGAATTACAAATCAAACCCTTAAGTATCCAAATGACATTCTTTATGAAACACTTCAGTGTCCTGATTAGAATCAGGTCTCAAGCCTAACAGTTTATTTCCCAGACCTAAACTGTTTCAGTTTTCATTGTTGCCTCTTGTAGAAATGCCAGATTTTTCTTTCTACTTGTCAAATACAAGATATCATAAAGACATTTTACTAAGTTCAGCCAGCTTGCAAGGTAGTTAGTGCAGTGGGAATATAGATGGCCACAGAGTATTTATTTTATAATCAGGACCTGTAATGATAACAAAAGATTCCAAACTTCAGGATCCTTAAAAAGATCATGATAGTGAAAACCCACAGGAGGAGGTAAACGACTAAGAAGCAGAATTTCCACTGATTTGGTTTCCTGATTGTTATTAGATAGAGAATTTGTAATGTGCCCTACTCCCTTGATTCAAATAATGTTTACACATTTTAAGCAAGCATCTTTGCAAAAATTATCTTAGAATTTAAAGCAGAGACACCCCTGTGCATTTAGCTTTGTACCAGAAATTCATGTGAAGGAAAGGAACCTTCAACAAAGAAAGAAGAAAATGGTATACATTTAGCTGAGACTTTGAGCAACCTGGTCTAGTGGAAGGTGTCCCTGCCCATGGCAGGGAGGTTGGAAGTAGATGATCTTTATGGTCCCTCAACCTAAATCATTCTATGATTCAATGTCAACATCACGCTAAAGCACAAGTTTTTTGTCTTAAGACTTCAATAAGACAACTGATTATGACCCGATTTCCAGAGCTGTACAGTGGCATCAGAGCTGTCAATGGCTTCCCTTTCTGAAGGAGGAATGCTATCTGGCATCACATCCTAAAAACTCACATCATTAAAACTGGACATAGAATAGATTCAGGAAAGACATCTACGCTTCATTCAGCTTGTACATCTGTAAACAATGGGTTGACACACAGATGCCTAAATTAAGTGTTAAATTGTCTACAGAATAAAGCAAGCAAGTCACACAGAAGACATTATAAAAAGCAGCGTCAAGCAGAAAAAAAGCAATCAAATCACACAATAAAAGCAAGTCCCACCAGCAGATCCAGTAAGATAGCTGCACAACAGCAAGACTGGAGGCATCTTGGTGAAGGAAAAACAAAAGTGATTATTTTTGTTTCCTAAGTAAGCACCTTCTGTATACACTCTTATGTATTTTTTCTGTTTTGGGGGTGGATAGATAAGGTAAGGAAAACATACTTACATATGGAAAAAACAGAATAGACAAAACCAAAATATTATGAAAAATGCTATTAGCTACTCCTGGCAAGTCTCACATCACTTTCTACAGGCAAAACCAGACTACCCTACCTTAGAAAGCACAGGACCAAAAGCTATGAATTGTTTGAACTGTTCTGGGTGAAGTGTTTGGCCTCTGTTTCACCCAATAATCAGAGCGCGAGATCCAGTCCCCTTCTCAATGATCATGCCTGTGTACCACACCAGTGTTGTAACCATTAGCTCTAATTTGTTCAAATCTGTATTAGGAAGTAAGCAAAATGAGACTTGAGGGCCAGTAACTCCTTTTGGAGTAAGTTATTGTTTGCACCACCTACATTCTTTAATGGGTAAACAAAAGTTTTGGAAAATAAGTATTCCGACAGTAGGATCATGGAATGGCTTAATTTGGAAGGGCTCTCAGAGATCTATGCCACATACCATGTAAGGGTCACTCCACCAGGTCTCATAAAAGCTAAATGTCTGTCCAGGCTCTACAGAATAAAGGCATTGATACAGACTTGATGCGTATTATCTGAGCTTCTGCAGCATGTGTACAGCCCAGGAGCTCCTTCACCTCTGAGCCCAAAGGAATAATATGGATACACTACTATTAATGTGGAAATCTGCCACATTCACAGCCGTCATCCTGTTGAAAAGAAAGCCTATGTCTGTCCTCCTGCTATTTCAAGGTCCTGACCTTTCATCAACTGACTAGAAGCCAACTGTCTTAAGATCACACATGAACACTCCTACTAAGTTCCTGGCTTGGCTGTACCAGGAACTTAGTACTGTCAAAGCATGCTGGTCAGGGCAAAGGAAGCCAGTACGTAAATATTTGCCACAGAAACCTGACTGCTATGGGGTCAGTACTTGGTTCAGCTGTCAGCTGTCTTTTAATTAGTGTTTAATATACTGTGCTGAAAGAATTACACACACCTTACTGAAGTGCTTCTCTGACCTTCTCCCTAAAGAAAATTTAACAGACCAGCTTGAATTGCAGAAGTGTTCTGTTTTGTTCTCTTGTTTGTTTTATTTCCTTCTATTTCCCTCTTGAGAAAATGAAAGAATAATACAAGCTGAAATAAGTGGATGTCTCCAAGCTCTGTTTCTGGATGCCCCCCTTAATATAGTGTCACATACTTCCTTGACAATAAAGAAGTTTCATAAGTGGGATATAAAATATAAACATCATACCTATCTTCCTGCAATTACACAAACATATCCAACTATTTATATCTCATTACAGTCCTCACAGTTTTGTGACACAATGATACTTATGTGTAAGAGATCTCTAGCATATAAGAAGGACTAGAAATTAACCTGCCCTGAGAGCCCTGTCAGGGATCAAACACAACCACTTGACAGTGACTTGTCACAAGGCCATGAGCAGAGGTGTTCAAGTGACAGCCGCTGTGGTTGCTGCTTTCATCGACTCCCAAATCTTGAAATCTACAACTTCAGTTAAAAACTCAAGCAAAAATGTGCTTGTGCCAATACATCCACTTTGTCTTTTCTGACTAAAATTAGGTGGCCATAACAATGCTCAAGCAACACAGTAGATGAAGGATGCCTCCCTGAATATTTGAAATTAATCCCCATCAATAAATACTAGGATTTAAAATACCAGGCACTAACAGGAGTTTGCCATTGAGACTTATTTCCTGCTTTTCAACAAAAATGAAGAATTCCTCATTGGAATGAAGGATTAGAAAAACTTCTGCACTAGAAAAACTGTCAGCACATCACTTCACTCTCTCCTGAGTTTTGTCAGTTTCAGACTTTTACTCAAACAGCACCACTTTAGAACTTGTGTGTTCTTCCTACTTATTGTGCAAGGAGATCAGCATGTTGATTTTTCACTCTCAGAAACACTCGGTATCTAAATGGAATACACAGAACAAGCTTTATTGCAAACAGTAATTTAGTTTTTTTGACATGGAACACCCATCTAGTATCTAGACATATGTCTGAAAGTTAAAAAATGCACAGGTTTAATATCTCAATATTTACCGTCTCTTTACAGTCTAAATCATTTCCCACTGATGTGCTAGTAAGAATTTTGGTAAAGAAATAATGGAACACCTACAAACGCTACTGGAAAGTCTCTCACATTATTGACATTCACATCTATAACAGATAACTAAAACGTGTTGCAGTTCAAAAGGTAGACTTTTTTTTTTTCAAAGCATCTCAATATTGAAAAGCTCACTGGAAAACCTCTGGAGATTGATATCAGATAGTAACCATCCCACAGAACAATTAAAACTCAGGAAACCGAATTTAAAAGCTGTATTAATTGCAGTTAGGTTAACCTTCTGAATTGCTCCCTCAAGTAAAGTTACTAAGAGAAGTATTTTGAGCTAAGTAGATGTAAAGCGAGATCTCTGCCTCTGAGAAAGTACAAAAAATAAATTCATAATCTATTGTGAAGTTCTGCTCTTCCTTACAACTTGAAGCATTCCTGAATACAAAGATTAGGCTAATTGACTATTCACAAGTCACAACAACACTGAATTTAGCAGTGCTGAAATCACTTGCTGTCAATCAGCACAATCCTTTACACTTTGTTTTTAACAGCCTCTCCAGACAAGAAATCACTTCAAGTGATTATTATGGCTAAATTCCATTCAAAGTAGGTGCAGAGAATGTATACTCTTATTTATTTAGATTTGAATCATTTGTGGAGTAACATTTGCTCAAGATAAATATAATTCCATCACAAAGCCACCGTGCCTCCCATCCAATGTTAATGAATCTAGTTCTACATTTTCATCTGCATTTTTCAACTACAGCATTTGCAGCTTCAAAGTTGTTTTGTTTTGGAAAAAGCTCAATCATCTAGTTGACAGCTTCACAAAAGTATTTTAAACAATGTGCCATAATCTCAAAGAAGCCAATGTATTTGATCTTGGCAACAGAGCATAAAGATCATCCACACTTTGGTGTTTTGATAGTAACATACAGGTGAAATCTCTAGGTTTTTACTGCCTTACCCTACTAATCATCATATTGCTTGGTATTAAGAGTTGACAAAGACAGGCTAATGATGATGAATTGCAAAGCAAAAAAAAAAAAATGACAAGCAAAAGATAATCCAGGAACCTTCTTAAATACCTAAAATATCTAGGACTAGAATGTTAATTTACACTTAGAGTAATGATCACTTTTCAGGATTCCGAGAAGGTAAACAAGCAGTAATTCTTCTCATAAATGTTGCATTTCTATTCTGATGTCACAGTTTTGTGTGAAAAGTAAAGAAAAAAAACTATGGTTGCCATCAGCTAACCATGATTCTCTGAAAGTGAGCTACCTAGCAACTTGAAAACCATCTCAGGGCAATGCAATTAGCTAGAGATCAGAGACACCCATCTTCAAGAAAGAATACGACTGAATATAAAATAGAGAAGAACTTTGAGATGACTTCTTACCCAATTGATTCTTCATCATTACAGTTGTGTTTGTCACCATCCTTTTTCCTCTTTCCTTTTGTGGAAGACTTTCTGTTGTTGGAACTTAATTTCCACTGAAATAAAACAAACAAAATTGGCAGGTTCCAACAGAAAAAGGGAACAATGCCAGACATTGAAACGATGCCACTTAAAAATGAAGCAGAACCACAATTTTGCAAAGAATAAATTTGCTTGATTTAAAAGCACTCACCTACTGATCTTGAATGGAACTTTTTACTCCTGAAGAAATTTGACAATACAGGGTAACTTAATAACTTTCTCATTTAAAGGAGGAATATCCTAAATAGGGACTTTATTAGGCCTGTTTTACATACAATTATGAGAGATAACCTTCACTTTCTTTAACTCCATGCACTTAACTAAATTACATTCCACTCAGATATAAAATTGAGAAGGAAAAGGAATTTGAAGGTTTGGTACCTGTGTGGCAAAATTAAACAGCAGCAAGACTTCATTTTTTTCCAAATTCTTTTACCTAACCAGAATGCACTTATATTCTTGACTTAAAAAAATGAAGCCCCACCAAAAGATATCTTTTTTGCAATTCCAGAAACTTATCTCCCTCTGCCATTCCCTTCTCCTAATTTCTCCTCACTTTTTTTTTAAACGTAAAAGATAATAAGCCAAAGAGATATATGAAAATCATTCTGTCAGGCTGAAAGCAAACACATTTATTTTGCCTTCTGCTTAAGTGTGGAGTGAAAGGGCATCTGAAAAATTGATGCCCATGCATATTCCAGATACTTCAGTGAACCGCAAAAAGTGCATGCCAAATCAATCTTTTCCTACCACAGGGGCCAACTCTAATGGAAAATACCCTCATTATTAAAACAGCTGGCAGCAAGAAATTGCCTTGAAGTTGCTCTCCCTTTCTGCCTTCAAACATCTAGTTCACCTCATAGCACTGGTCTTCAAGCATGTTAAGAGACTTATATGCCCAAAAACACTGAAAGCTGCACAAAAGTTCTCAATCAACACAAACCAAACTCTAACAACACTAGCTACAACCAGGACAGACCTTTGTATGAATAAAGCAACAACACTTCTTTTAATTATGATACCACATGAGCAATCTTAAAAGTATAAAGACTAGTCAGTGTTGGAAGCACATAAAGCTCTCTACCAGACAGAAGTCTAGAATTTATAGGAATAGATAGGGAAAAAAAGGAGGGAAATAGACAGGAAATACTAAGTTAAAAATATTTTCCAACACACCCAGCCTAATCACTATTTTTACAGAGGCAGAGAGAAAGACAGGAAGAATTCCATGCAAGCTCTGTTTGACTCTGCCCAAGAGCTCTGCCTGCTGCTTGCAACCAGAGAAGACATCACTTTCAACTTCAAATCCTGACTTAAACTGGATGTTTTGCTTATTCAAATTATTAACAGTATAGAATACTACACAGTGAGTTTGTATTGCAGCACACTAAAATGACCAGGCCTACCAAGAGACCATCACCACCATTATGCTAAGTCAAAAAACCGCCTAACTTCCCTCACTAGGTTTTTGAAACTTCTGTCTGGCAGACCCTGTTTTCCCAGTCCCATGATTCTGAAAGCATTAAAACCAGTACCAAAGTTAATGATGAGATGAAGGAGTCAAGAGTAGCAAAATGTATTTCCAAGGCTGAACTGGAATGGATATACAGAGGCAAATATTTGCTTCTTTATGCGACTAAGATGGTCAAGACAGTCATTTATAACAAATGTTATAAAACTAGCCTTTTTGTCTCAATACTAAAATGTTATTCCTGAACTAGCACTTGAAATCCTATCAAGATCATACAGTACTTAATACACTATTTTAAGTGTAGAATTTCACCAATCCAGGAAGGCTGGGGAGGGACTATTTACAAGGTCTAATAATGTCAGGACGAGGGAGAATAGATTTAAGCTGGAGGAGGGGAGATGTAGACTGGATATTAGGAGGAAGTTCTTTACAGTGAGGGTGGTGAGACACTGGCACAGGTTGCCCAGGGAGGTTGTGGATGCTTCCTCCCTGGAGGTGTTTAAAGCCAGGCTGGACGAGGCCTTGAGCAACCTGCTCTAGTGGGAGGTGTCCCTGCCTATGGCAGGGGGTTGGAGCTGGATGATCCTTGGGGTCCCTTCCAACCTAAACCATTCTATGATTCTATGATTAAAAGTCTAAGCTCTTGGACATAAATAATGACTAATTGGAAACTCAATATAAAAACTATTTTCATGTCATAACAAAAAACTGGGTAAGTGACCTGACTGTAACCTAAAAAGTTGAGGATTCAGAAGATAATTAACTTTGCATTTAAATATTTATCTGTAAAATAATTATTATTGAGATCATTTCAAGCTACACCTGAAGATCATCTTTACTTTTTAATGGCTGAGGCTGGCAATATGACACTAAGACTTCCATTTTGTAATCACATTCTTGCAGGCAGATTCCAGACCTACCAGACTTGTCCCTTTCCAAAACAATCTGTGTCAGATATTGGTCACAAGGTAGTACTCTATATGGAAAAAAAAAAAAATAATCCAGCCTCCAAAAAAGAAACAAAACCATATACAACATTCTCCTACACATTTTTCATTGGGAAGAGCTTCTCTTTACCTCTTTTAAAGGGTAGTCCCAATGCTGGGAGCCTGGGATCCTTGCCAATGGGGACTGAATTTGGACATCCTCTGACTTAGTGTTTGTTTTCCTCCTTGGTATATGAAACTGAAAATAGATGTATACACATGATAAAACCACATTATCCACTGGTGCTACGAGCTGACATACTTCCAGGTACAAAAGTTTCCTTTAACTGTCAGGCAAAATAACAAAGCCAAAAGGGACGCACTGAACTGTAACTAATTTTAAATGCATTCCTGCTTGATCCTAAACCACGTTGTCATACCATCCAGTTTTAACATATGAATTGCCTGGAAAAACTCACAACAACTTCAAATGAGTGCCCAAAAGATGACAACCTACCTACCAGCACTTCCAGTTTTCTTAGTTCTGACTTGTTTACGCTCTAACTTAATCATATAAACTTAGAAAACAATAAAGAGAAGGTAAAATAGTTGCATGGCATGACAGATGCCACACCAGCTTTTCTTTCAAGTGGAAAAAAAAAAACCAGATGAAAAGTAATTATGTCTTAGCACAGTACAAGTATTTTTGTATGATAATTTTGCACCAATATACAATAAGGTACTCAAAACGGTATCAGCTATTGTCATTGCCAGCCTTTGTAAAAACAGAATCAGTGTTTTGAAAATTACTGAAAGATAAAACAGCAATTTGTAGAATTTGACCAATCCAGGAAAAAAAAACAAACCAACATGTAGAAAGTAATCTTTGTGCATTAGCATTCAAAACAAAAACAGTCAAACAAAACTCCTACCAGTTCATCAAGACACAGAAGGTGGGTCACATTTTGTATCAGTTAATTAACCCAGCTTAAAAAAAAATAAATCAACTGAAAGAACAGAAGTGCAAGCCTTGCCACTTCTCCAAGTATGCTGAGAAGCAAAATCTTCAACTGCAAGTGCAAGCAGATGAGAATATACCAGAGGGGGAATGCAGTATTTACATCTTTCAGATAACAGTGTCTTAGCCAGGAAAAAGCTAAAGCTACTTCCTATGACAGCCACAGTCAAGTGTCTTATGAACTTAATTTGCAAACTTTCAGATGCCTTGCAACACAAAATTACAAGCAAGGACTCTAGAACAGTGACGTTAAACACAGAAAGTGTATCTGTTAACTCTGTACCTAATCCATCAGACCATAACCAAAGTATACTGTTCCTTAATGAGATAATCCTTCAGTCCTTCAGTTTGAATTGCAAGTCCTCTTACTCCTTCTCCACACTTCTTTGAAACAACTTTGAGTTTCTATACAGTAATGCAAAGTGCTTTTGTTGGCCAAACGTTGCAATAACAAATACACCTTTAACAACAGATTCCTCCAATTATAAGGGATACGTTACACACAGGCAACACTTCTAACACTAGTGTCTCCCTTCTCATTAGCATTTAAGGATTGTGACACTTTTTTTTCTTCAAGTGGCCTGTTTTATCAGTCAGAATGCATTCCTCTGACCTGCAACTTAATGGTCAGGTACAATTTTTTTTTTCCTTCAGAAACCCACCTGCTGCCTGACTAGTGGCTTCTGTTATCAACATCCTGAAAACACATTCATCCCTGAAAATTTTAACATGCATTTAAAGTTACAAAGGTTCAAAAAATCTCTTTAATAACAGATATCACTGAAACAGCTAAGGTCAGACACAGAAAACAGGGAGATGGGCAGACAAAGGGGTAAAAAGCACAAGACAGAATCAACGGCAAAATTTCCACCTCACTGTACAGTATCTTCCCAATGCTTATACTCTGTTAAGAGTATTTCAGTTAATTGTGGGCATTGCAAACCAACAGAAGAAGCACAAAGTCAAGAGATAACCAACTGCTATATCTATGGTAAGTGCAAAGTATGCAGCTGCCTCAGCTTTTCCCTAATAGAAGGAGACTAATTCAGCACATAGATGTACACACACTTAGCAGACTCCTTATCTAAACCAGCAGTACTTTTCTGAGATTCTCACCTGTGGGTGCAAGGGTCAAAGGACGTGACAATGTGAAGGCAAAGAAGGGGCTGGAAACAGCGTGCTGTTTCTAAACCACTAGATGGTTCTGAACTTAATCAAATCGGACGCTTTGCCTATACTTTGTTTTCACCAGTGCTTCCATTACTAGAAATTACTAATATGGATGTTTCAGAAAAAATAAACACTACCATAAGTAGTCTCTGATAAGTAAATATGCAGGTCTTAAGAGCACCGCTCAATATTTTAGATGTTAGCTTAGGCCTTAAACTAACGCACACATCTTCTCCATACATTATACATTTAGACTGCGTTAACCCACATTCAATGGCAGATATTACCACTGACTGCTACCAGAATAAACTGGTGATTAAAACTTTTACAATTGTTGTTATAAAAGCATGCTTCAACAAAACAAAAGCTGAAACACTGGAGAATGAAACTGGTTGTGCAAACGCTTCAGAACACCCTAAGGTACCCACAGCCTCAAATTGTTGCAAATTGTAGGAACACTTACATTGGCACGACTTGAAGATGATTTTCCTTCCATGGTTTTCTCTACTGAAAAAAAAAACACAAACATACAATATAAGCTTAGTGATTTGTGGTTTATTTATTCAGAGGGAAGCAGGACGACAGTAGTAGGCACTAAGCAAGAGCAAGATATTATTTCAGCAAGCTAGCACAAAGAAAACTCATTCATCATAGGATGTCAGGAGTTGGAAGGGACCTCCAAAGATTGAGTCCAACCCCTTGCCAAAGTAAGACCATAAACTAGTGCAAGTCACACAGGAATGCATCCAGATGGGTCTTGAAAGTCTCCAGAGGAAACTCCACAACCTCTCCGGGGAGCCTGTTGCAGTGCTCCGTGACCCTTACAGCAAAGAAGTTCCTCCTCGTGTTGAGGTGGAACGTCCTGTGCTCTGGTTTATATCCATTCCCCTTCGTCCTATTGCAGGGCACAATTGAGAAGAGTTTGTCCCTTCCCTCTTGACATTCAGCCCTCAAATATTTATAAATATTCACTAGAGCACCTCTAAGTCTTCTCTTCACTAGACCAAAAAGCCCTAGGTCCCTCATTCTCTCCTCACAGGGCAGTGCTCCAACTCCGTAATCATCTTCAAAGCCCTCCATTGGACTTTGAGTAGATCCCTGTCTCTCCTGAACTGGAGGGAGGCCTTAGTAAAAAGTCATTGAAAGACACAACACAAGAGAGACTTGAGCAAGGCTGTAGATCATCAGCGTGGACAGAAACATTAATGACATATTCAACAGCATTTTCACCAGAATTTACTCATAATGAAGGCACCTACTGCTTTAGTCCACATCATGGCAAGCACACAACTAATAAGCAATGCAGGCTTTGACTATTAAGTGAAAAAGAGTCACAGAAAACATCCGTAATACTACAACAGCTCCAACGATAAATAACATTAAGGAGTCCTATTCACGGATAAACTTCACAAGGCAGCTTCATAACTTCCAGCATTCAAAAGGGTTTATTGTCCTTGCAGATACTCTGTATGACTCCAGTGTAAGATCTTACAGCTAACTGAAGTCTCTCAAGAAGACCTTTAAGTTCATATACTTTCATAGAATCGCAGAAGAGCAGGGGTTGCAAGCGACCTGCGGAGACTATCGAGTCCAACCCCCGCTGCCAGAGCAGAATCGACCTAGGCGCAGGTCAGACAGAAGCGCGTCTACGGACCATTACAACCCTGCCCAACTACTGTTTCTGCCGATACCCGCAGAGAGGAGGAACTGACAAACGGCGGCCTTCCGACAGCTCCAGGGGGAAACAAAGGCACCACCCAGGGGTGGCACCCCTTCGGCTGTCATTGCCTGAGCCACGCCGGTGCCCGCGGCTGAAGAGGGCTTCGGGCAGAGTGCGGCCGCTCCGTACCCCATCTCCTCGCTCAGCTCAGCAGTTTCTCCCGCAGAGAAGGGAACGGGCTTCTTACTGACCAACAGACAAGTGCCAGGGGTCAGTAGCTCAGCGTATTCTTACTCTCTCATTGGCTTCCTCATACAGCAGCAGCAACGCCAGCATCGCCGCTACCACCTTTCCCTCAGTGTTCTGCCGGTTCCGCTCCTTCACGATAGGTACCCCGGCCAGCGCACCGACCAGGCAGGACCCACGAGAGCATTACCAGCCACCTTCAAGTCACCAGTATCGGGCAGACAACAAGCAGTGCTGACACCTCCCGCCCAAACGGCTCACCACCAAAGCTTTGCTGCCGACGCCGTTGTTCTTGTTTATCTAGGCCCCTCCGCCTCCTGCGTAGTTTCTCTCGGTATTTCCGGGCTAGGCACCGCCTCTGCCCGGCAGGACCGCCCGCACACGCCTCGTAACAGCGGCAACCACCTCCCCGACCGGTAACAGCAGCAACCATCTCGCTGCGCTGTCACTGAGGCACTGCCTCGCAGCTGCCCGTGCTCGCTTCGGGCTCCCAGCCCACAGGAGCTGGGCTTTCCTTTTCTCCTTTCCTTCCCATCACTGCAGCCGCCATAGGTTTTAATCTTCCAAGAGTTTTTAACTTTGAAGGGAAAGATTATAAACGGCACGGAGCAAGTACTGGTGACATAAGTGTCCTGTGCCACACATCTTTCTGCAATCTACAAGCTGCCGAGTAGTTTTGCGAACTAGTAGTTGACACGGGGAGAAAGGACTTTATAACCCAAAAGGTTATAATGCAGGTGTTTTATCAGCGCGCTGGTGCATGGGGCATGTCTCCACCACATACGTGCACCCCCTCCAGTCTCTATTTTTGCAGTTACTCATTGCATATTCGTAGAAATTCCAAGAAAGGTTATACATATTCAAAGTATTTCCAATAAATGTTTTACGTCTACTTCTCCCACAGTCCCTGCCCCATTGCACAGGCACAGTACCTTCTGGTGATCTTCTTCAGGATGAAGGCTGGCAGTCTTCCTCATATTGTCCTTTTTACCCCTGTTATAGAATATCCCGAGTTGAGCACTTTGGTTCTGTGACAAACTGCTAAGCCAGTTTTGTTTGGTTCTCAGGGGTTTGTGAGAGTCCTTATCTCGGTGTCTCAAGGCAGGTGTTTCATAACTTGTTGCCTTATTTGTGTTAGTTGTTAGTCCAAGCATACACAGAGTTACAAAATTACAAAGGAGTTCCTGCTCGCTATCATAGCAGTTCTGCAAACAAATGAAAAACAGTATTAGTAGTTCAGTGAACACAATAATGCACGGTTAAAAGCAGCTCAGGCTAGCAAACATGAGATATTGCTAACATTTCTGTAAGCAATCATGAAAAACGTTAGCACTTTTACCGAAGATGAACACAGCTGGAGGCCCTTTAGCATCAGCACTCTCATAACCTCAGGTGTAATCACCGTTGATGGCCTTGGAAGCTTTTCTACGGCCAAGTGCAGACAAAGATTCGTTTGTTGGGTTAGTTTTATATTTATTTGTTGGAATTTTTCTTTTCTCAGGGTAGTCTCTGTATTGTGAATTTTGGTTGTAGCCTTCTGTTTTGTCTTCTTGGTAGTGCCTTCGTATTGAACAACGGCAAGCTGAGCAAAATTATTTTTGACAACTTTTTAGTTTCGTGCTCAAGAGGTTCAGCTTCAACTCAAAGCTAAACTGTGTAAATGTCAGGTGTAAATGACAAACATGAAATGTTACCTTGTTACTATATGTGTGTCTATTTCTTCTGCAGCTAACAAGGGGTAGGATGAGAGTAAATGGACTCAAATTGCAGCAAGAAGGGTCAGGTTGGAGATTAGGAATTTTTTTTTTTCACTGCAAGATGACTAGACACTGGAACAGCCTGCCCAGGAAGGTGGTGGTGGAGTCACCATCCCTGGAGGTGTTCAAAGGATGTTTGGATGAGGAGCTTGAGGACGTGGTCTAGCAGTTGTGTACAGGTTATGGCTGGATGTGATGATCTTAAGAACTTTTCCAACCAGGCAATTCTATGATTTATGAAGCATTTTAAGGCCATCTAAGTATCGGCAATTGCTATTTTTTTTAATAGATACTTTAATACATACTTCGTAAAAAAAGGAAATCTGACCTAAAATGTTTTTTTTTCCTCTCATGCACAGAAACTGCCTACAATCTCAGAGTGAAAAAGATTTCTGCCTGTGATGATGACAGATTTTACAAGAGCACATGCGGTAATGTTGGGATTTACTAAAGTATTTTAAAATGGAAAATCTCAAAAAGAGTAATACTTATCATGTAGTAATGATTAGAAATGTTAGCTGAAACAAACACTACATTTGCAAATGAAGCATTTTACAGTCCAAACAAAAAAGTGGAAGAGAGAGGAAGAGGGATTTTCCCCCCACCTAAATAGTAATTTATGTACATCAAAATAGCAATTGTAAAGACTGGCAGGATAAATATCTTTGAATATTATGTTTATGTATAGACCCTGAAGCACAAACAGCTGTTAATGCTGATTTAGGAAGTAGTTTTGCCAAAAATAAGTAAATGCATTATGCAGATAGATCTAAAACAATTTTAAACTGCTGCCTTTTTCTTCTATAAATGACATTAAAATCAAATCAGTCCTCCAGTCCAGTTAAGTGTATTAAAATGAATCTACAAGTCGCTTTAAAACATTCCAGGTTGCACTTGAAGGCAATTTTAGGAAGGGAAGTCATACCAATGCCTGATGTAAAACTGTATTTATTTGTTTATTTCTGCCTCTTGGAATCTTCAGAAACCTTTCATAACACTTTGTAAAGTAGATATTTACTGGAGGTTCAGTACTATAGACAGCAGGTGTAGTTCAAAATCGCATGCTTTGATTTGCAACTGAAAGAGCAATGTTGTTGCACAGCAATTTCTGTTCACAGCATATTGGGAAACTACAATCTCCAAGCTTTTAAAAGTGAGAAAAGGGAGGGACAGAAAGAAGTCCTGGAGAGCATGCCACTCTAGGAATAAACAGCATTTACCTATTCCTAAGTGATATGAAGTGCTTCCTCCTTCATGCTTCACTTTTCTTCACAGACATCTTTGTTTAAACTGTGTACATTTCTCTCTCATTTCATTGCCTGGGGAAAACAACATGAATATGGGTAGCTTTCTCACTGATAACATCATCTCTTCTGTGAGAACTGCCCATAGTTCAGTAGTACCACAAACTCTTTTATGTCTTTTATGCTTTTCTGAAGAATGAAAAAAATAATCTGAATACAAGCATTTTCAGTTTCTTTGTGCTGTCTCTACTCTGAGAAACTGGCAAGACAGTGAATGGTTTACATATCACAGAATTTGGTCTGCCCCCCTCTCTTCTATGTGGACTTATTAGATAAGGAGAAAGCACCATTTTTCCTACTCTTTATTAACTGTAAGACCCTAAAAGATGACTTAACATCTCTGATCCAATGAAGACTGCTTAAAAGGAAAATGTATACGGTGTTGAAAAGCAAAGGGGTTTTTTTTTCATTAATTTGGAAGTGCAAGAAATAATTTTCAATACACTTAGCAGCCTACTCAAGAAAACTTGCATTCCATGAAAGAGTTGGGCTTCAGCTCAAGTTGCTTACCTGAAAATTTTCAGATCGCTTTCTTTGTAATTAGCTTTATCAGGTGGTATAGTGAGTTTTACCATAATGAGGATGTGACTGTATCCAAAAAACCTGTTGCTTCAGCAAGAAAAAAATAAAGATATGTAATAGCTTGTAAGATAGGTAATAGCTTGTACCAATGTATTTGCCAAATATAACCATTATAATCTAAACCATATGCCAAAACAAAATTGTTGTGTTAGGATGATAAATTAATTTTAAAAATACTAATAACTGTGGGAATGTAAAGCATTATTGAGAGACTTCACAAGCAGACAGTTTACTACAGATCAACAAGAGATAGTATCAATTAATACTTTATAACTACTTTTAAATCTGAAGTCTAATACAACGAGTTTTATTTATGCAGATATTGTATGGAGGTCTATCACTACATTGACACCATGTTCTTAATTTGTAGTGGTTACAAATAACGCAGGAATTAAGCTTGAGAAAACTAACAGAGGGCTCAGAGTATCCAGAGGAACTGATGTATGACTTCAATACAAAAGGGGAACTGAGGCATGTGAATACAGATGAGCCCTTTATTTTCAATTATTACAAGACTGCACCCGAGCAGAATCACAAGCGCTATCAAGTTTTGGGACATATGATTACTCAATATGTTTATGAGCTCCTGGAAAGAGTCTGCATGCTGCAAAAGGTTTATATTCCTACTGATGCTACAGAGGATGAACCAAGAAGTTTCTTTTTCATGAGCAAGGATGCACTAACAAGTTCCTCTAGCCTGATTGTCCTTCTTCAAGATCATGGAGTTTTCCGTGCTGGACAGTGGGGGCAGAGGACAATTGTCAGCGAGGGCCTGTGGCATGGAACACAGATCCCATTCATCAAACTGGCCTTTCAGAACCACATGGAAGTGATTGTGCTTAATCCCAATGACAACTTCATTGCTCTAAAGACTGAAAGATTTAACTTTTCTGCCAGAGAAGAAGCACTAAGTTCTACACAGTCTGTCTGCTGGATCCCCAAAAGGGGCAGCAGCAGCCCCAAGGAACATACCATGTATGTATGGGATAATTTCATTTCAAAGAGTGTGGCTAAGAATGTGGCCTTCATTGCCCATGGCTATGGTGGCTTGGTGTTAGTAGATCTACTGGCACAGAGAAAATGGGAGGTAATGAATAAAGTGTGCTCTGTGGCATTCATTGACTCCATGCACAACACCCAGCACCAGACTGGAAGTGATCCACAAATACAAGAATGGATGCAGAAATGCTGCCGTAAATGGGTGTCGAGCAGGAAGCAACTAAATAAAGCTGTAGGCTCTTGCATGAAAGTGAAATGCCCCACTGTCTCTGCTGGGACAGAAAAGTATGGTTTAGCACCCTCCTGCTGCCTACGTGCCATCTTTAAGTACCTGAAGAACACACTGAAAGCCAAGACATCATCTGTCACAACCAGAAGCAGCGCAACAAAAGAGAAACAATAAAGGTATACTGATTCATTTTTGGTAGTGGTCATCTAAAGGATCTTTATCTCAGTGTGGAGCAACTTAAAAGTTCTAAATTTAAAGCTAGTTTGCTTGATTTTGAGAAACACAAACCCAAGTCTAATAATAGGAAAGAAGTGTATTGTTGAAAGCCTTTAGCCACAAGTCTCCAGCTAGCTGTGGAAAATAAAGATGTTAATGTATACCAGCTCTCACCTGTTTAATGTTATAAATAAACATTCTGCAGCTATGACCCTACAATCCTAAACTAACAGGAAAACACCTGCTTGAGTGCATAGCTTTCATCAAAATGACAAATCTGGAATTAAAAAAAAGGCAAGATGTAAAGGATCTATTTCTTCCCTGCTATATATAGCAGGTGATCCTTGTCTGGCAGAGGCGGTGGACTAGATGATCTTTCAAGGCCACTTCCAATTCCTAATGTTCTCTCATTCTGTGAAACATCTTTCACAGGATTTGGTTGAAAGGGGCCCTGGAATGTCATCTTTGTCCAATCCCCAGTTCTAACTTTCAAGAGCTCAAGCATTCACCTTCCTCCTTGAAATATTTTTGTTGAACAATAATTCAGAGAACTATGCACTACTACCTTCACTCCAGTCAAGAGATGCTATGCCTCAAACATGGATCTGTGAGCTAAAGTAACTTCCCTTTTAAAGCAAATTAAACCAGTGAGGTTACTGGGCAGGAGATGCTACAGAAACACAATACTCTAGCAACCCACAGTTACCAGACTGATGCTGAAGAATGTCTTTGTTTTCTCTCAGCTGTTTAATTTTAGACAGGTGGGAAATAGAGACGGTTTTAAAATGTCTATAATCCAGGTTTGCAATTTAAACAAGCAGTCAAATAAACTTTGAAACAATTGTAAATAAACCAGTTTAATCCAGTGAGAGTCAAAAAGCATTCAGTGGCTACAAAAGACTTCTGAAGGATGACAAAACATTGTTCTATACCTTCAGTTCCCATCTTAGTCAAAACCCAGTAATATTATAAAATAGAACAGTAATATTTCCCTTTTGTGTTTACATCCATTTCATATTTCAGTAACCTCTAATACCATTTGAAAAAGTTTCCATCCTGTTATCCAGTAATGGGTAAAAGTGTACAATTCCATTGGAAAGGCACAGTCAGTTGAATGAAAATGGTACTAAATAGACAATTAATAGACTACATGACATTTTAGTTGGAGATGTTGTCACTGAAGATGCATACCACTTGCCTGTATCGTAGGTGCTGGTCAACATGCAACTCAAAGAATAGTCACTTGCTTGAATTCAACACATGAACACGTTGCTTGTTTAGGACAGAAGTATGAGGTGACAGAATCTCTGTTTTCAGAAAGAGACCAATACGATCCTTCAAACTGTCCCATGGTGTTCAGAGGTGGCCAAAAATGCTTGAAAGAAAATTAGGTCTAGAACATTGGCCATGTCTATAATTCTTTACCTCTGGTCAGCCCATTAAATTCCTTGGTAGAGAAGATCATATTTAGGAACGTTATTGGGATCAATAGGACTTCTCACAATGAGCTTTCCACGCATGGCTCCGCGGTAAATCACTTCAATCAGATCTATAAAGTCTTGCTTTGTTTTGAAGCTTCCTACAAATTTGGTGTGATCTGGAGACCTGATTATAAGATAAAGGTAGAATTGTAATGATAAAGCATTCAAAGCAAAAAAAAAAACATCTCAAGACAAGATGATATGTATAATGACATTATGAGTTTAGATCTGGTCATTTACATCATAACCAGGACTGGAATATACTGTGACCTCCAAAGTCATAAATGGTGTAATGTCAGGTCAAGGACTTTAACCGTAGTATTTTTTGCAAAGTCAGGCATGTTTCACAGCTAATACCTACTTACAGCATCAGGGGATATTTCAAAATGCCTTAAAGTACCTCCTGGCTTCTTACAGAGTTCTTCATGCAGATGTTGGAAATAACATTGCAGTTTTCAAATGCTATCTTCCTCAGACATACTAACCTAGAGAAAAATGGCTAATTCTTACACACATAATGGAAAATGCCAAGTAGGAAAACATACCCATAATCAACCTTCATGTGTTGTCCATTGAAAAAAAATACAGTAGATGGAATATAACTGATGTCAAAATACTGGGTGTAGACTGGAACCTCATTGACATCCACCAGGTAAATGACTGCCATTTTACTCAGGTCATGAGCTGTTTTTGCAAGCTGGAGAGAAAAATTGGATGTTAAATGGATCCACACCCAAGTAGAAAAAGGTTGGCAAACTTTATAAAGCCCATTTCTTTTGTGTTTTGTCAGTTTCACCACGACTAGAATGTCTTACCTACTTCAAGCACTTTTTACACTCACTACAATAACATTTGCTTGATGTTCAAACAGTTTTAGCAATATAGTATTATTTCATGTTAACATTTGTGATTAAAGTTTTCATAAGGCACCATGTTATCCAAAAGCAATACTTGGCATTCTTTCGTATGTATCACATAGTAGAGTTTATTAAAAGGAAGGAAACAAAAACGGGAAGGAGAGGAATACAAAATTAGTTCTTACAATATCGTCGAGCTGCAGGCAAACAGCATCGTTATCTCTTCCAAACCGGAGAACCAAAACCTTCTCGGCCACCGTTTTTATTGCCTGATCCACTTCCCTCTTACAGGTCAGCTTGGGCAGCAGAAAACTCATCTCGACGGACCGCGGCTTCCACTAAAATCCTCACCTGATAGAAAAAACAAACCAAACCAAACTAAAATAAACCCCCAAACCATCCTGTGTCAAAACCAAGAGAAAATTCTCCACGATGTTTAACAAAACAACAACAACAAAAAAGGATCGAAATCACCGACCACCCCGCTGAGCTGACACACGCCTCGGGCTCACAGCGTTTGTCTCACTCCTTAGCCGCACTCAGGACCGTGGCGGGGCCAGGCCTCACCCCCCTTCTCTCCCTTCGCTCCAGGGCCCCACTGGCAGCCCGGCATAGGGGCCGGTGGCGGATTCCCGGTGCACACGGCTGCCCCGCCGGATCATCGTACCGCGCAGGCTCCTAGGCTGGGGGCAGAAGAGAGGCCCGGAACCTCCGCCGTGCGGGCGTGTAACGCTGCGAACAGTCGGGTTGCACAGCACCGCGGCACGGAAGACTGGCTGTCCTCACGCATGTGGAGGCCTCTCGCCCTGAGGTGAGTTCGAGATGACGGCCGGGGTGATGCTACCGCGGAGCGGTTGATAGCTGCGTCGGCCTGCTCGCTCCTTTGCCCTCTCAGGCGGGACGAGAGGGAGGCTAGGCGCGATGGAGCGCGGCCGGAGCTCCAGCAGGCGCGGGCGCAGATGCTGGAGGGTGAGGCCTCTTCCCACCCGTGTTTCCTGCCACTGAGGGCTAACGGCGACACAGATTGGCCCGCGGGACCGACCTCATACTCGCTTCCTCGGCGCTCCAGTGGCCCCCTCCAAGGACCTTAGGAGCGGCCTTTCGCTTTCTTGTCATGCTTCCCAGGCTCGCCTTTCCTCGGCAGGCGCGCGTCGGGCCTGCGGCGCGGTGGGCAGCAGGCCGCTTTGCCCAGCGCGGCAAGCCAGTGTCCCCAGAAGGGCTTTTCACGGTTTGGTTCGGCTCTGGGCCGGGTTTGAAGTTAGAAAGGAGCTCGCAGTGCTGCTCTGCTGAAGAGCCACATCGCTGCTGCTCATCCTGCCATGCCTTCGGCACTCGAACATCCGTGTGGAGGCATCTGAACTGGGGAGGTGCCGAATTCTGCAGTTTTTGAGCAGCGAAGGGTTTTCATCAAAAGCTGTTACGAAATATTCAGATCGCAAATCTGCCTTTCAACTGTTAACTTAATTGGAGCCCCAGTAGTGTAAGTTAGTTGAGGAACGATAGAGTGATTTGAGTTTGAAGCGACATTAAAGATCATCTAGTGCCAACCCCTCTGTCATGGGCAGTCACCTCCCACTAGACCAGGTTGCCCAAAGCCCCATCCAACCAGATCTTCAACACTTCCACGGATGAGGTACCCACAGCTTCTCTGGAACTCATCCCTTGATTTCTCCAAGCTGGACATTATATTGTGGGTTTTTAAGATTATTATTACTTTTGCAAGTATGTTTAATGCCTAAATGTAAGATTGTGAGCACCTCTATTGTAGCATTTAGGGATTTTCTCTTAATTTCCTACTTACTCACTTAACATATTAAGTTAGTTGGATTTTTTTTTTTGTTGTTCATTTTATCTTGACAGGAGGAAATGAAAGGTCAGTCACCAGTATGATCCATTGTAAAATGCATGCTGGTTTCAGTAGTGATTCGTAGCTTGCTGTGTCTCTCTCTGGAGTGAGTCCATTGGAGGCTACGAGGATGATTAAGGGATTTGAACATCTGCCTAACGAGGAGAAGCTGAGAGAGTTGGGGCCGTTTAGCCTGGAGAAAACTGAGATGGGATCATATTAATGTTTATAGAAGGGTCAAGAAGATGGGGTCAGTCTTTGTTCACTGGTCCCCAGTGATAGATGAGGGGCAGTGGACACAAAGTAGGACACCGAAGTTCCACCTCAATACCTCTTTGCTGTGAGGGTGCTGGAGCCCTGGGGCAGGTTTTCTTCTCTGGAGACTTTCCAGACTCTCCTGGACATATTTCTGTGTGGCCTGCCCTAGGTGATCCTGCTTTTGTAAGGGGATTTGACTCTTATATCTAGAGATCCCTTCCAACTCCTACAATTCTGTGATTCTAACATTCTGTGTCTTTTCACAGTAGTGCTATATACACCATTTTTATTTAGAAAATGGTAGAAAAGTAATAGTGGAACCAGGAATTTCTAGTATTCTCCAAGATGTAAGTTATTGTTTGTCAGCGTTACTAAGGATGAACATCAATATGTGTTTTATTTGTGATTTTTTTGACAGTTTTTTTTTTCCCTTTTACTGGTGTTTTGCAGATAAGTATTTGAACACAGCACATGTATAAGTATGCAGTCTGCTAATACACTCCTGAAAAAAATTGCAAGAAGTTCTGTCCTTCCATTCGCTGCACAGCATGGGATGAAAAAGGACTTTTTTCCACTCAGTAGAACTCTGAGTTTATCACTTTGCATGAAGCAGGACAATTCATGCAGTCCCTCAGACAAAATAGATTTAGATGAATGGAAGAAGGTCATGAAGTCTGGGTTGCAAGAAGTCAGTGAGACGGTCTCTGAGCATAAGGAGCTTTCCACTTTGGCTGGTGCACGTGAGCTTTTGGAGATGTGGAAGCTAGCTGGCAGATCTGTTCCAGAAAATATTACTGAAGAACAGCTGAAAAATTTTATAGAATGTCCTTCCAAGTCAGCCCAAAAGAAATATTTAAAATTCTTGTATCTCAAGGAACTATACAAGAAAAATGACAAAAGAAAGATGATTGAAAAAAGGGAAAGGAAGATGGAAGAACAAGAGGAAGAGTCAAAACTGGATAATAACAAAAGGAATTCATTCATTTATTTTCGAGCCAACAGTATGGATAAAGCATGCAATTGGAGGGTTGCTCAGTCTATGATCTTTGGACAATCTCTAGTATTTGACATGTCTTATGAAAAAGATATGTCCTTCCGAGAAGTCACAAACACAGTGAGACAGATAGTGTTAAGTGAAAGCTTCAATCGAAGATCTGCGGATCCATTCCACATCTACTTCTGTAACCTCAAAGAGGACAGCCTGTATCAGAAGGAATTTATCAAGCATTACAGAGAAGCATGGGACAGATTGCTTGTCACTGCAACAGATCAGTGCTACACAGAAGTGTTTCCCAAGGACAAGCTTATCTATCTGACTGCTGATTCTCCTAAAGTAATGAAAACATTTGATCATGATAAAATTTATATTATTGGGTCAATGGTTGATAAGAGCATAAAAACAGGAGTCTCTTTAGCACGGGCAAAGCGACTAGGGCTAGAGACTGCAGCCCTTCCACTGGAGAAGTATTTGCTTTGGAGTAGCGGTGCGAAAAATCTCACACTGGATCAAATGATGCATATTTTACTAACCTTGAAAGATACTGGAGACTGGAAAAAGGCTTTGGAATTTGTTCCAAAAAGGAAACATAGTGGCTTTGTAAACAAGCCTGTCCATGAACTGAAAAAAACCTTAAGCCTGATCAACACACTTAAACTTGGAAAGAGACAGGAAGAAATACGAAATCAGTTTGCCAAGAACTATTCGAAAAAACTAACACAAAAAGTATAGTGATGGAGCAGAGAATGACTTTATGGGCAAACTGTGCCATTGGATATTCCAGTATTCTTAGGAGTTCTGGAAATACCTTCATTTCTGAAAACATGCCTTTGTTGCTAAAATTTGAGAGAATTATTGTTAGGGATTTTTTTTTCTTAGATTACCTTAGTATTCCAGCTGTTTATTCATGGTATTGAAATTGTGCAATGAATTAATGTTATCTGTTCTACAAAAATTGTATCAGTCTGTTCCTTTGAACTGTGTTGAGACAGGGGTGATTATAGCAAAGCAAAGGTTCTTCAAAGGCCACCTCAGTGCACTGGGTTTGCAGAGGAGGGAGACCATCCAGTCTTTCTTGAAGTTTAGCTGCAAGAGAAGAGAAGAGACCTCTCCATAATTTTCTGTAATCACATTTTGGTGTATAGAGGAACTGCCTTTTAATAGCATTAAATAAATAGAATTAAAAACAAATGGTTAAAATGTAGCACCCATTTGGATAGTTAAAACAGTTTTATTTCTGGGTGAGCCTGGCATGAGTCAAGCTTCTCTTCGGAAGCCAAATTTCATGACTGCCAAGAAACCTGTTACATACTTACTGCATTAACAGTTTTATTCTCTAGTGTCTGTTTTCTGTCTGTATAATGTAGATTTCTCAGAGTTCTGTAAATACTTAAGAGAAACAGCCCTTTTGTATTTATTACAGCTGAAAAGGTACAGATTGCTGTATCTGAAAGAGTTCAGGCTGCAGAGCTACAATGGACATGTTCTTTCTGCTGTCTGTAGGATGAGTGACTTCTTTACCGGTGTTTAAATCTTCTTTCATTAGTTGTCTACCCTGATGGCAGATGATGGGTTTTGTCCCAAAACTTTTAACAATAAGAGTCATTTTTAAAAGTAGACTTCAAATATACCAAGACTTGGTGGTGATCCACACCTTGTCTCACCTCTTTTGTCAGGAGGGGTTAGAAAATGGGATGTGCTGCCTCAATACTGTCCTTTCACCGTTTGTGAAGTACAGGGGGCTCTGAGCATGGAGACAGACCAGTTTCCGTGTGCCCAGCACAGTTAACAGGTGAAACTTTGCTTTGGGGTAGTGGTTCAGGCAGGGTTGAGAGCTGCCTCCCAGCTCCCTGTGACGCCGTGGCGTGCAGGGACCACCTCACTTGCACAGCCTCTCTCACCTGTGAGGAAAAGATGCCAGAGTCGTATGCTGCTGGAGTTATTTGCTATTTCTTAGTAAAAAACAGGCTCTTCTGCTCCGTGAGCTCGCTTGCGTTTTGGGGAGGAAGTTCTTCACAGAGAGAGTGATTTGCCATTGGAATGGGCTGTCCAGGGAGGTGGTGGAGTCACCGTCCCTAGGGGTGTTGAAGAAAAGCCTGGATGAGGCACTTAGTGCCACGGTCTAGTTGACTGGCTAGGGCTGAGTGCTAGGTTGGACTGGATGATCTTGGGGGTCTCTGCCAACCTGGTTGATTCTATGATTCTATGAAATGCCATTCTTGTCCGCGTGAACGCGTGTTTGCAAAACGCCGCGAGACAATTTGTTAAGCAGGAGCGGTGGGACGGGCATAGCGGCTGCCAGCGCGGTGCCTGGATGTGGTCCTGTGCAGTTGTGACACAGGCGCTGAGCGGGCGACGCCGGGAAGGAGCGAGCGGCTGCCGCTGAGCCCGTATCGCCGCGTCTCACCCCGCGCGGATGTGCGTCACACCTCCCTGCCGCCTCGGAGGGCGCAGCTTCCGGTAACAGTCTTCCGTCTGCGCAGCAAGAGGCGGGTCCCGCGCGGCCGCCCTGGCCTCCGCCCGCGCTTTCTCAATGGTCGGAGGAGGGCTGCGGAGTGGCTGCGCCGCGAAGGGGCCACACGCATGCGCGGCGCGGGGAGGTGGAGGCGGGGGAAAATGGCGGACGGCAGAGCTCAGGGCGAGAAGGCGAAGCGGCCGCAGCCCGGAGGAGGTGAACATGTAGTGCCTCTCGCCGCGTATCTGTGGGGTGGGCACAGAGCCTGGGCTGGTTACCCAGGGGTGGGGGGTTCGGGGGTGCCGCCCCGCGCTGGGCAGGCCTGGGCCGGGCCGGGCGATGTCCGGCCCTGCGGGGAGAAGAGGCAGCCTGGGCCTGAGGGGGTCTGCGCTGGAGTACAGGCCGAGGTCTGAGGTCGCTGTCTTCACGCCTGATGATCAGCCTCAGCCTTGCAGGAGCTTTAAAAAAAAAGGGAATAATTTCCCCTTGCCCGTGTAAATGTGCTATATTTCTCTCCTTTAAACAAATACGCAGAATGATTCTGCCGTGTGTTGAGAGTTGACTGTTGTTGCTGGCAAGGATGAAGAAAATTAGAAATTAGCCTTAGAAATTATCACTTAATAGCTGTGGTACCTTTCAAAAATAGGTACAATGCATATTCCTTACCTGCTGCTTTAAGCAGCCTGGTTTGGTTTGTTTGACAGCAAATTTTCATTTTATTGATGTTATGACTAGGCATTCCTAGCATCTTCTGTACTACTTAACTGTCAGTTCTCCTCAGTTTTGTAATTACACGTTCCTCTCTTTTCTTCCCTGTCTTAAAATTGAGAAGACAGTATTTTTGCAAAAACTAAGCTTCTCTTTCCTCTTCCCCCCCTCCCCCCCCCCCGCCTGATGTTTAAGTGTATCTGTAGGCAGAGGACATTTGTTTGAGCTGTTGAAAGATTAAATCAAGCTTGTAAACCAATGAGGATGGCCTCAACAGCGAATATTTTTTTTAATAATTGTTAAAATATGAACAATAACACTTGATTTTAGGTAGTTTATTGACTCGTGGTTCTCTTTTGGTTTGGGGCATTTTTTTTTTTTTAATTGGTTGGGCATTTGGATTTTATTTTTTTGGGTATTAGTAATAGACTGACTGGATGGCATTAATATGTCAGTTATCCATACCATCTTGCATGCTGTTACACTGGCCTTGAGGAAAGATAATTACTCTCTGGTGATTTTTTGAAAGCAGTTTTTAACAAGTCCCAATACCCCTTGAGTTTACCTTAAAATTTATGCTTTATTCCCACCACTGCCAATGGTTGCACTCCCAGGGGCAAGAGAATCCTGAAAAAAAATCTTGTGAAAACCAAAAAACCCAACCAAACAAAAAACCTCTTCTAAAAAGGGGACTTTTGTAGTAGTGAGGATAAGAGGGAATGGATTGAAACTTGAGGAAGGTAGGTTTAGACTGGATATTAGGAAGGAATTCTTTAGAATGAGGGTGATGTGACACAAGAACAGGTTGCTCTGGAAGGTTGTGAATGCCTCCTGCCTCCAGGTGTTCAAGGCCAGGTTGTACAAGGCCTAGATCAATGACATGAGCCTGCCCATAGCAGGGGGCTTAAAAGATAGATGATCTTTAAGGTCCCTTCCATCCCAGGCCATTTTATGAATCTACGAAATGCTGTGCAAGGAGCATCAACAGTCTTGTCACCACCTAGACTAGCTAGTGGAAGCTGTCCACTTACGTACCTTGTTGCTTATGAGGAAAACTCATCTGTGAATTAGTACAGCTTCTTATTGCTGTACTACATGGAAAAAGCACTGCTCAGAATAGTTTTTGAAGTAGTACTAGTGCTTTCTGTAGCTAAAAAATGGCCTCTTTGACATCTCTAGGAAATAGTAACGAAGTTTAGTACCTTGAAAAGATACGTGGGATGTACCTGCTTAATGGACAGTATAGTTCTACATTCCTGTTTTCTCCAGAAACACAACAGTACAGCAGCTTCCTGCCCACCAACCCAAAGAGTCCTACACCCTTTATTGTTGCTTCAGCAAGTTAAGAGTATTCCTTTCAGTGGTCTACACTTTGTCCTGAATCGAGCCTACTAGAAGTAACACTTGGAATGAAGTAATGGTAGGAACTAATTTTGAGAGAGAAGCTGTTTAGTATTTTGGCAAGAAAACAGATGTGGGGAGATTGTGTTAGGCTCCAGCTTATGCTTAGTAATATTCTAAAATTTGTAGTCAAAATACCAAGTTGTGATGTAATTAGCTTAGAGCTAGCATTAGCTTAGGAACCCGGACTAGTCCTATATGTCCTGAGATTTGGACTGCTGTGTTTTTTGTGTTTTATGGAAAAGAAAGCTTTTAGGCTCACAAGTCCAGCAAATCTGTCTACCCTGGAATTGCCTTATAGTGTGTAGTGTACCTAAACTGAACTTGCAATTTCATACTATTGAAGACAATTTCATGGAGTAGCTGTAAAGAACCCATAGCCTTGCAGGCTGCTGTTTAGGAAACAGCACACTAAGACATCAGTCAGCACCCAAGGTCACTTGTGTAAATTGTGCTTGTTTCTCTTTATTCTTTTGATCCTCCTTTCTATGTCATTTTTACATCTATCCTTTCTGGGTCAGATTTCTAGTGGTGCAGATAGTACCATTTTAAAATAAATGGTTTAAAGTTGTTTGGGGGTGTTTTTTGGTTGTTTTTTTTTGTGATCTGCCATGTTTCCAACATTGAATAATTCATTTTTGTTCTAGTCAATTTTCAGCTTGATAGCTAGAATAATAGAGTACAAAGAGGTTTTCCTGCTTATGGTTTGGGGAATAGCAGAAAAATAGATATAGATGGTGTCCCTAGTTTGTCTTGATGTTGTTGTCTTGCTTTTTTTCTCAGAGCTGCAGTCTTTTTGATCCATGATTCAGACTAACTTCTCCCATTGCTCTATCTTAGCAGTTGTTGGGTTTTTTTGGTTCTTTTTTGTTTGTTTGTTTTGTTTTGTTTTTATGTCAGAGAGCAGTGCAAAGAGCTTTCTGAAATTGCTGTGCATGGAGGATCCTGTTTTCTACTTGAAATAATGATAAAATGGTGTTAGCTCCAATTTTTCTTAGCCTGATAATATAAGGACTTTCCTGTCCATTCTGCACTGTGTGCGTATGGGTGTGTTTTCTTTCCTTTTGCTACTCCAGTAATTTTTTAACTGTAGAACAGAGAAAAAGGTTTTTGCTGGAGTATTTGATATGTTCAGAGTAAGTTTCCCAAGGACACCTTTATCTTTTTGTGTAGCTGAAGAAGACAAGCAGCTGAGAATGAAAATGTGATTTGAATGTGTTTTTTTTTTCCTTTGTGGATCATTGTTCAACTGCTATGTTTTACCATGACTTACAAAACCAGAAAAGATGAAATCTGTGTAAATGTTTCTCTTGTGCTGATTCCTTCCTCAAGCAGAGCTTGGCAGATTTATTACAGATGAGATGTGGACAAGCAGTGACTTGAAACATGATTGAGACAGCCGACCTCATGATCTTAGAGTTGTGCCAGACAAGCCTAGAGACTGGCATGGACAGTAGAAATTTAGTAGAATTAATTTTAATTTAGATTATCTCCTCTAGATTTGAAATTTGGCTTCAGATTTTGAAAGCTTATCTATGGCAGCTTAAACCCTAAAAAAGATTTAGTCATCTACATAAAATTTACTACATGAACTTTGACTTACCTACTAAATAAAGAGATGATGCTTCAAGATTGTGTTCATGGCTCATACACAAGAAGTAGTGAAGTGATTGCAGTTTCTTCTCCTCTTTTGTGTTTTGCTGTCCACTAAAGTGTACATTGGTGGCAACTGTTGTCACTAAAACCACCTTACCTATTGCACCCAAAGTATAATGCTTTTTGAGGTTGCTGCTCCCATCAATCTGCTCAGTAAAAATAGCTCATCTTGGTAAGTTGTTTCGACTTCACCAGGACCTGAAGAAGAGGCAGAAAAACCTGTGAAAACTAAGACTGTTTCTTCCAGTAATGGAGGAGAAAGTTCGAGTCGCAGTGCAGAGAAACGGGCAGCTAATGAAGAAGCTGAAGATTTTACCACAAAGCCTGCTCCTGCCAAAATGTCCAAGTTTGGATTTGCCATAGGCAGTCAGACAGCAAAGAAGGCATCTGCAATATCCATCAAACTAGGATCAAACGTAAGTTGTGTGAAGGATTTCAGTTTTAGCAAGGGGGGAGGTACTTTGGGACCGATTCCTTCAAGAGGAAAAGCCTCGATTTGCCTGAGGGTAACCTGGATAACCTTTCAGAAAGCATTGTGGGGCCTACTAGTCATGCATCCATAAGTACTTCAAGGTGATTAGTGTCTCAGTAAGTGTAAGACGTGATTGAAATGAACTGTGAATGTTTGAATATACTAAATAATTTTGTAATGAGATCTGATTAGTCTGCAATAATTTCCTGAGGGATATGAGCAGACTTGGTAAACTGTTCAGGCTATTTAGATATTTCCTGCCACTTTGAAATGAATGGTGGAAGCTTCATTATATAGGACAATTAAAGCTGCAAGAAAGCAGGCACGCTCCTAGATGGTTTGCTAGGTTGCCTTCCACTCCAAAGATCTCATTTCATTCTGGAGAAATCCAGTTTTATTTTCCATGACTTTGCCTGTTCTGTGCAAGGTCAGTACAATTCTTCTATGCTATATGCAAGAAATTGATCTTTGTCACATAAGTTTCTGAGATGGAGATCCCTTCTATTGTCCAGTACGAGGTATCCTTGTGCTTCTTCAGATTTTAATCTGCTGATTCTCTTTACTACTGAGATAGTCCTCTACTAGCTTGGGCGAAGACAAGCCAGATGCTGCCGCTCTAATACAGTGCATTTACGCTTCCCACATACCACTGTGGTGGCTACATTAAATTCTCTGGATTTAATTCAAACTGTAATTGTGAAGCGTGCACATGCAGTGCCAGTATTTACAGATTGCAAAAGGTGGAGAGAGTCCTCTGTCACTTTGAGATGGGAGAGAGATGTTGGCTGACAGCATTCTAGAGTATAAATGCTACCAGGTCAGCGCAGACTGGAAAAAAATGACAGAATTGCCTTCTCTGAGCCACTAGCAAGCTCCGATTTCTCTTGTAGAAATATACTTCCAGCGGCAATAAATTTGGCTCAGGGATTTCTGGCTCACTGAATTTAGTGGGTGGCTGACTGCACAAAACTGGACACTGCTGAAACTTACCCTGTTGATTTCCAGATGGTTTTTTTGTTTGTTTGTTTTGTTGTTTTGTTTTTTTTAAGTTGGTTGGGTTTGGGGTTTTGCTTTTGGTTTTGCTTGCTTCACTCTCTTGGTATGTTTTACCTCTTCCTTTGGAGCTGAAGCTCTAAAAAATGGCACAGTATTTATACACTCTGGCTAAGGAGTAGCTGTAGATGCTTAACTAAGGACTTTATTGGAACATCAGCTTCAACGCTGTGAGTGTAGGTGAAATAATCCCCAAGAAAGTAAAAATGGAGGAAGCAGTGGTTTTGTCTGATTTAGATAATTGGTAGTACTGGAGAACTGTTACTGATGACTCAGTGCTTTTTAGTGGTATGAAAGTTGTTTGATGTCTTGGTGGTATTAAATGTAACAGCTGTGAGTTTGAGAGTTTCTTTTCCTTTAAAGGCAGGCATTTATGGGAAATCAAAATACTACTTTTTTTAAAGAGCCTTATATTAACCTGACTACGAGATACACACATACTATTTTAAAAGTACTGATCCATTCTAATCCAGAAAGTTGTTCTGTTGTTACAAGAAAAAACATGTTCACCTTCCTGACATTGATGGATTAGAATACTCCAGTGGTGTCATGGCAAGTGACACAGTAACATTCGAATATCACAACTTGTTCTGGTCTGATTGTGCATGTCATGCAGCAGTGATGGCATACCCCTGCAGTGTGCTAGAAAGTTAAGACTTACTCCTGGGGAGTTGTAATATGAGAGGTCTTGGCTTGCCTTTCAGAGTGCGTCTAGCACAAATGGGCAGCCATTTTCCTTTTTCGTTAGAGAGAAACCTTTATCAGCTTGATTCAGACGGAAACACTTTCCCCCCTCATTGCCCATTTCAGTGAAGATGTTTGTTTTACCAAGATATTTAAAATACCAAGGACAGCTGCTTTTTTTTTTTTTTTTTTGTACTTACTTTACTTGTGTATTTGGTCTTTTTCAGAAGCCTAAAGAGCCTGTTCCAACACTTGCTCCAAAAACCCTTTCTGTAGCAGCAGCTTTCAATGAGGATGAAGATGTGAGTAATAAGCCACCAATCAACATAACTTAAAATTACCATTGGTGTAGGTTAGAGTTAGGCAGAGAGAGTGGGTCCTGTGAGACTCTTTACATAAAGGTCAGAGATTTTCAACCTGGAAACATCTCTTGTGCTGATGTTTAAGAAAATAAAACTTGGTAGCTCTGTGTTTAAGAAATCATCTAAGTGTTGCTAACTTCCTTAAGAATGAGATGCACACCATAATTCAAATTAATGGTTGCCTTCTCTGGGCTTGGTAAGGGGGAGGAAAAGAAAAGTTGTGCTTCTCTTGTTTGGGAAATATTTTATTGTCATTCCTTCTTACTCAGAGGTGAACAAAGGAATTTGTCTTTCCTTCTATAACCCTGTAGAGCTTCTGGTCCTACATCACTTTGTTTTGTTGCAGGGCTGTAGTCCATACTTCATTGTGTCTGGCATTTGAAATACTCAAAAGGCAGAACCCAGACACGCTTCTAACCTCATTTCTTTCTGCAGAGTGAACCAGAAGAAATGCCTCCAGAAGCCAAGATGCGCATGAAGAACATTGGAAGGTAGGTCAGCTTTGAACTGTGGTTTGGAGAAGGGCGAGTGTGTGAGAATAGCTCCTCCAGCACAGGTCAGATCTTGCAGATGGTTTAGGAAGATAGAATAGGTTCCAGTTTTTTTTTCCTCAAGAAACAAAATTTCAATGCAGATCTTGTCGAATATCTCAGCAGTAGGTTAAAATTAGTAGTGTACAGTTGCACTGTTGAACTTTGTGTCTTTCTAGTTTTCCATTTTATCAGTTTCCCTGAAGTCAGGTAGTCTAGTCAGACTTTTAGACTCCCATGCAAGGGGAAGATGAGAATCACCGTCTTTCAGAGAGACAAAGAATCTTTTGTTTATTTTTTAAACAAATATATATCTGTATCTGTCTCTATATAAAGTTCTTCTGCTTGCCACAAATTTGAGACAGTCCCAAAGTTGTATTTGTTCAGTGTCCTAAAGGGATATTTGCAGAGGAGGCTTATATATTTAAAGGCACTTATAATGATAGACTGCTTTAGTGGTCAGTATTTTTTTATCTAATAACAGATTTGGATCCTCAGGTTTATTTTATCCCTTGCAACAAATTCTTCAAATCTAACAGCAGTTACTGCTACTCCCACCTTTTCTGCTGCCCCATCTGATTGCTTTGAGCTGAGGTGCTACGGTTGAGGTTGGTTCTGGGACCAGTTATCATTGCTAATAGCGATGACTCTTTGATATCCTAGAATCACAAAATGGTAGGGGTTGGAAGGGACCTCTGGAGGTCGAGTCCAGCCCCTGTGCCAAAGCAGAATTTCCAAGGGCAAGTCATACAGGAACATGTCCAGGCAGGTATGGAAAGTCTCTAGAGAAGGAGACTCTACCACCTCTCTAGGCAGCCTGGTCCAGGGCACCAGCACCCTTGCAGAATGGAATTCTTTCCTCCTGTTGAGGAGGAACTTCCCATGTTCCAGTTCATGTCTACAGCCCCTTATCCCATCACTGGGCAACAGTGAAAAGAGACTGGCCCCTTCTTGACACCCAACCTTCAGGCATCGATGATGTATTTAAGATCTCTCAGTCTTCCCTTCTCCAGGCTAAACATCCCCATGTCTCTCAGCATATCCTTGTTAGACAGATATTCCAGTCCTTTCATCATCCTCATAGCCTCTGTTGGACTTGCTGTAATATGTCCCTGTCCCTCTTGAACTGGGGAGCCCAGAGCTGGACGCACATTCCAGATGAGACCTCTTTAGGGCAGAGTAGAGGAGGAGAGAGAAAGATACAACAGGAAGAAATGTATATTAACTTCAGGCAGCAAGTTGGAGTTGGCGTTTTGAGTATGACATTGCCCAAATTTCTCTAGTCGAGCTGACTTTCTCAACTGACCTTGTTCTGCTTCTTGCAGGGATACACCAACCTCAGCAGGACCAAATTCCTTCAACAAAGGAAAGCACGGCTTTTCCGACAACCAGAAGCTATGGGAACGAAATATAAAATCTCATCTTGGAAATGTCCATGACCATGAAAATAACTAAATGATGTGGATTGAGAGATGGGTGTTTGGGGGGAGGGGAGGGTGTAACATTAAAGGAACAGTTTCCTTTTTTAAGAATGGTATGAGACTATCTTTGGAGCCACTTTTTTAAGATTTTTTGAGTGGTACACTAATAACTGAGTTTGAAATTAGAGGTAATTTATGTTTTGTATACAGATTTCAAGGCATTTGCTAATTTTGTAGTTCCATGTTATTAGTTTCAAAAGGTTACAGATAATAAAAGAAATTGGAGTGGTACCTTTTTAAGATTTTTTTTTTTTTTCCTTAATTGGTCAGTGATGAATTAAGGTGGATGGATAAAAAAGGTTACTGTCTCTTTAATCAGGTTAACATTGAATGCTCTTGCATTCTCGCTTCTGGCTCCCTCTTCACAACAGGAGAAACTGCTGACTCCTAGGAATACTGCTAGAAAGAGTGAGGACTGTCTTGTGCTAGAAGTGTTACTGGACTATTAATTTGGTTATAATAATAAGAGCGACCTGGAATATTTTTTTTTCTCCCTGCAGTCACTTTTTGTTAAGTCTCTGCAATCTAGGAATGACATTACTCTGAGTGGCTCTGATAACTTAGCTCTAATTTTGTTTCAAACTTCATGTAGGGTGTGTAACCTTCTGTGACCTGTTTCACCCTAAGGAAATGGGCCTTGTCTGTATATTAGATACAGTCTGTAAAGAATATTCACTGCAGAGCTAAAGCAGTATTTTCAGTGTGCTCCTCCTAAATCATTAGCTTTGAGTAGTGCTTGTTAGTGATTCTTTGTGGTACAACAAAGGCCACCACCAAAAAAAAGACAAGCTAATGTACATGAAGCTTCAGATTTGGTTGAAATGTTTTTACTTTACTATGCCTAGAAGGAAATAAAAGCCACACCAAAAATTGGTAACTCACTGCTTAAGTATGAGAAATCTTAAGATGCACTTTCCCGTTCTTGCCATTTAAAGCAAAATGCCTTGATGTCTCTGACCTCAGTGGACACTATCAGGTTCAAGAAGTATACATTCTGGACTTGCAATCCTAACGCTTCTAAACAAGTGTCAGCTTCAGAAAGAAAATTCAACCTTCCCTCACCTGTTGGAAATGAATGCAGAAGGCAGACAATGATATTTTCTAGTCAGTTTAATTTCCCAGCTTTCAGACTGCAGGACAGTGATGTAAGATTTCAAACTTAGTCTAAATTTCAGTCTCATTTTCATTGCATCATTTGGAATCATTTTGTAGCAAACCCGAAAGTTATCACCACCACCACCACCACCACTCATACCTACCAGAAAAACCCTTGAAGTTCTTTTTTAAACTCAAATACCTGATAGTGTCAAGCACTACATGAATTTCAGTCTGGAACTGGTCACAGAATTCAGTATGTTAATTGCTTTCGTCCTGCCGCTAAAAGCTTTTCTTCATGCTGAAGTTGAAACTGCAAGTGCAGAAAGGAAAGTGCATCTTGAAGTGTATTTTTTTAATTATTGTTATTTTAGGAAAACTGACCACTTAGGCTATTGAGTTTGTAAGTTCTGGATTTTTTTTTTTGTATTTTTGTATTGTATGTGTAATTTTTTTTTTTCCTTTTGAAGTCTGATGCAGTTGAATACCTGTAACTATTTTCTTTAAAAGCCTTGTTATAAACGTAACATAAAAACCTATAATTTTTTTTTTTTCCTTAGTTGAAATCTTTGGTTTATTTAAAACAAAACTAAAAAACCCACAACTTTGAAAACTGACTTCTGAGAGCTTCCCAAAAGGACCTGGGGATTACTGGAAAACTAGGCAAGATTTAAATGAAGTATTTACTTTTATCAGATGTGGTTCTCTTTGTCAAAATAAATCCTTTTAAGATAGTGGTACTTCACAGTGAAGAACTATTTTATCTTGCTCCTTAGTCATTACTTGATGCTGTCTCAGTATTATGAGAAAGCAAAAGGGAGAGTAAGAACAAGATGACTTTGAGGCCTTCTTTTAGTTACTATCTTTGGCTGAAGTCTACTTTTTTGTTGTTTACTGCAACAGATTTCTGGTAGTTCAAGCTCCTTTAGCAAGTTGGTTAGGCAGAACAGCAGACTAGGAAATATCTTCTGTGCAAGAGAAAGAGCTAAAAGTCATATTTATCTTGCTTACTCCCATGGTAAATAAATGTGACCGTAGACCTTGTGAGACCAGAGCAGCTTCTAGATCTCAGCTGAAAATGGGCAGAGATCTTGACTCACTGCATCTTTGAGTTGTGTTCCTTCTCAATGTATTGTGAGAGAAAACTGATCAGGATGGGCTAAATTCACACAAGTCTTGAGTGCCTGAACATCTGGTGCAGGTGGCAAAGAACTGAGCTCAAGGTAAATGTTGGCTACTATTTCACTTTTGTTACAGTGTTTGGGTGAAGATGGTCTTGGGGGCTGTTACTCTTAGGAAAAGAGTATTCAGGAATCCTAATAGCCATGGTGGTACGAGGTTGATGGTTGGATTCTGAGTTTAGAGGTCTTCGTGTTCAGAGTGCCTTGGATTAGAAGAGACCCTTAAAGGTCCATCATGTCCAACACCCCTGCAGTGAGCAGGGACATTACAACATTTCCTTCCCCCTCCCTTTCCCCCCCCCCCCCCTCAAGAAAAGTTGCTTCAAAGAGTAATTCAAGGCAATGCTCAGTTTATTAATGACAGAAATAACCATAACTTTATACACCTGACACTAAATAAAAGGAGCAGAATGTACAAATCAAATTCATTATGTACAGGAATTCATATATGGACATGTCTCAAGCTTTAATTAAAAAAAAATAACAATCAAATTAAATATTAACTGCCCATTTGCAGCCTGACTCCAAATAGGGTGCAGGAGGGAGCTGAACATCTTAAATAAGAGCTGAAATCAAGAAGAACATAAGGCAACTTCACAGGGACAGCAAAGCTGAGAGTGACACTCCCTACTTCCCTCATGCCATTCTGAGAAGCTAAGGCACAGTGTGTTAGGAGAGGGGTGCCACCACTTTCAGCCTGGAGTCTTGTTCAGAACAAAAAATTACTTTCTTGTCATTGGGTTTATTTTGTTAGCTTGATGGGGGGTTTTGTTTCTAAATAGCAGGCTGTCAAGTCAGTGAAAGCATTTGTACAGTGGGCTACAAGGCTCTGAAATTCATATTTGCTTCTTCCAAATGGGTAAATAAATAAATGTACCAAGGGTTAAACGAAAGGTGCCAGTCATATTCTGGTTGTAAAGGTACCAGACTAAATATATAAATCATACCCTAGCACTATTTACAGCATTTTGTCCTTGAACCTTACCTCACTTGAGTAATACATAATTGCAAGATACAAACACTGAAGTCAATTTTCCAAGTTCCCCTAGCACTTCTAAATTGTTTCCCATCACAATGGTAGTATTTAAATTAACCAGGATGGCTCTTCTCTGGCTTCTTGACAATACAAAAAAAGCAAATTCCACTTTCTGGTATTTTTATTTCATTTGAAGTACTCATTCAAAGTTTTATTCCATTTGGTAATTTTCGAAAAGAACAGACTAGTAAGGGCCTGCAAGATATATAACTACATTATTTATCTGCAGGAAGACCTTGAGCATTTTTTCCCACAAATTTAATTTTTTAATTAATCTTCTACAGCTTAATTCAGACTTGAGGCAGGAACCCAAACTGTGTATTGCTTTAAAAAAAAAACCAAACAAAAAAAAACCCCACCTGTTTATCTACATGCTTGCAAAGTATAAAAAAAGAGCACTCCTTTCTGGAGCTCAGTGGACACTCAAATAGTTAAATGACTATGAAAGGTAAAAATGCTAATTCAAATGAGGTGGTTCTGTCACAGATTTGGCTTCCATTTTGTGCAGTGAAACTTCACAGGTAGTCACACTTGATGAAGTTAGAGGCACCTAATTTTGCTAAGGTGGATGCACCTAAAAATTAGATGTATCCAACTTCATCAGTATTAGGTTACATGCATCTAATTTACTAAAGTTACCCTGCAATATCCCAGGCTTCTAGCCTCTTGAGTATCTTGCTCCTGGCAAAGCATTTAACAGTAGAGACTGAAAACAGTTTAAAGAATACAATTCAGAGTGGTCATGTTCCCTCAACAAATGTGTTAATCTTGCTTGACAACTACCCAAAACAACCCCCTGTCCAAATTCAGATCTGCACTGTTCATGTTATTAAGTCAGAGACACTGAAATTTGGGGCAAGCATGGTAGTGATGCTTTCTCACTAGAAAATAGTAAGAATTCTTTCATGTCTGTGATGCAATATCAAGTAATTTATTTGCCCTAGAAATATTTTCTTACAGCAGCAGTAAAAAAAAAAAACAACCAACCAAAAACTTTCTGGAGACTGGTAATTTTGAGACTAATTTTTAGCTCATACTAAGATCTTTAACCAGTCTCTACCCTCATACTGCTGTGTCCCCTGTTTGGGAATTAGTAGGGCTTCTCCTTCCACCGTGCTACAAGACACGGTCAGACTGTAAACTCACCCTTTTACTGGAGAGTTTCTGCATCAAATGTAATGAAAACTTAGGAAACACTGATCATTAGGTTGTCTGCTGTGGCTCCACACAACAATGCAAGTGGCAGTTCCCTTTACACAGCCACACATCATTAAAACATGGTTGTGCTCAGAGGATGGATGAAGCATGAGCTTGCTTACAAACAAGAAGCAGTTTACTTCTCTGAACAATCTCCCTGGCCTCAAAGTCACAATCCATCTCAGATAACCACTTCCTCTGACTGCAGAGGACCCTGGCCCATCACCTGTCAAACATTTTACAGCACTTTGATGAACCTCAGCCCTGCAACCAAGTTGGAACTGGAAGGTGGTCTTCAAAACAACTTCACTAATTGCTGATGGTGCCTATACCCACATTCAAAAAGCCTGCAGTTTTCTGTGTCACAAGAAGCATTTCACCATCATCTTGTCTTGGTGAGTAAACAGCATTTGTAGTTTGCTCACAAACTGGACGAAACACATGAAAACTGAAGTAAAAGAAAAGATGAAAACCAAAGCAAAATACACTACCAATAGCTGTGTATTTCTTCTTTCTAGTGCAGTCTCTTTATGTTTCGTTTTTTAGAAGTCACAGCATGACACTTCATGAGGCAGAAAACATTATTATTCCAACATTTTCTTGGGTTTTGTACAGTGTGTGCAGAAATCTTGGCACATACTGAAGCATCTTAATTTTTCCCCATAATGCATGGTGCAGTTTTCCATCACGAAGACATTTAATAGTGGGGGTTAACTGAAAACAGCCTCAAATACTTTGCTCCTACAGGCCTTGAAACCTCACTGCTCACAGCCTCAGCCACCCATCTGTTTCACTCTTACAGATACTAAGACTTCCCTGTTGACAGCCTCAGACACATATAAACGTTTAGCTCCCACAGATCTTCAAACCTCCCTGTCCGCAGCCTCGGACACCCAAATCAGTACCCGTCTCCCACAGATCTTCAAGCCTCACCCTTCATGCCCTCTCGCATTGTATTCAATCTGTCTTTGTAACATGAGCCACTTCTACAGTTTCAATGGCCTGTGTCACTTCAGCTACTTTCTGTCCTTGCTGTTGAGCCAATACATAATTTACCACCTGCATGATGCTTTGGTCAGAAAGAGTGGAGACTGGTGTACATTCCTCTGTAGCTGAAACTGCTTCGATGGCTTCAAGAGTCTCTTCTGTCACTACCACAGTCTCAATCTCACCACTATCAACACTAATCCCAGCTTCTTGTTCCTGCACATCTGCTGCTAAAATGCTGATGGCATGCTCCACCTGTGTCCCCTGGTTATGAAACTGGAGAGTATCTTTCTCCAGCATAATTTTGCAGGGTACGTAGTCCCTGTGAAACTTGGTCATGTGCTTGCGGAGTGTACGGGCGTCGATGTAAGCCTCGTTGCACACTGGGCAGACGTAGGGACGTTCTCCAGTGTGTGTCCTCACATGGCGCTTCAGAGAACGTGCATCTGCCCAGGCTACTCCACAAGTGAGACATTCAAATGGCTTCACACCTGTGCTCAAAGGCAAAGCAAGAAGATGACTGTCAGTATCTGTAAATATGCACACGAAGGGACAGAGAGGACAGTAATATGAGAAACCATTTTCTGCATTGAAGAGATCTGGAGAGAGTCCAGAGCTATGAGGATGGTTAGTGGACTTAAACATCTCTCCTACGAAGGAAGGCTGAGAGATGTGGGGCTGATCAGTCTTCAGAAGGCTGAAAGGGGATCAGATCAAAGTCTATAAATATCTGAGGGGTGGCTGTCAAGATGAAGGTGCAGTCTCTTTTCAGTGGTGTTCAGTAATAGGACAAGGAACAACAGGTATGAGCTGACACACAGGGAGTTCCACCTCAACATAAGAAACGTTCTTACTGTGAGGGTGCCACAGCCCTGGACCAGGCTGTTCAGAGAGGTTGTGGAGTCTTTCTCTGGAGACTTTCCAAATCCAGCTGGACACATTTCTGTGTGGCCAACCCTAGGTGATTCTACTTTAGCAGGAGTTTGGACAACCTCTAGAGGTCGCTTCCAATCCCTACCATTCTGTGATTTTTACAACCTTGTTACCATTTCAGGACTATATAATACAGATGTAACACATTCAATGCTAAGATCTTGCACAACTGCCCTACCCAACCTAACATTCTACTTTTGTATTTTAATCTTTCTTTTTAAAATTCATTTTAATGCACTTTTCCCCTTTTAAAATGCATACTGCTTAACAAAAGCACAGACTCTTTTAGGTTGGAAAAGACCATCAAAGATCAAGCCAAATCATTAACCCTATTCTACCAAGTACACCACTAAGTCACATCCCCAGGTACCACATCTACATGGCTGTCAAATGCCTCCAAGGACGGTGACTCAACCACCTCACTGGGCAGCCTCTTCCAATGCCTGACCACCCTTTCAGTGAAAAAAGTTTTTCTACTGTCCGTCCTAAACCTTCCCTGTCACAGAGTCCAGTGGCCACTATTTTTATTGATTCAGTTTCATCAAGAGATACCTGGACAGCAGGTGAAGGGAAGCAACTGCCTCTCTATGCTGCTCTTGTGAGACCCTACTTTGAGTGCTGCATTCAGCTTCAGAGTTCCCAACACAATAGGGACATGGATCTGTTGGAGAGGGTCCAGGAGGGCCACAAAAAACATCAGAGGGCCAGAGCACCCCTCCTACAAGGACAGACTGAGGGAGTTGAGCCTGTTCAGCCTGGAGAAGAGAAGGTTCCAGGGAGACCTGAGCACAGCTTTCCAGTAACTCCAGTGGGCCACAGGAGAGATGTGGAGGGACTTTTGATAAAGAATTGTAGTGACAGAACAAGTGTTCTTAGACTAGAGAAGAGTAGAGTAGAATTAGATTGGACATTAGGAAGAAGTTCTGTACTGTGAAAATAGTGAGACACTGGAATGGGTTACCCAGAGAAATTGTGAATGCTGCATCCTGGAATTGTTGGAGACCAGGCTGGATGTGGCTTTGAGCAACCTGGTCTAGGGGGAGGTGTCCTTGCCCAGGGTGTCTGGGGTGGTTGGAACTAAATGATTTTTAAAGGACCCTTTTAACTCAAGTCATTCTGAGATTCACATGTCCCTCACACAAGTTGGCCAAATTCCAATAGTGGCCATTTTTAAATTTAAAAAAAAAAAAAAATCAGGCCAATCACTCTCCTGTTTGAAGGATATTTTGTTAACTCTGTGCACCTTTCAAACTGGAGAATGTTTTTCTACATCAGAGCTCTTCACAACAAGGTTAGTAAAATACTGCAACAGGTTGCCCAGAGAGGTGGTGGAAGATACATAACTGGAGACAATCAAGGGTCAAACTTGATGGGGTCCTGAGCAACCTGATCTAGTTGGAAATGTCTCTGCTCACTACAGGATTGGACAACATGATCTTCAAGAGCCCCTTCCAACTTGATGCATTTTCAGATTCTATCAACTCTTTGCCAGAAATCTTTCAATCACTGCTAAGCAGTTTCTGTTCCACTAAAATTCTGAGAAGTTGTCACTGTCCCTGTGTGTGACCACAGAAGATTCAAACAGCCACTTCTGGGAATCGCTGAAAGCAACATCAGAAACCAGGACTAGCATAAAGCTAACTGGGGAATCTGTGAGAACCTTTATGCATCTTCCAACACAAGACATACATAAACTCCAAGGAACAACTACTCCTTTACTCGTAACACTTCTAGAGGTTGAGAGATGTCATGGCTTTGTTTTCTACACACCTTCATGATTGTTCATGTGCCTCCTATATTCCCGGAGCTGAGTGAATTTTCTTCCACAATGCTCACAAACTCGTTCCAGATTTTGCTTTGCTCTTCCCTTTTTGCCATGTGTGGCCTTCTTCACATGTCTTCTGTACAAAGCTTTCTCATAAAATTCTTTACCACATACATTACACCTGAAATACAGTAAGTGAAGAATCTATTGAAACCATTAACTCTATGCTTATGCTATGCTTTTGAAACCAAAATTCATTTTAGTTGTAGTAGGCAGGGTTTGATGAAATGATTTCCTGTGACAAGTAGTTCCATAATTAGAAAGAGTACTGTTGGACTCAAATCCATTTTCTCTTATTCACAGCCACCAAGCTTCCACTTCACCATTCCAGGAGTGAGATAACATACAAAGCATTTCTAATTTCATCATTTGTATCTATCCCCTTAAAACTTTGTAGGTGTTAGTTCCAGAATTGTACCAGAGGGTTAACAGTTGGACTACACTGACTTCACTCCTCTTTTTCTCAAGTACTCAAGACCCTAACCAACACTGATCAGTTGGTACTTTTAGACTAGGCAGTTCCTTGTCAACTGGCTGTGGATCTCTAGAACCTCAAATTGATGAGTGTATTTTAGTTGTCGAACCAATTTCTTCTTACCTATAAGGGTCTGTGACAGAATGAGACTTGACATGAGAATACCAGTCTTTCTTCCAGCTGTAACACTTTCCACAGAACTGACACTGAAATGGCTTCACACCTAAGTGTTTGTTCATGTGTTGCCGAAGATCTCGGGCTTCATAGAAACTCTTTTCGCACCTGCAACAGAAATGGTTTTAGCATCTTGCATCAGAACAGTCTTGGTGACCCTGATTCCAAAGGCACTGGAATGCTCTTACTTAATGGCATCTGAGAATCACAGAATCATAAAAGTTGGAGAAGACCTTTAAGATCATCAAGTCCAACCATAACAGCCACTACACTGAAGTATCAGCACCCCTCAGCCTTTCCAAGCAGCCTGCAATGTCATAATGAGCGCTGCTGGTCACTTGTTACTTGACAATCTCCATTCCTGAAAGCCCTCTCCTACCTGCAGTAGCAAGCAGGGAGAGGTGACCTCTGTTACTGAAGAGACACTATGCACACTCTGGCTCCAGAAACACAATCCTCCAGCTAGTGCTCCTCTGGCAACCACATGTCCCAGGCTCACTGTTGGATACCCATAGGGCACACCACGCTGAAGACAATTCTTTCTGTCACTAGTAACTATGAAAAATACCACATCCCTTTCCAAACTGCGGTGATTTGGTCTAGTGGAAGGTGTCCCTGCCCTCAGCAAGGCCGCTGGAACTAGATGATACAACCCAAACTATTTTCCTTTTTCATATACTCATAGAAAAGAAATTGAAAAGAACAGCAGCTTATTTGGAAGCCCAGAACATAACCCGAGGACCTCTAAGACACTTTTGCCTGTTATGGGTCAACTATGTTTCTTTTGTTATTTTTATGGGAAATAATCAGAGGCAAACCAACTGGAAAACTTCAGAAATGTGTATGGTAACACATGAACTTAACAAAGATAGTAACAGATGACTTTTCACTCAACTAGAATCACAGAATACCAAGCTGGAAGAGACCCCAAGGATCACCTGGTCCAACCTTTCTAGGTCATAGCGTAGGTGAAATGAGATGGCCTAGCACCCTGTCAAGCTGAGTCTTAAACCTATCTAAAGTAGGGCAATCCACTGCTAGGGGAGATGATTCCAATGTCTAACTGTTTTCATGGGTAAATATTTTTACTGGATTCCAATTCCTGAGGAATAAGCACTGTGGAAAGTCTTTGTCACATCTGAGAAGAATAGAAAAAAAGTGAAGAAAACCCCAAAAGGTGATGGACAGTTCCTCAGCCACTCAAACACCATCCTCATCAGCTGGAGAACCTGACAGCTTCTGTTCAAACAGGGCTCTCAGAGATGCTGCATTTCCAAATTCACATAAAAAGTGTCACAAATATTCCCAAGGTGCTTGAAAGGGGTTGACACTTGGTGCTCACCTCTCAAGGGTTGCAAAATTTGTAAAAAACATCACAGAAGTACAATCTCAAGCAACCATCACCACACTCTTAACACTAACTGAAATTTCATTGAATTTCCACCAGCAAACTCCCACAAACATACTTGGAAAACACCTCCTGTTTAGCTGGGCCAGAACCTCCAACTCAAGCCTGGCAGGGAGATTTACACACTGACCCACCAAACTAGAAAAGTCAAGTCTGCCTCTTCCTTCATGAAGCACTCCTAAAGCATCTGGGACAGCATTAATAACATTGTTAGTAGAGTTCTTCACAACAGAAGCAGCAAGGGACTGTGTGTGCATTGATGGAGATGAGGATCAATGTATCTTCACTGTCAAGGTCACCTTTTGCATCCACAGACTGTGCTGCCCTGTACAAGAAAACTTAAAATATATTTCTTCAAAGCCAAAGTTGCCCTTCCTGGTATGTTTCATTAAGGAATTCTGCCCTGTTGTAGATCCTATTAACTCTACTCTTGGTATTTCTAAGTAGGTATTTTTAACTTTCCAAAGCACCAAAAAAACCATGGCTGACAGCATTAAACTGAGTTTTCAGCTGCCAGAAAATACTGGGTTTGCTAGTACACAGCAGCACTATCAGAGTAATTAAAGCTTCCACTAAAACCAAGAGTCACATGCAGGCAGCCATACAAGTTGTACAACCCCTCCCAGTTAAATAATTGACAGTTTGGAAATGAAGCACCATTAATACTTTCACAGATCTCATTTGAAATGTTCTCCTGGTCTGCTTGGTCATGGGAGAAGCACCCCATGTTTTTCTAACACACTAAGACTCAGCTCTCTCCATTTCCAGTTAGAGTGGAAGTTAAAGCTAAGTTAAAATCTACAGTGCAACGTTATTTAAGAGGTCATGTATGCGTTATCAAGTTCACTGCAGTATGCAGTGAACTCTTCATTAATGAGGTCATGTATGCTTTATCAAGTTCACTGCAGTATGCAGTGAACTCTTCATTAATGAGGTCATGTATGCTTTATCAAGTTCACTGCAGTATGCAGTGAACTCTTCATTAATGAGGTCCCTACAGAACTGTTTGCTAAACTGTGTATTGCAGTGCAGTCCATTCATTAATTTCATGCTTTGAAAGCTTTATTCTGGGACATTGAACAGTTTCATGTTACAAGGAACTGCTTTTTGTCTTTAAAATTACTGGAATCATTAAGTATTGAGGGGGAAAAAATTCCCACAAAGAAAAACCTCACCAACCAACTTACTGAGTACACTGATATCCACGAACTTCAGGCTTTGGCTGGTGTTTCTTTATATGTTTACTGAGTCCTGATGCCCTGTGGAAAGATTTTCCACAGATGGAGCAAAGGTATTTAGATTCTCCTGATAAAAAGAAAATAGAACATGTTACAAAGCCAGGCCTCTGTATCTCTGTGGTGCTTCATGTTTTGTTGTTCTCATGTAATTTATCTTAAGTAATCAGATGAGTGCTACAACTTGGTTCAATTACATACAGATGGAATTTTAAAATGTATTTTGTATGTGCCAATGTGCAAATACAGAAAGGAGAGAACACCAACAAGTCACTTTGTTGCATGTTTTTAAACACAGGTACAATACTGCAGTTACTAACTAGCCATGAAATGTGAACAGCCTAAAAAACTCTCCTCTCATGTGAAAAAAACCCACCATTTCCTGTGTTCATGTAACACGCAATTTCTCCAACACTGCAGCTTACAGATGTGTTACATCTTGAATTTGTCAAACACCTTAGAACAGTATTTTTCCACTCTCATTCCTCAGTGCAGGAGTGCTGGCTACCAACATACATGTCTTCATTTCTGGAACAAACTGTCTTAACAGGAACAGTCTTTTATGTTTTATTCCACCCAGCTTGGGAAACAAGAAGCATAGAGAATTTCTACACATTCCAGTTTTAAAACTCTGCTTGTGTGAATTACTGTATTTTCATAGGCTAAGATCTTTTAAAGCACCAGGTTATATGAAAGTTCAGTATTAGCACAGCAAATCTTGCAAACTATATATGGATATTTTCTGAAATTCAAATTTCCATGTCTTCCCCTGCAAGGATAAGCTGGAAATGCAAGTGCTCCAAAAGATTCCAGCCTGTTGCCTATCTTCATTGAATGGACATCATACTGGCATTACATGCATACATAAAAACACATGAACAGATCAGCTATGATCCTACTACTCTTCTGCAGAACATCTGTATGATAAGATCAAACTATGGTAAAATAAGCCCAGCAAATAAATGTAAAATGACTACTTATCTCCACCTTAGCAGCCTGGCCAGTAAAAGTACCTCCTTTGACACTGAAGAACAATGTTCAAGTTCAAAGCATATAACAGCCAAATAAAGGATCCTCTTTCTCACGATTTACCTGTATGAATGCTCATGTGCTCCTGTAGACTTCTTTTGGTGACAAAAGACTTCTCACACAAGTCACACTTGAATTGTTTCTGTACTTCATGGAGAGCTAAGTGCATTTTTAATCCATGTTTATACGTAAAGGTCTTGTCACAAACCTAAAAACATAATCCATGTTCAGTTGCAGGACAAACAACATTATGTAATAGGTGTTTAACTTCAAACACAACAAAACCTCCTGTATTTTATTCAGAACTAGGATGGCTAAGCCTGTGATTTCACACCAGTGGCAGAAATGTGAGAAAGAATACTCAAGAAAACGTTCTTCTACATACAGAAATATGAACTTCCACAAACCAACTTCACTGTAGTTCTTAGTATTGGACTACAAGAATTGTCATCAAGAACGTTACAGTAGCTCTCCCTATTCTGAAGCACCCTAAATTTTAGAACAGAGCACCAATCCTAAAAAAGCAAGAAAAGTATTACTCATCTGATGACAGGGGACTTTACCTTGCATGCATGTGGTTTTACACCTGTATGTTTGAGCATGTGTATTCTGAGAGAATAAAGCTTGGGGAGAGTTCTTCCACAGATATCACAAATAAATTCCCGTTTAGTTCTCCCTTTCACTGAAGGGACACCTCCTTCTGAACCAGCAGCCGCAGTGTTCACCTCTGTCTTCCGAGTGTGCCGGACAAGATGGGCTCGCAGAGAGGCACCATACTGGAACTCTTTTTTACACAACTGGAGGGCAAAAAAGAAAATTTCCACTTCATTTTTTATTTACTACTCAAAAAAAACTTATTAAAATAAGTTAGATACCTTAGATTAGGTATCTAACTCTTAGTTGACTAAACTTAGGAATTAATTTTGAAAGTATAATTGTGAATCCAGAACTGTTTATATAGCTGCTCCCTTCTCTCTTTGCAACTGCTAGCCCTCTAGGGATTATGATTTTAATAAATAAGTCATACTCATTAAATACTTCTCAAGTGCACACCTGCATCATTATGGAAAATGGACAAGAAGGCTGTTGTCTTTCATACTTGCCATAAAAATCAAATCTCTAAAGCTGTTTCAGTTCTACATATAGCTAAAAGTTTCATTCATCTCTGACAAGTTTTTTTGCTGACAACTAAAAAAGATTATTTCAGATTAAAAAAAAACCATCTTTGTTTCTCTTGCGTTCTTTCATGTTAACCCTTCTTCAGTGGCTTGTCTTCAATCCTATTACTGTTTGGCATTTTATTATTTTTATCTTTTTATTACAATTTAAATCCTCTTATTATTACTGTTAACTGTTAGGACAAGACAGGCTCACAGAGGGGCACCACAATGAACTCTTTCACACAACTGGGGAAAAAAATTCTAACTTCACTTTTGCATTTCATATTCCATTTTTTTTTTCTGAAAAAGTAATCAAAGATTTCAAGTATAGCAATATGATTAGCTAGACACCAATCAGTATTTTATCTACAGTTAATTAATATTTCTAAGTTCTGAATTTTACAGTTACAGAGTAACTGATCATTTCCCAGTAAGCCAAACTTCCAGGCTAATCCAAACAGTCACATTTACAGGCAAGGTCAAAAGTAGACTCCAGTCCAGCACTGTCTGGAGCAGCAAATGCACTCCCACAGCACAGTGACATTTACACCACTCCAGATCAGAACTATGATCATCTCAGAAATCCATAAGGAAAACAAACACATGTACAAAGAGAGGCAAGGCAAAGAATTACTAACATCATTACTGAACAATATTTCAAAAAGAGTTTTACAGAAAACAAAAATTCAAACTTACTGGGCATTTATAATCTTTAGATCTTTCATGTTTCAGTGTGTGCATTATAAGTGCGTAACGCCGCTGGAACTCCATTCCGCACTCATTGCATTTATGATGAGCTTCCGCTTCATTGTTTTCTGTGGTCTCTCTTTTGGGCTGTTTCATTTTTTTTCCTCTTTGTACCAGCTTCATGGCAACCTAAGTTGGAAAGACATAACCTATTGATGAACTTTACTACACTTCATTTCACATTTCTTCTGCAAAGGTGTTGCTCTCTGTTACTGTCATACTTCACTCACTTCATTTAGTTGCTAGAAAGTTACCCCCTTTCAGTTCACTGCATCACTACAAATATCACAGTGGGTGAGAAATGGGTCTTGTTTCAAAGATACAAAACATAGTTTATAAAGTATAGTTAATGCTTTCCATAATTTATAAACTATGGTTTAGCAGAGTGGTTGAACAAGACTTCTCAAACTTCAGAACTGTTTTGGTTGCAGAAGGCCTCTAAAATCATCGAGTCCAACCATCAACATAATGTCACCATGGCCATTAAACCATGTCCCAGAGTGCCATGTCCATGCATTTCTTGAACCAGGGATGATGACTACACCACCGCACCGGGCAGTCTGTTCCAATGCTTGACCACTCTTCCAGGGAGACAAACTTTTCCTACTATCTAATCTAAACCTCTCCTGGCAGGGGGGGATTACACTCAATCTCCAGAGGTCCCTTTCAACCCCTATGATTCTGCAATCTGATTACAAACACAGGTAGATCTACCATCAGTTCAGAGACAACTACCTATTAAACACTGAGCAACTGCTTAAGGGAGACCTAAGGGATACTTACAGAAGAACCACAAAATACTGCCAGTCACAATTTCTATCAAGTGTTTCCAAAATTCTCCTTGACTTCAACTTCCCTTTTCAGGATTTACATTTGCTTTGCTATGTAAGTTATCAGATTTAAGTAGCCTAATTAATTTTTACCAGTCAGTAAAAACTGAATTATTAATAACCTATTAAAAAAATAATCTACAGTATTGAAGCTAAGTATTCTCTGGGTAAAAGCATCCCAGCTTTATTAAGTGAGTTTTTAAGGCACCAGCGATTTTTTTTGTTAGGTAGTATTTGCAGTGCTACCTGGAGCTGATATTCTTGTTTTCCTTTGTAGAAACTTGCTGTCAAATTCTTTAAAAACAAAACTGTAAGTGATCAGGTTGAAATTCTCTCTATCAGGTATCTTCCCCCTCAGGTTTCTGAGAATAAGGAAAGGGAAAAAAAGTACAATATATGCTAATTTTTAGTTCTTGTTCTCTCAAACAAATGAGTTATCTGAGTTTTGGAAAATATGCAAGCTCTTCCATGCCTCTCAAACCAAACTCAACTACATTTTTCCTTTTTTTATGTTGCTGCTCTTGAAATTTAGATGAACTTAGATAAATTGTGCCGCCCCCCCCCAGAATAGTTTTGCTCAGTAGGTGATTAGTAAGAACTTGTACAATAATCCAGTCAAACAAAGCATGCTTCCTCTCAAACATCTCCATGTCAACTGCAATTATTTTAACTCAAAACTCAGCAGTTTTTTTTCCTGCAACCTCTCTCTCCTGTTATTCTTTCAGCATCAAAACTCAACTCAGGAAGTAGCTGACTCCTTCCCAATTCCTAATGGCACCCAGTGACAAGGAGGAAGAGGGAAGAACTCATAGAATCACAGGATACATCCAGGTGGAAGAGACCTCAAAGATCTTTCAGTGCAATCCCTGACGCAGCACTAAAGGGTCAACACTAAATGAAGTCCTAAACAGAAGTACAGGGATGCACAAGATAAAAATGCTAAAAGCTATGAAGTTTAGAAAAGCAGAAGCCTACTCCTGAACTTAAACTCTAAGAAACTGTTCAAACCTATTTCCCTTTTCCACTGTCTGTAAACTTCATCCAGGCTTCAAGGTAGTCAACAACATCGTAAGGCGCATCAAGAAGTGTGTCCAGCGGTAAAGAGAAGTTTTCCTGCCTCTCTACTCTGCCCTGGTGAGACCACATCTGGAGTATTGTGGCCAGTTCTGGGCTTCCCAGTTCAAGAAGAGCAGGACACTACTAAAGAGAATCCAAAAGAGGATTACAAGGATGGAACTGTTACGTCTGGAAGGAACCTTTGACATCCAGTCTAACTACTTGCCTAGAGCTTGCAATCCCACCACTACAACACTGCCACCACCTCTAAATCATGGCCCTAAGCACCACATCCACACATCTTAAATACTTCCAGGGAGGGTGACTGCACCACTTCCCTGGGCAGCCTGTACCAATGCTTGAGAACAGAACATTTCCCATGACAAAAGGCTGAGAGATCTGGGAACGTTTAGTCTGGAGAAGGCTGAGGGGGAATTTGATGAACTCTGATCAACTCTTTCAAATAGTGCCAGAGATAGAATGAGGGGTAACAGACACAAAGTGGAAGATTGGAAGTTCCATATCAACATGAGAAAATTTCTTTGCTGTGAAGGTGACAGAGCACTGGACCAGACTGTCCAGAGATGGTTAAGTCTCTTTCTGGAGACTTTCAAAATGCATCTGAATGTGTTCCTGCATGGCCTGCCCTGGGCAATCTTGCTTTGGCATGGAGGTCAGGCTTGATTAGAGCCAAAGAAGGCAAAGTGGACTCTGTCACCAAAATGAATGTATTGATGCTCAGTGAGGTGAATGTCACCTTATCCACAAGTATTGAGAAGAAAGGTTCCCAAAGGGGAGAGTAAGACAGTTTCAGTCAAAAAACTCACTAGTTCAATTACTAGTATTTAATATGTTTGAGTCCTAGAGCTGATATCACCAGTGCTCTTTGAACTTTTTTTTTATCTGACACCAACCTGAAGGTAGGACTGCACTATTATAACCTCTGACTACATCTTAACAGACACAAAATGTCAGGTTTTATCTCCAGTGCTCTGTTTTCAAGTCTTAACAAATGTGGGGTCTCACTTCTCCAAGAGAAACACATTTGACTATGACAACATAGACACTTAAGAATTATCTTCCCAGATCAAAGAATCTGAAAGAGAAGGTAAACCTGTCCAGCCACAGAAGTTGTGAGAAGATACCCGAGCTGGGCTAAGCTCACTGAGCATTCTAAACACCAACAATGAAGGAATTTTGAAGCTGATTATTGAGTTTGAGGTCTTTTTTTGGTGCAACTTTCACATCTTAGAAATTACATTGGGTTGCAGTAATGTTAATTGCTCAAACAAACACCACTCTCTTTACCCCAAAAAACCCACCACATCCAAAACCACACCACAAAAAAAAAAACCAGTGCCTGGAATCAGGAAAGAGTCTTTTAGGGCTGGTCTGAACACACTGGATGATTACTGACACAAGTCTAAAGACAGATAGAATACCTGCTGGATTGCAGATTTAGGGTTTGTCTTTCTATTTTGCAGATTTTTTTCAATTCCTTTATGCAATCTGATATATCCCCCTTCGCTAACAGAACGCTGGCGAAGCTTGCTTTTGTAGCTATCATCTTGACCTAGGCTCTCTGGTTGTGAAACTGAAGGGCTCTGTTCTTTACTTTGCCCACCACAGGGCTGCTTGAGTGCTTCTGAGCAATCTTCAGAAGCAGCATCTACATTTGTTTGACCACTTTCATTTTGATCTGTCTCAGTTTCTGGCTGACTTCTTGTGTGCGTAGCTTCCACAGCTGATGGTTCAGCCTCTACAACAGACACACTGCTGTCAGAAATGTTCTCCAGCAGCTGCATCTTGACATCCTTTTCAGTTGTTTCAGGCTGTTCCACAGGATTCGAAAGATCATCTGGAGTGGTCTCCACAGGTTCTGATGGCAGGTCAGGCTGTGGTGCTGTTGGCTCTTCCATCTCAACAGAAGAAGGAGCTCCATTCACAGCTACTGTTACTGTGAGCTCAGGTTGCTCAGCACCACCCACAGGCTGCATCCTAGCTTCAGTCGGCTCTGATGAAGTTTGTATTGACTCTACTGTTTGAATGTCTCCTTTCTGATACACTGTGATTTGTTTCTCTTCCATCTGTTTGTGCACATTTTCACACATTTCAAGGACCTCTGGCATGAAGAGATGCTGGGCAAGCATGGCCACTTCTGCCATACTACAGAAGTCAAAAGTTAATTCTGAAGTATAAGCAAATTCCAACAGAGGTAGGAAACTGGACTTGCAGAACCCTACCAGGAGTAAAACAAGAGATTAGAGCAAACCATCGTGATCCCAAATTACACTAAAATATCATACAACAGTTCACCTTTGATACTGCTAAGTCTGAAGTTTAGAGCAAAACACACTTGCAAGCAACATTTGATGCCTGGGATTTAACTAATGGTAATTTACACAAAAGCATCTTCTTTGTCTCTTTTGTGGAAATAAACACATGCAGCTTTTACAGTCAGTAGAACTGAGGTAGTGTCACAACAGAACTCTCTAGGTTTCAAGATGCCAAGAGCACCACAATAGTTTTAAAGAAGATTCACCTTAATTTAACCAGTCTTATTGGGCCTCCCACATTTAGAAAGTAGTCACGACTTACATGGCACAAAAATAAAACAAGGAAGCAGCTAACAAGAGATGAATGTTTAAACAGAAGCATTTAGTATAACTTCTCAGATCTGTAAATAATACATATTTAATTTAGGAAAACTTCTGGACCATCATACTAGAAATCTACTGTTCATGCAGCAACAGATACAGTTAATAAACTCATGAGAAACCAATACAGTAGATATGTTCCATACAATATTCTTCATCACTATAAAGGCATTTTTAGAGCATTTATGTTAAGATCATCTCCTATCTTTAAGGTACCAGAAGGTTTGTGGAAATAAGCAGAAACACATATAATCATGTTTCAGAGACATAAGAAATTATTTCATATGTGTTCAACTAAACAGCTCCAAGAAGCCAGTCAACATCCCCCTCCTGATGCATTCATTCTCTTGTTTCCTTTTTTGGGAATAATACAAGGAAAAAGCATGTCTAAGCAAGGTTAAAAAAAATATCAATTCAAACTCTCCCAGGAATTTTAAGATGAAATCACAAACTGTATTCAATACAGAAAATCATATTTGCAAAACCAGAGCAATTCCTTCACTACTAAAAACCCACACAAAGCATTTTCAGATTACAAGAGGGGAAAAAAGCAAGATAAGTGTTCCTGATAACCAAATATTTTAAGAAAAGACTGAATCAGATATGGTACACATCACTTAAGATATGATGATTTCTAGCTTTGAAACCCACAACAATTCACCTGACAGATCCACTACAGCTTCATGACTAGAGACAGCTCCTTTTTCAATGAAGAGCTCTCGGAAGTACTCGCTGCTGGCTGCCAAGACAGATTTGTGAGCTTTGTATTCCTCTCCTTCAATCATCAGAGTCACATCACAGAACTGATTGGAAAGCCTCTGCTGATTCAGTTGGTTTAAGACTGACTGAGAATGTTTGGAAGATGACTGCTTCACAAGGCCCTTACTGTCAACCTGTCACAAACAACATTGAGAACATTATAAACCATGCCTTTTTAAGCATTCACACTGAAACACAGAAAAGTACAATCAGTTCAAGCATGTATAATACAGGCTTTAAAACTTGACCATCGTTCTCTTCCTGTAAATTCATCAAATCTCACCCACCCACCAAAGAGTTAAAAGAGACAACTGGAAAAAAAAGGAAATATATGGATAATCAAACAGGTTTCTGACTGCATTTTTCAACGCTAAATCAGAAAGTCTACAGTCAGAAGTGCTACAATTTAGATTCAAAAGTCTTTAAATGTGTATAGTCTCCCAGTTGTCATCAGGATTTTTACACAGTAATACAGCATCATTTCTTAAGGAACAAACATAGGTTTCAAGAAAATCTGAGTAAGTGATGCTTTACTCTTACACTTTTGCCACTCATTGTCCCTTGGGTCCTGCATGCATAAATAGGAGTTCAGGTGATTTTGTTTCTCCAAGGTGATGTAACTATAATGACTTTCATGTCATGCATACCAGTAACGCATTCCCCAAAAAAATACCTTTGACAACGCTAATGTCCTTTAATTATTCCAAGATTATCAGAACAACAGAAAATAAGTCACTTAGCATTAAGATACATCTTGAACACACTCAGATGTAAACAATGGTACTTACAAATACAAGCTCATGCTTTGCTATTGGCTTCTTCTTCACAGGCTTTGGGGATGTAGCCGGGATTGATGCTGTGTTACTCAATTCATCATCTGCTTCATTACTGTCATCGTGAGATTTTGCATCCAGTCCTAATTCCTCCAGCATTTCAGAAGGATCTGAGAGAGATCTAGAACGATCCAGCTTTTCTTGGCACTTGGTGCATTCTTTAATGTAATCTTTAACCTGCTTAAGAATACCTAAGAAAAAATAGTGGAGCTTAATTAGGCTTCTAATCTTCATTCAGCTTATCCTAAACACATACGCATGTAGGTGAATAGCAAAACAACATTATATACCTAAAATATTAAGTTTGTCAGCTATGCTTTCCTTCTCTGATTTATTTTTACCAGCTCTTTTCTCACTATTGCATGGCATTTAATGTCACTACTGTAATCCATAATTAACTGGAGATAGAGCATTGAAAACAAAAGTATATCAAGGAGACTCTCCGAGAAAGATTTAAGGCTAGAAAGTATTTGTATTTATACATTTACACTAAGAAAACCAAAACAAGGAAAATCGCCTGTAGCCTATCCAGCTAGACCTCAGCTTGTCTTACTGATGGGGACAAGAACTAAGGTTCACCTAAGAGCTTCTGCAAAATTAGGACCAACTCTGTTACATTCCACGATGCTGATATATATTATGAACACCTACTTAAAACAGTTGTTCATGATTTTGAGATTAAAATAAATTAACTTCCTACCAGCACTTCAAACCACGTAACCAATAACTCAACAGCTCCTAAGCTCAAGGTCCTCTTCTAGGTACCAAGGCATTTTCAGTGTATGGCTTCCAACCCAAATTAATTTTCTTCATTAAGACAAACTGAAAGCACATGTAACAGCTGTGGCTCTATAGTTCAAAACCCAGCATGACTTAAAAACCTGGGGTAAATCCGCACTCCTCACATGGTCTCAGAGCAAGAGATGTGCTATCATTACATATATCTCTCTCTAAGGATTAGGAAAGCATAGGCTTCAAGACATTCATGCCCATTTCAAACATTTTTACATTTCCTTGATTTCATCCGAAACCAGAGCTAGTCCTCAGGACAGGAAGTTTCTGGTCTTCAGACTCTACATTCAACACTCTTCCAGGCCATTGGGCTGCACTTCATCTCACTGCTTCCCAGTTACAGTGCAGACAGACCCTGGGCAAAAGTTACTGTCCCCTAGCAGAAGAGGATTATAATAGCAGGGGAAGGAGACACAGGTAGCAAAACACTTGAACTGAAACCTGGCCATGAATTTTAGTATTCTCAGTGCACGAACATTAAGAGAATACAAACTGTGCAAATAAAGGTAATCAGCAGAAATAAAAGAATACAGAATGTCCTCTTCTGACAAATAGAAGATACGCTACTGCAGGAAATTCCCAGCACAGGATGACAGCAGATGCCCACACAGTCCAACACTGGGCCAACCACAAGAACCTAGATAAAGGCAAGATGATCCAGAATGGAAAAGAATGAAACACCAAATACTTTCTCACATTAGATCTCCAGGTCAATGAGATCTAGACTGAAAGGACAGGCTGTAGCTAGAATAAAAAGCCCCAAAATCAAGACAGTGAAAACTAAAGCTTAACAGATCGTTAAACCCAGCACAAGAGAAGCAACACAAAGAACAGTTGGGCTCTGAGCAACTGCAAAGTGAGGTATCGGCTCAATGGATAGGCAAGACTAGAAGCATTACACCAAATCCAAAGGGAACAGGAACATCGAGTCATTGACTCAGCTGAAAGCCCCAGTTGGGAATTACTGATGCTCACACACTCTTGTTTCTAATGGCTGTGACATCATTCAAAAAGTTGAGAATAAGCTTGGTCCTTTTGGCTTCTTATTTGAAGAAAGAGACAAACATGAGCACAAGGATTACAGGCCAAAACTGGCGCACAAACTATTTGCACACAGAAAGACCATCTCATCTGTATGCTATTTGGAAAAGGTATTAGGAGGTTAAAAGCTGAACTAGGTCACATGAAATGGATTATCGCCCTACACAACGCATAGAAGGTTGACAAATCACTACCCAAAGCAAGCTGTATGTAACACCCGGATGGGGAGAATCGTGCTCTGTGTCTCTATATATTCAAAATACTACTACTGCGTAAGAATCACAGAACAAAGAATCATAACGTTCTCTTCTAACCTTGATACTTCTGAGATCATCATATCCAACCCCTTGTGCTTAGAGCTCACAATCCCACTATCACTGTAGGCGACCACCACAAAACTGTCCCTAAACACCATATGCATGCATCTTCGAAATAGCCTCCAGATAGTGACTTCACTTCCCTGGGCAGCCTGTCCCAATGCTTGATAAACCCTTCTATGAAGAAATTTTCCTAATATCCAACCTGAGCCTCCCCTGGCACAACTTAGGCCATTCATTTCCTTTCGTCTTGTTATTTGTTGCATGCAAGAGACTGACCGCCACCTCACTCCAGCCTCCTCCGAGGCAGCTGTAGGGGGCAATGAGATCTTCCCTCAGTCTCCTCTTCCTAAGACTAAACAATCCCAGTTCCCTCAGCCGTTCCTCTTAAAGCACTTCATCAGCCTGGTTGCTCTTCTTTGGAAAGAGAAGCCACAGGACAATTTGCTGACCAAGGCGTAACACTCATAGCAATTCCTGCTGCTAAGGAGCGACCCACAAAGCACGCGCTTTCAGCCGGCGTGGTCCAAGGCGCCGGTCAGCTAGCAAGTGACAGTTCCCTCCCGCTTTCTCCAGCAACTGCCACCCCGCTCTGAAATGCGGCCAGAGCCGCAGCGCCGTGGGGACTGCAACCTCGGCTGTCAGCCGCTCTCTGCCCTCCTCTCGGTGCGGCTTCTCTCGCTGTCCGGCCGCCCCCCCGCCGCGCCTGCTCACCTCGCCACCAATATTTCTGCGACAGTCCCTGCCAGGTCTGGAGTCGGGTTCGGTGGGTGCCGTCGGGCGCTAGGTGGGCGGCGCGGATGAGGCGGGCGCGGCGCTCGGCCTGCAGCACCACCTCGAGCTCGGTGAAGCGCTGCTGGTCCCGTTGCCGCCGCTGGTAGTACAGGGTGCCGCCGCGCACTACATAGCAGGCGGCTGCTTTGCGGATCTTGCGTTTGGCGTTGCCCTCCGTTCCCGGCGCGTAGGGCTCCCGTTCGTTTGTCAGGTAGCGCAGGATGGCCAAGTAGCTTTCCTCACTGGACATGGCGAGGCAAAGGTGGAGGACGGGGATGGGGAGGGTGAAGGGGTGGCCTCTGCGCCCTCAAAGTCACGCCAGGCTCCTCTCCTCGCCGTCAGGCAAGGGCGCGCCGCTCTCGGAGGACAACGAGGGAGGAAGGAGTGCAGAGTCGGCTCCGGGGCGGAGGCAGGCACGCCGGGGCCAGTCACATGCGGCGGGCCCCCAGCGAGAAACGCGCTCCCGGTGCCCTCGCCGCGGGGTCCGTGAGGCTGCGGAGGCGCCTGCCGGGACAGGGAGAGCATGCGCTGCCGAGCCGGGAAGGGTAGGCGCCTGCGGCGCCGCCGCCGGTCCCTCGCCCAGGCCAGAGAGCGTGGGTCTCGGGTCCGGCAGGAGGCAGGCCCGGGGTGGGAACTGGAGTTTCGCAGCCAGCGGCGGCGGGTGGGAGGAAGAAGCTCGGGCAGCAGCAGCGACGGAAAGACAAAATGGCTGCTGCACAAGAGGAAGTGAGGTCAGAAGCCCGCGCGCATTTGAGGGGGCGGGAAGGGGCGGGTGCTCAGTGCGGGCTCAGCTCGCTGGGTGAACAGAGCTGCCATATTGGAACCGGGCAAGGGGAAGGCCGGGCGGAAGCTGCCAGCTTACAGTCGGGAAAGCCGGTACAGGGTAGGCGCGAGTACGTCGCTGAGAGCAGTCGGACGCCTTTAGGAAAGTATTTTTACAGCCCTACTTTCGAAAAGAGCGGCCTCTACTTCAAAACGGGCCCGGGAGGAGAAGCGACGAGGAAAGCAGGAGTGTGTTTTCCCGTTGCAGCGTGAGCAAACCCATCCGAAGCACCGCAACTGGTGACAGCTGTACCAGCGCTGGCAGGGTTGACGCGGCAGCTGCGTCTCGTTGCCTTGAGCGTAAGCTTTTCTTGTCTTTTTTTTTCGTAAAAGAAAGACAGTATTTTGAATATCAGCTGTTGGTCATCCTTGTCCCAGTTGTAATCTGGTTTTGTTTTACACTGTGAAGAGGGACGTGATATGCAGGTATAGGCCGGATATTAGGAGGAAGTTCTTCACAGAGAGTGACTGTCATTGGAATGGGCAGCTCAGGGAGGTGGTGGAGTCGCCGTGTCTGGAGGTGTTCAGAAAGAGAATGGATGAGGCACTTAGTGCCATGGTCTGGTAGATTGGACAGGGCTGGGTGATAGGTTGGACTGGATGATCTTAGAGCTCTCTTCCAACTTGGTCGGTTCTATGATTCTATACAGAAGATGGAGCAGGCTGTCAAGAGTTGCATAGCAATGGGCAACAGCCACAGAAATTCTAGTTATGTATAGGGATTTAATTTTTTTTAGATCGTGGTGGTGGGCAACTACTGGAACAGGTTGTCCTTGGAGATAGGACTTCCTTTCTATTTAGAGTTGTTCACAAGTCAGATGAGCAACTTGATCTAAATATACATGTTTTGAGGAAGAGTTGAAATAGATGACCTCTGGAGATCCTTTTCAATCTAAATTATTTAGTGAGTCTACAAAAAACTCAAGCATTCAATCTGTTGCGTCCATTGAATACAAGATCAGTTATGTTGCATTAGGCAAATAGAAGAACTTTATTCTTCCACGTTGATCGATTGCATAACTCTGAGCTGTGCAGTTGCACTAGGCTAGTGCCCTGGGTCTGAAGTCTGCCTCATGCACTTGAAGCGTAAAGTGTGAGAGTAATCTGATGGGCTCTTATTTACTCTGTCTCATCTATCAGTTTGAAGTCATGGATAAACAGCAAGGAGAATTAATCTTGGAGCACTTGGAACACATCTGGAGAAGGGCCACAAGAATGATCTGGGGGCACCTCTTTCCCATGAGGTTGGGGTTGTTCAGTCTGGAGAAGGCTTCGAAGAGACATTATCTGAAAGGGATCCACTATCTGAAAGGGACCTACAAGAAAAGTGATGAGGGCTTTTTAAGGGTGTCAGGTAGTGAAAGGACTAGGGGGAATGGGCCCCCAACGTTAGGAAGTTCTTCACCATAAAGGTGGTGAGACACTGGAACAGGTTGCCCAGGGAGGTGGTGGAAGCCCCATCCTTGGAAGTTAAGGCCAAGCTGGAAGTGGCTCTGGGCAACCTGATCTAATGTAAAGTGTCCCTGCTCATGGCAGGGGGATTTGAACTAGATGATCCTTAGGATCCCTCCCAACCCTAACAATGCTGTGATTCTGTAATTTCTGTGCATCTCTGCAGTGACACTAGGCAGCCAAAGCCTGCAAACTTCAAAGCATTAATAAATATGATTCCTGTGTATCATTAATGGTATTTCAAGCTGCTTGTTTGTAAAAGTTCATCTTCACTTCCACCTTTTTAGCTACAAGTTCCACAAGCATGCATGCAGTGTGCCAGGTGCTTTATACAACACTCATCAGGAATTTACCTAGTTGTCACTAACACGGGTAACTTTCAGGGTTTTTTCAGCCTTTAATTTTAAATGTTGGTTGTTTTTTTTTTTGGTTTTGGTTTATTTTCCCTGTGAGTTTTTATTCCCTTCTTCACCATCACTTAAGACTCCTTAACTTTCAAGCATCTTAACTGCTTTGAATGCCTTAAATTTCACTATGAGCAGGAGTAGCTCCTATGCTTGTTTTGTTGTGGTTTGTTTTTTCAAACATAATTGTTTGGAAGATACTACCAAATCTATCTTTGGAAGATACCAAAGGTAGATCTATTTTAAATAGGCTGCAACCTTCACCTGCTCCTATCTTTGTTCATAAGCTGGAAACACATCATGCAACTCAAAACTTACAGAAATTTAACAAATGGCCTCCCTCTGGGGACAAAAGGATGTGCAATTACTAAGGCAGCATCTCTACATTCTGGAGGTTAAATGGCGTTGAAGTGTATACCATCAACTGCATTTGAAGCTCATTCAGCTTTCACAGCCACTCTTTTCCTGACTATAGCTTTCAGCAATTCCATCATTTTGTTATTTGCTGACCCAGGAACTGCATCTGAATCTTTGCACCTAACAGCCACACAGTCCACAAAACCATCCATTCCCTTTTTCAACCTCTTCCTCCTTTGATCCTCTAGATCATTTTGCTACATGTGTACACAAGGAATTGACTTTAAAAGGCTATTTACACAGTACTGCTTCACAACCCCTTTTAGTTTGCATCTCTGACTTTAGAAACCTCTTTTTAAAAGCCTCTTGTGATATATGTGGAATAAACCTGTACTTATGTTCTGTTTTGTCCTTCAGAGTAGAACAGCTCCTCAAACATCTTCCCTGCCAACCCAGTCACAGAATGTGTGCTGAATCAGCAGATTGTCTAAGAAACTATATGTTTTAAGGCACGATGATTTTCAGTCTGCAAAAACAGATGTGATTATAGTGAAGAGAATTAGTCTGTGAAAATCCCACACAACTGAAGAGAACATGAAACAAATTACAGAAGTTAGTCAGATGTTTATTCAGCATACTAACAGTTTGGCAAGTTAGCGCTTTCCACCAACACGGGGAGCAGAAGCCTTGACTGGCTTCACAATCTTCTGCTTAGGTGCCGCCTTTGTAGGAGCCTGTAGAGAAGTAATAAAAGTACAAGTGAAAAGCAGCAATTTATCTGCAGTTCTGAAAGTCCCCATGTGTATTTACATGAAGATACCTGACAGAAATCAGGCAAATTAAATCAGATCAGAATTAGTCAGAACTACAAACTATGAGATTAGAATCATGGTACCAAATAGTTATACTACCACTGTAAGCTTACAATATCTATGATGCCAAGATAAGGTATTAGTAAGTAATAACGGAAGAGATGTGGGCATTCATCAATATATTGTTACCTAGTAAACATGTCATTTCCAGACAAGATTTTAGCCCTCAAGAATCTCTGACATATGGTCAAAAAGTTGTTTTACTGTATTTACTTCTTCTGTTAAAAAGAAAAGGTTCATGGTATTCAGCTGTTCAGTACCAAAGTTTGGCCAAGGTGCTTCCAGATCCTAATGGTCATTTCCCATTAAACACAGCAACAGAAGACTTTTCCAACATGGTATATTCCATTTAGTAATTTCTATCCACCTACTGCATCTTACCTTTGCAGCAGAAACAGCTGTTTTCTTGGTTGCTTGCTTAGCCTTCTTGGCTTCTTTTGCAGCCCTGTTAATTGAGAGAAAGAGTAACCATTACCATGTCTGCCATTCATTGTTTCTTTGTCTCAGCACTGTAAGAAGTCCCTAAGACCAAGAAATGGATACATTCTTTCAGGTTTATCCTGTGCGTTCTGTACCCTCTGGGGAGACTACTACAGAGACAGCAGAACTGTGTGTGACAAAGGTGGTGTTTTCACAAGGGGAGAGAGAGCTAGGAGAGACCCTTCCCTGCTGCTACTATCTCTTGCTGAGGTTACTAACTATTGCCTCCAAATATACCAACTTAAACCAATCACAATGAAGCTTATAGAACATTAGCTTATAGAACAAGCTCATCTAGAGCTTAAGCTACTATAAGAAAAGCATTAAACATCTCTGAAAAGCTTGGAACAGCTCCATTTATCTCTAATGTCTCACCTAATAGCTTGTTCCCTCTGCGCCTTTCGTACTTCAGGCTTCTGATTTCGTTTAGCCATGATCTCAGCTAAAGATGCACCAGTGATAGCCCTCTGGAACTTAACAGCACGGCGCGTACGCTTCTTTTGTACCTCTTCCTAAAACGACAGAAGACAGACAGCATTATGAGACATTTAATAAAAGCCTAGAGACAATTACAGGAACAGGATCCTAATAAGGTTGAAGCTACTCCAAAACTGTATACAGTAGCATTTCACTCCTCTTTTACCAGGCCTTTGCTCCAAAATTTTACCAGACTTGGCAGAGTTAGATAATGGTTGGATTTGATGATCTTAAAGGTCTTTACCAACTGAAACAATTCACTGACTCTAGGCCTCTTCACTTTGCAAGTAATTGATTAATAAATCAATTTGCCAAAGTAGATAAATAGCTAAAAAGAGCAATGTGTTCTCCTTTGCAAGCTATTCAAAGGAAAACAAACAAAAAACCCCAACAAAAAAAAACCCCACAAACAAAAAACCAACAAAAATACCAAAACCCAAACAATTAAAAGCAACAACAAAAGCCAAACAAAAAAACCCAAACAAATTAAAAAGCCCACAAAACTTCTGCATCAACTTTCCTGATTTACAGAATCAGAATCATAAAGGTTGGAAAAGAGCTGTTAAGATCAAGTCCAACCTTCTACCCAACACCCCCACAACCACTAGACCACTTATAACACTTAAGCCTTTCTAAATTCTCTCATGTTGTGCAAGTTTAACACGAGCACTGAAAATACCTCATGCTACAGGCCTTAATTATTTTTTTTCATAACAGTAATAAAAAAAGAAAGGCAGAAACACCTCTACCAAGTTACAAAGTTTTCAAGACGGGTTTGTGAAAAGTTCTCCTACCCTTTAACCTCTAAGTCAGCTATGATGTCACCACTCAGAAAATTTGCAAGTTCCAACTTTTAGGAAGTCTGCATTTTAAACAGCACTACTCATTCTTTCTAAAGCTAGTTTTTTGAAAGCATATAGCATACAACTGCTAAAATCTGTAGAACCTACTGTGATTTTGAGAAGTGCCTCAAATTGACACAATGATTTTGCTGATGTGGTTACCTTTCAAACATAAAGCTGCACATAAATGCACTCACATTTTCACCATTATTGGTCAGCATACTCAAGTTACCTCCAAAAGACCTTCTGGCAGGAAACTTCAGAGTGTCATTAGTTGGTGTATACTTACTGACTGTCCTTTCTTGTGTTTACGCCGATACAGAACAGTCCAGTTGATCTGACGGGGGTTTCTCTTGGAAAGGAATGCAGACTCACATTTTGCATTCAAGAACTGGAAAACCTGAGAAGGTGAAGGATTTTGGGTAAGCTTTATTTCCAAATAAAAACATTATTACAGTGTAGATTTTTTTTCTTATTCAGTATTTTTTAACAGTGATGCTTTTGTACACAACTCTGATCATTGAAAACTGTAGGAGATCATGGAAAAAAATAAAATTTGGAATTGTGTTCTGCTGATCTAAACTTATCTCTTATAAGGCATTCTAAAGCCACTTAATTTTCCAAGGAAACCTTAAATTACCACTTGCATCCTCTGCTGCACTGTATTCAAGGCACAGCTTTAACAGCCATATCCATCAGCACTCTGCAAGCATCCTCAACTATGAACTTCCTGTATGCAAGTCACAACTTGGCCAAAGGAACACAGGGAGACTAATACACTGCCCAAATCCTTCTTGCATACTTATATTAACTGATTTATTAGGTGTAAAGTTCAATTTTAAGTATAAACTAATTCCCAGGAAAGCACTTATGGATATATTCAGCCTACTTACTTAACTATCACCTCCCAAAAGATTCTGTTCAGCAAGGATATGCAAACCTCAACCCTTTTTTCAATAATAATTAATAGCTTATTTCTAGTTTTAACAGCCCTATCTGTATGAGATAGGGCAACATGTCAAAGGGCTTTCCTCCCTTTTTTATCCCAATGATCTGTACCCAACTTATTGCCAAATCTGTTTGTTCCAGCGTATCTCAATATTTAGAGACTGTATGTTTAAGCAGAATTTTTACGTAACTCTGGGACTGTCGTCCAGATGCTTTCAGACATTCTTTCTAAAACACACCCGACTCAAATTTCCAAGTATAACCAAAGTCCTCCTATGAACCAGGTCTGACAACAGCCATCACAGCACGAAAAGAGTCAAATAGATGCTATAGTTTCAGAAAGCTCAATGTAAGCAATTCAGACACACGCTACAGCAACCCCATCGGAGACCTCGGGCAACGTTGCATTCCCCACTGCGTATCAAGAGCGACGTTTTCGCTTCCCTCAGCACCGCGACTGCCCCTCAGGCCTCCCACCCTCCCACTTCTACAAGGCCCGCTCCTGTTACCCTCTCCTACTCGGCATGCCTGCTGCTCCCACCCCGCGGGGTCTGCCCAGACCTCACCTTGCCGTCGGTGCGGGCGTAGCGGCGCCCATGGCCCGGGTAAATCTTGTACCCGCTGAAACTGCACAACTCGACCCTGCGCAGGAAAAAAGAATTAGGAGAGCGCGGATTAGCAGGGGGAGGAAAGTACGGCCTCCTCGCGACCTCCCCATAGCGGATGGCCACGGATGCGGCGGCGGAGAGCCGTCAAAGTTCTTACTTCATGATGGCGGCAGGTCCCAAGCGGGTGGCAGCCGCGGCTAAAAGGAAGAGACGCTGACAGGAAGCGGCGCATAGCACGCCGGGGCCGCCCCTCCCGCGCAGGGTCTGACGGGAGAGCAGCGGCTCCCCGGCTGGAGAGGTTGGCGGTCGTCCGGCAGCAGCATTTACACCGCTTGGGTTTCCGTTGCTCGGTTAAAATCCTTCTGCGCGGCTCCATGCGCAGGACCTTCCATCCTAACGCAGAATAAAAGGCACGGTTTTTCTAGTCGCGGTGTACGACAGCCATCTGGCGTCCGACGTTCGGTTGCCTGGCGGCGCTGGCAAGCTGGAAGCATGGCGGCAACGGGGGTTGCGGCAAAGACCGAGACTGCCTCGCCAGCTGTAGCAGGTAAGAGAATTACGGGACGCAAGGAGCCTGACGGGTTGCAGGTGTGGGGGGCCGGCTGGACGCCGCGCCGGCAGGGGTTTGTTTGGGTCGTCGTTGTGCGCCGGAGAGAGGCGGGGGCGCGTAGAAACATCCTGGGAGCTGTAGTTCGCACTAAGTGGTGTTCACGTCTGGGACGTGGGGCTCGGACTACAAGTCCCGAAAGCCCCCACGTCTCCATGTAGGGCGCGGGGTGCTCGGCTGAAGGGGAGCTGGGGCGGCGCTGGAGGGAGTGGGGCGCGCCATCTCATCGTAGCGAGAGAGGGGGTGGCTTGACTTCTCCCCGCGCACGGCCGCACCTCAAGTTACCAAATGGGGCTAGAAGCCATCAGGACAGCGTAAAGTGTCTACTCGGGCAGCATGGCCTGAGGAGCGGGGATCGCCGCTTAGCAGCGGACTTGGCTCTGGACATGGGCCGGAGGGCTCCTAGAGGGGCTGCTAGTTCTTAGGTGGAGCCCCCTGAGGAGGGCTTTGCCCGCAGACTTGTAGAAAGTAGGGCAGGAGTTCAAATAAGCCCCTTTTTCCTACAGTGGCGGGCAGAGAGGTCTCGGGGAGGGGGGGCCTCCTCTGGGGATGCAGTGTCTTGCTTCTTGTCTTCGTCTGAAAAGATACTGGGTTATATTAATGCACGCCTGGCTTTGACGGTTTAAGGGATCAGTAAGTGAGCAGAGTCTTGAGCGCAAATTACGAGCTTCTGAAGTCTATTCGTGTAGGTGGTTGCCAAGTGAGTAATAAGCAATTCTAAAACGTTTTTCTGGCTCCTGTTAGAAAAGTCACATTCTCGAAATACTATAGCAGTGAATCTTTATAATACGAAATTATATTAACCTTCTTATGATGTATAGAAAGGTTTTGCTGTATTTAGAGAGTTTTTGCTTAAGCAAGCAAATTAAAGCATGCCCAGCTTATTGTAAGGAGGAGACAAACAGAACTCCTTGGCATCGGACCTTTGCTTCTTTGGATTGTAAAGTTGTCCACGAAGGATACTCCTGGATGGCTAAGATAGGGCCAGAATCCTAGGCTCCTCTGACACCTCTGTGAAATCCTCACATTGTCTGGCGTCATGGATGAGTAACAGTAGCAAGACTGTCTCCTGGAATGTTTAGATCAGTAGGGAAGCAGGTAAATGATGATGCTGCAGACATACGGTTTCTTTGCAAATCATGGAATGATGGCGGTTGGAAGTGATCTCTGGAGATCAAGTCCAACCCCACTGCCAAGGCAGGTTCACTTGAAGAAGGTCACCCAGGAACATGGCCGTGTGGGTTTTGAATGTCTCCAGAAGTGGAGACTACCACCTCTCTGGGCAGCCTGTTCCAGTGCTCTGACACTTAAAAAAGTCTCTTCTAACATTTTGGTGGAACTTCTTATGTTCAAGTTTGTGCATATTACCACTTGTCCTGTCACTGGGCACCACTGAAAAAAGATTGGCCCATCCTCCTGACACCTACCCATTAAGTATTGATAAGCATTGATGAGTTCTCTCCTCAGTCTTCTATTTTCTAGACTAAAATGTCCCCATTATCTCAGTGTTTCAGCATAAGAGTGATGTTTGAGTCCTCTTAGCATCTTTGTAGCTCGTTTCTGCACCCTCTCCAGCAGTTCACTGTCCTTGAACTGAGGAGCCCAAAACGGGACACAATACTCCAGAAGTGGCCTCACCAGGGTAGAATAGTGGGGGAGAGGGAGCAAACCTCCCTCGACCTCCTTGTCACCCTCTTCTTGATGCCATTGGCCTTCTTGGCCACAAAGGCATATTGCTGGCTCATAGTCTGCCAGGACTCTCAGGTCTTTTTAGTTCTTTTGTGTGTCAAATTGCAGTTAATAGAATTGTGCTGTACCTGGATGCCTGAAATGTAGAAGAACCATGTGCAAGATCATGTACTGAGCGCCTCAGTTTGAATGGGACACCTCGTGCATGAAGAAGAATTACCTTTGTAATTCCGTACTGTAGATCCTATAACTCTCTTTGGTTGACATGGGCCAGCTGTGAAATTTTGTAACAAGCCCTTAGATAAAAGGGTAGATGCAAAGTTTGGCTTTTTGGTTAAAATGACCCAAATTGAGAAACATGCAGTTCCTTTTCCCTAAGTGTGCAAAGACAGAAGTGTGACTGTTTCTGTTTCTATTGGCTCTGCATTGCTGCTCTTCAGAGGCTGTGGATTTGCAAAGCAGTGGAAATATGGTAAATGTCATCAGAGAGATTTCTTTAAAAAGCATATTCTCTAGCTGGCAACAAAATACATCAAAAATGTCGTTTGGTTTGTGTTTCCCCATTCATTGAATGACTAAACCCTAGAAGCCTGCAAGATGTGATAATATTAAAACGTTGTGCATGTTAGGGTAAGAACACTGTCAGAACGTGCTGCTGAAAAAGGCAATGCTATCTAATTAGCAGGTAGTAAAAGAAGAGCAGTGATAAGTGTGTAAAAAACACACAGCAGAGGCTTAATATGTAAGAAATATTAGCAGGTGTCACCGTGGTTACCTAGTGATTCAAGTTCCCTGTAAATGGCAAATGGTTTCTGTTAACTTTATATAGTAACAGCTTTTGCATGAAACATTAGAATGTGTGTTCCATTAATTAAACAATGTGCTAGCTTATTTGCAATTAGCTCCTGCCCCAAATACCACCAGTACTGTGGTGTAGCTAGATGAATGGGCTCTTTGCTTTGACTTTTCTCCAGTCAAAACACCTTTTTACTAGGTGCTTGGCTGGAAAATATGAGACATTTAGTTTGTCATTGCAATGTGAGGACACAAGCACCAAAATCCCAACGTGACATGCGCTCAAGGGTTTGGTCTGTGAAGTCCTGTGTGGGTATCTTTGGTTTTGAGTTGGGCACATTTGCCACCCTATAAGTTAAATACACAAGATTAGATTGTGCAGCAGCCAGCCAAACTGCTAAAAGGGTATGTATCTTAAAACAGCTGACACAAAGTTTTAAAGGGAGGGTTGAATCTGAAGTTTGTTTCTTCTCAGAGGTTTAAGCATCCAAATTCTGACAATGGTGAGGTGTCAGTTTTGGTTTCACAAGCTGAAACCTCTGTTTTGATTTTGCACCTAGAATGCACTTTCAAAATAGATTAAAGTTGTTGTATTTTTACTTTGAAATAGAAACAGGAAAAAGGAAGAAGAGATTGTAGGCTTTTATTCAATGCTCTAGGTTTTTGAGGACTTGGCTGTTTGTTTTTTCTCTGGCTGAGGACTATCACAGAGCTATTTCACATTTATAAGTGAAGTGCCCTAAAATTCAATACTGTGTGTTTGAAATTCTACAAGGTGGCCAAGTTTGTATGTTTGTATCTTCATCAGACTGCCAGTGTTTTGATTGAAGAAAGGATGAATGCTGCTTACTCTTTTTCCAGACTCCTCCTCTTCCTTTTAATTTTTATTTGCATTGTGTGTGTGTGTGTGACAGGTATTGCTTGCTGTTTGTGGAGTGTGACCCTACAAATGTGTACTGGGCATATGCTGTGTTGCCTAGAAGCAGGAATTTAGATATAATGCCTACACATAGTTGTCATGATGCTCAAAACTTGAAAATCTTTAAGAATGGGGAAAAAAAAAGGAGATTTTGAAATTTAGACATTTGGGTATCACACTTTTAACTACTAATTTGGGTTTTGTTGTATTTTGTTTGTTTAAGGGTTTGTTTGGAGGGGGGTGTGTGTTTGTTTTTTCTGCTTCCCACTTCAGAAGATAATATTATTCACTTTCCCAGAATTCTTAACTGGGATGAGGCCTGGAATTCATATCTTCTAGTAAGTGCTCCAGTTACTCTTACATGTTTAGTCTGAAGTAATTTCCTTCAGTACTACATAGAAAATAGTATTATTTTGTATTTGAAAAATAGCTCTGTGTGTTATGGAACAAATCCATCTCTCTTGCTTTGCTTTTTCAGTGTATGTTCTCATATATAAAGTGTTGACTTTGAGGTTGGTTTTCTTCTCCTTCTCAGGTTTGGTAGTAAACTTGTCAGGTCAAGGATTGCAAAAACTGGGTCCCACCTTACTCTGTGATGCTGATACTCACACTCTGATTTTGGACAAAAACCAGATAATTAAATTGGAACACTTGGAGAAATGCAGGAATCTGATGCAGGTCAGTGTTACCTGACTGGAATTTACTGTGAAATAAAGGTGCTGTGATGCTAGTTTTGGTCCTTCTACTTTAAGGCCATATTACATATTTGAAGTAAATTAGCATTTACTGTCTTCATAGGAAAATAAATGATGACTAACTAAAATAGACAACTTTATTTTCAGTTTAACTCTGGAGTTGATACTGGGAAAAGCTCTTTGTTACTTATTTATTTTAAAGTTACCTCTATAAATAAATAAATCCTAATGGGGAGAGGGGTTAAAACAACAGTTAGTCACTGGTAACTCAAATTTTAACGCTTCTTAGATTTCAAATAGTTGAGCTTTGTGACCTTAAAAATAACTTTGTTTTATCTTTCCTCTGTGTTTTATCTTTTTCTCTGTCTGCATAAACATGCACACATAACTACAGGACTCTATTGTCTATTTGTCTTTCAGACCTCTTCACAAAAGAGGAGGCTTAATAGCCTTAACTTACAAGGAGAATAAAAGCCACAGGGAACAGCTTAAAATAGGAATAGCAAATAAAAGAAGAAGTGAAACAATGTTGTTAACATTGACTCCTGTAGGCCCTGATGTTGCTAGTGCTCATTCTTAAAATGATGTTTGGGTTGAAGTCTATCTTCAGTGGTCCCTTCCAACCTGTATCATTCTGTGATTAGTGACAAGAATGTTAAGCCAGTGCACGGTGCTTGCAAAAATCAGTGTTAATCCCTCCAGGGCAGAGCTGTACAAGTGCATGTTAAGTATCTTAGAATCATAGAATGGCTTGAGTTGGAAGGAACCTTAAAGATTGTCTAGTTCCAATCCCTCTGCCATGGGCAAGGACACCTTTCACTAGACCAGGTTGCTGAGAGCCTCATCCAGCCGAAAGTGTCTTGAGATAACTTGAAGTCACCTCATAGCTTTTAGAGACAAAATGAACCGAGATAAGAGAGGAGATGGAGTTTATTGCTGTAACAAACTTTGACCAGCTTGGTGGTCATGTTATTAAGGTGTGTGACTAATCAGAATTTATCCTTTAAAAAGTGAGTGATTAACAGTCCTGCTAGCACAGGACCTTTTTGAGAATCCCATGAAATGTGTTTTGTTCTCTACTACATTCATAAAATCCTTTGGGTTGGAAGAGACCTCTAAGATCATGTATTTCCAGCCTCCCTGGCATTGGCAGGAACATTTTTCACTAGACCAGGTTGCTCAAGGCCTCATCCAGTCTGGCTTTGAACATCTCCAGGGAGGGTCAATAACCTTCCTGGGCAATCTGATCCTGTGTCTCACCACCCTGACTGTAAAGAATTTCTTCCTAATGTCTGATATTGGCAGTAAGTTTTTACAGTAGACATGATGCAGCAGTTTGCACAGTGATATGGCAATTCTTTTAAAATTCAAAAATATTTAATATATTTCAAAATCTTGTTTTCATGTAGCAGAATTCCTTGTTCAGTCTCCTTTATTTGCAGAGTGAATTGTGGAGGCTGCTTTCTTTTGTCTATAATTAATTTTCTGGCTCTTACAGCTTTTTTTGTCTGTGTTGTTTGGTTGAAAATGGATTATACAGATTTAAGAAGGTCCTGTTGGATTAGATTTTTAAGTGTTAAGAATGAAAGCTTATTTTGTTTATTTGTGTGTCCATCTGCAGCTCTCTGTAGCTAACAATCGTTTGGTGCGAATGATGGGTGTAGCAAAACTGACTAAGCTTCGGGTGCTGAACTTGCCTCATAATAGTATTGGATACGTGGAAGGGCTAAAGGATTTGGTGCACCTGGAATGGCTGAACTTGGCAGGAAATAACCTTAAGGTATCTTCTTTGGTCTTTATCCATTTTCCAGAATCTAGTGTTGTAGAGTTTTGGAAAATGCTGCAGAGAAATCTGAATGTGTTTCTGGTTTTGACTGGAACAAATATTGACCTTTTGTCTACTGGTTTATGAAGTGGAAGAGGATAATCTATGGACAAGAACTGTCTATGAGGAAATCATGGAATAGTAGGGGTTAGTGTAATAGAATTTTAGAATAGTCTGGGTTGGAAGTGGCTTCCAAAGGTCCAACCCCCTGCAGTCACCAGGGGCATCCTCAACTAGATCAGATTGCCCAGAGCCCTGTCTAGCTGCACCTTGAATATCTCAAGGGATGAGGCCCCAACCACCTCCCTGGGCAACCTGTTCCAATGTTCCACTACCCTCATAGTAAAGAACTTGTCCTGACATCCAATTTAAATCTCCTCTTCTCTAGTTTGAAGCCATTGCCTCTCATCACTACAGGCCTTTGTAAAAAATCTCTCTCAAGCCTTTTTGTAGCTCCCCCTCAGGTACTGGAAAGCCACCATTAGGTCTCCTTGGAGCCTTCTATTCTCCAGGCTGAACAATTCCATCTCCCTCAGCCTGCTTTCATAGCTGAAGTATTCCAACTCTGGTCATTTTCATGGCCCTCTTCTGGATCTAATCTGTCAGGCCCAGTAGGAAGAGACCTCTGGAGATAGAGTTCAGCCCTCTTAATAAAACAGGTTCACCTAGGGCAGGCTACACAGGAACATGTACAGTTGGGTTTGGACAGTCTCCAGAGAAGGAGACTCCACAACCTCTCTGGACATCCTGTTTCAGTGCTCTGGCACTCTCACAGCAAAGGAGTGTTACCTCATGTTGAAGTGCAACTTCCTGTGTTCCACTTTCTGTCCCTTGCCCCTCATCCTAACACAGCACCCCACTGAAAAGAGGTTGGCCCTGTCTTCTTGACACTCACCCTTCAGATACATGCAAACACTGATAAGATCTCATCTTGGCCCTCTTCTCCAGGCTAAACAGCCCTAAGTTGCTCAGCCTTTCCTCATCAGACAGATGGTTCCAGTCCCTTCATCATTCTCGTGGCCTCCAGTATTTCTCTGTCTTTCTTGAACTGGGGAGCCCAAAACTGGACACAGTAGTAGTCTCACCAGGACAGAGTAGATGGGGAGAAGAACCTCCTTAGAATAAATAAAGGGCTTGGCATAAAAGTACAGTGATCTTGAGAAATAATCCCCAAATAGGAAAAGAATTATCGTCTTCATAATGGAACTATGTGAAAACATGGGACATTGTTTTGGATTACTTATCTGGTGTGTTTTAGCTTTCAAAATACTTTGTAATTACTGATAGCTGATTTTATTTAATAACTAAAAAAGATCTACAGTGAATAATTGACTTATTCATTTTTGTAGGCCATTGAACAAATCAATTCCTGTCTGTCTCTTCAGCATCTTGATTTGTCAGACAATAATATAGCACAATTAGGTGATCTCTCCAAGCTCACGTCACTGAAGGTATGTTGGTTTGTCTCTGTTTTATGTTCTTTGCATAAATAAATTTACTTTGAAAACTGCTGCCTTTTAAAGCATTCATTATTCAAGCAGTAGTTCTTAAAGCATTTTAATTAATGACAATAATTTCTAGAAAGAAGCATATAAGGGACATATGAAGGGACATCGAGATGCTTGAGCGTGTCCAGAGAAGGGCGACGAGGCTGGTGAGAGGCCTCGAGCACAGCCCTACGAGGAAAGGCTGAGGGAGCTGGGATTGTTTAGCCTGGAGAAGAGGAGGCTCAGGGCAGACCTTATTGCTGTCTACAACTACCTGAGGGGTGGTTGTGGCCAGGGGGCAGGTTGCTCTCTTCTCTCAGGTGGCCAGCACCAGAACGAGAGGACACAGCCTCAGGCTGCGCTGGGGGAAGTTTAGGCTCGAGGTGAGGAGAAAGTTCTTCACTGAGAGAGTCATTGGCTACTGGAATGGGCTGCCCAGGGAGGTGGTGGAGTCGCCGTCCCTGGAACTGTTCAAGGCAGGATTGGACGTGGCACTTGGTGCCATGGTCTAGCCTTGAGCTCTGTGGTAAAGGGTTGGACTTGATGATCTGTGAGGTCTCTTCCAACCTTGGTGATACTGTGATGAGAATTCTTTTCTGTTTTCTCAAGTTGCAGGGCCTGAGGCAGTGGTTTTTCTGTAACCACTCTAACGATTTTGATAAAGAGATCTTGTTCATAGGTCTCAGGTCATGAATCAAGACAAACCATAGTGTTAACTCTTTCAGCATGAACACTGCAGAACAAAAAAGTGTTTCCAAATATATATATATATATATTTCTTGTTAACAATGACAGTTCTGCATTTTTAAAATGAGAAGATTTTTGTCTAAACTATAGGGATTACTTTCTCTCTTGCTGGAATATATTAAAATAGTTTTGATGGTATCAAAGCTTTAATTCTAGTTCTTTTGTGTGTATCGTGCAGGTATTTCCTGAACAGAAAGATAATGGGAATTTTGATCAAACATACACTTTTCACCACCCTGTTTTCATTTTATAGACTCTTCTGCTACATGGAAATATTATAACTTCACTTCGCACTGCACCTGTTTGCCTACCTCAGAATTTGACTGTTTTTTCTTTGGCAGAAAATGAAATCAGAGACTTAAATGAGGTAAGATGCAGAAGATAGATCACCTTGCATTTAGGTAGACCGAGAGTTCTTTTGAGGTTATAATGGAAGATGAATTTTCTTCTTTGAAACAACTCCTTTTGATAGAAGTAAGTTTTACAAGTTTACATGTAATAGCTATCCTGGCATTAGCTGCATGTGCTAGGTCATAGCTTTTAAAATTCATCCTTGAAAGATATTTTTCTCCTTTTAAAAATGTTTTTATATTGTTCAAAGATACCAAAAGTATACTTGAAGGACTGAATTCACAGAGAACTTTTCATGATTGAAGATTAAAAGCTGAGCCGATTAACTCTTGCAGAGAGTTTCTTCAGCTGCTGTTTAGAACAGAGGTTTGAGTTGCACTTTCTGCAACTGGATGTTTTTTGACCAGTGTCTTACTTTTTCTGTTTCTCACATATCAGAGAAAAAAATATTCTGCCTATGATTTTTTTTCATAGAATGGTTTGGGTTGGAACTCCCCTGCTATGGACAGGGACACCTTCCACTAAACCAAGTTGCTCAAAGCCTCATCCAGCCTGGTTTGAACACCTCCAAGGAGGGTGCATCTACAACCTGCCTGGGCAACCTGTTCCAGTGTCTCACTACTTTCACTGTAAAGAATTTCTTCCTAATATGCAGTCTAAATCTCCCCTCTTCCAGCTTAAATGAGTTCTTCCTTGTTCTATCACAACAAGCCCTTCAAACAAGCCTTGTTTTGTCTTAGTTTCACTGTTTGGGTTTTGTTAAATATAAGTAGTGGCTAAAGCTGTCAGTTGGACTGACATGTTGGAAGAAAAAGCTTATTTTGATAATGCATTTCTCTTCCAAACAGGACATTTCTCCACCTTTTTAGTTTGCTCTTTTTGTTGTTGTTTTTTTGGTTGTTTTTGTTTTGCCACAATTTCAACACTTGTTTCAATGCAATACTAAACTTTTCTGTACATAAAAGCCTGGTTCCCAGATTTTAAGAGAAGCTAATACTTTCCAAGGGCTATAATACTTAGAAGAATTTTCAAGGGCTTCTAGTGATAGGACAAGAAGGAATGGATTGACGCTTGAGGAGGGCAGATTATAGGCTGGATATTAGGAATAAATTCTTTACAGTAAGGGTGGTGAGACACTGGAACAGGTTGCCCAGGGATGTCATGGATGCCTCCTCCCTGGAGGTCTTCAAGGCCAGGTTGGATGAGCCCTTGAGCAAACTGATCTAGTGGGATGTGTCCTTGCCTCCAGGGAGGGAGGTTTGGAACTAGGTGATCCTTAAGGACCCTTCCAGCTGTCTATGAATCTGTGTATTAATGGAAAAAAAATGGCAGTAGTTGATTGAAGGTACTTTGAAGATGCTAATGTTCAAAAGCAAATGTGATTTTCAGTGTATATGTGCTTATGTTGTTCTTGTGTGCGATGTCTAGCTGTAATCAGGAGAATTGTGGGACATCTTGTAAGCATTTAATGGGTTCTGTTCACTTAAATATATCTTGTCTTTTCAAGGTTTCTTTCCTGGCCTCTCTGCGTCAGCTGGAACAGTTGTCAATTATGAACAATCCTTGTGTGATGGCCACACCTTCTATCCCTGGCTTTGACTACAGGCCATATATTGTCAGCTGGTGTCTGAACCTTAAAGTTCTTGATGGATATGTGATCTCTCAGAAGGAGAGGTGACATAATAGTATAAAATCTCTTAAAATTATTAAATAAAGTTTGAGTAAGCTAAAATTGCATTTTTATATAATTAAAAAACTGAGAAGTGCTCATGATCTGCAGTTCTGTTTCTGAGGCTAGTAGCATGTAAGATACAGGCCAATTACTAAAGTTTTCATCTGTTACACAGAAATTGTTACGTAAGTTTATTCAAGTTGAAGTATGAAAGTATGAAGTTAAGGTTTTGTTTTGTTGCTCAACTCGGAGTAGCACTTTCACAAAGCAAAGCTGTGGTAGCAATGCATCAGTGGTCTGTTACTCCTCCCAAGTTTACAGCCTCTTTGACTTTGCAGAATGAGAAAATTAGCAGATATTAAGGTGGTTCTCTTGAGGGAAACTCAAGTGGCCCCTTTTATAAAGGGCCTGATTTGCATTTTCCAGATTTTTGTGGTATTTCCAGTTTTGGCTCTTTTTAATCAATTTGACATCTCTGGGTGTATTTAAAAGTTCTGTAGATGGGGTGTTTGGGGTTATGGCTTAGTGGTGGACTTGGTAAAGTAGAGTTAATGGTTGGACTTGATGATCTTCAAGGTCTTTTCCAACCTAAATGATTCTATGAACTGTATTATTATATATAGATATATTAAATGTTCTCAGACTGAAGAGTGTTTAATTTGAAAACAGACTTAAATTGTTGAATACTTTCAGCAAGATTTTCTCTCTGTGCCTGTTATGCATGTTTGTCTAAACTTTACTGGTTCTGTGAAAACTTTTGCTGACAGTCATTGACACATCAGCTCTAAGACTACGCACAGCTCAAGCAGAGATTTGGCAGTTTTGGCCAGAGTTTTGTTATTTGATTAATATATAAATGATATATGTGATATGATTTAATCACCAGAATACTCCAAGTATTGTGGTGATTAAATCCCCAGTTCCTCTGGCCACTGTGCATGTTCCAGGTTTTGATTAGATCTGTAAATGAGCTTTATGTACCCACTAGAATAAGAGTAATCAAAGCAGAGCTAGGGGATTCATGCCATGCATTAATGGTGACCATTTTCACTCTTCCTAACAGTTTGAAAGCAGAATGGCTCTACAGTCAAGGTAAAGGAAGATCATATCGACCTGGGCAGCATGTTCAGCTAGTCCAGTACTTGGCTACTGTTTGTCCTCTTATATCTACATATGGTCTCCAGACTGAAGAGGATGCCAAACTGGAAAAAATCCTGAGTAAACAGAGGTGAGAACTTCTTTCTGTGCTGTTAGAGACTGTAATTGAGAATATATTGTATCTAACAAATAATAAGGCATATAATTAAAATTTTCTTGTTAAAGATTTCAAAGCAGCAGTGAGGGATGGGGATGGAGAGAGTAGTGAAAGTACAGTATATGTCTTAGAGAGGAATGAGAGGCAAGGTAGTAGCGGGAGGATTGTTGTCATGTTTCCTTAGCTGTCTAGGGACAAATACTCCGTATTTTTCAGTCTCTGCTCTGTAGGGCAGAAGGTGATATCTGTTGGGACTGTGAGTAAACTACTTATTCAGATTTAAAAGAAAAAAAACACCCCACTTTTTTTTCCTGTTGTTGAAGTGAGGAAAACCTCAGTAAAGACCTTAGATTATCTTCTGTAAATGAAGGCTATTGTGGTACACTGGTGTGTGAGCTACCTTTTTTTATTCTTAGTTTGTTTTGTCTTGGTTTTAAGGTTGTCCTTTGAAGGACACTTTTCACACTTGATGAGCTCTGCATGTGGCAGCTTGGGTCCATCAGCGGAGGCCCCTAGAGCCTACTGGTTCTGACAGCAGCACCAGTTTTGCTAAGATCTATGCAAGTATAGGAGGAGAGTTACCATGATGCACTTTCCTCTCATGAAATACAAACTAATTAAGATAGAAAGCTAGAAAATGTGACAGTGCAGGTATCCCTCTTCTCCAGGACCTCTTGGCAAACATTTTTGCACAAAGATTAGAGCAGAAGACTCAGCTAAAAGAAGCAGGCTTTATGTAGTGGCATAGTATGGGTAGAAAGTTGGGCAACTGAAGTGTTGTGGTAAGCAGAAGGCAAACATCATTCTAAAAGGGATGTAAACTTGGGAGCATACATTGTCAGCATGGATTGATCTCCAGGAGGAAACTAGAGAGGTGTTAGGATCGTTTCAGAGAAGGCACAGCAAAAGCTGTTTCAAGTGCTCTGATACTGACATAATATTTCTGGGGAGACTACAGGTTGGCTTGCAAAATGTAACTCTGTAATAAAACAGTAAAAATTAAACAAACAAACAAAAAAAACCTACAAACCAACAACCAAGAAAACCAACCAAACAACAACCAGAACCCCTATACCAAATGAAATACCCACCCCCTCCCAGAACAGCAACAACCATCTGAAAACTCCTTCCGTTGCAGCCATCTCAAAAAAACCTGCACCAGGAACACAACCTCACCAAAATATATATGCACACAAATGCATGATTTATCTCAGGCAGTTTGACTTCTGACCTGTACCTTGTGGTTGTCAAATTTAGCTAGTCTGAAACCTCCTGTATGCTTTTTGAGTTCGTCAAGGATGTTGTTAATGTTTGTGGCTATGTTTGTTAATTGTTGTTAGGACTTTGTCCCATTAGTAACAGGGAATCTCTCTAAATCATTTTTGAATGTAAATGTTCTCTCTATTCCCCAAACCTCTCTGTGCATATAAGCAAGCTGTGTTTTGCAGTAGACCTTTAAAATATCTGCATCCCTTCCGTATGATCTGTGAGGTCTCTTCCAACCTTGGTGATACTGTGATACTGTAAATAATTGTTGGGTGTCAGTCTGTCATGAGAATTGCCCATGGCTTTTTTTTTTTTCTTTTTTTTTTTGTAATACATGTGCATGCAATGAAGAAAAAGGGCAAGGAGAAAGGCAAACAAGAGCAGTCTGTTCAATCCTCTGTTTTCTGAGTAGTCCTGCTAGTGTCATGTAGATGTAGGGATCTGCTGCTTGTTTAGAATGGTCAATTGTTTCCTTTAAAGTAGTTGATTGTTTTATATGTCCCTTGTACCAGAAAAGTTTGAAGTTGTTGGAATTTTGTGCTTAGGCTCCATCAGAGGCAGCTGATGCATGAATACCAAAATGAAGAACCACCTACGTCATCTACTCCCAACAAAACACCACCAGTTACTTATGAACACAGCAGTCCAGCCCAGCCACCACAGATAGTTCTTGAAAGTGGTAAGAATCTGATATACACCTGTGATCTGACCTGGAGAAATAAACATATATTTATTTTTTTTTCAACATTGATAATTTTGTGGTAAGAATTTCAGAACAAGGGCCTGTTATTTTATTGGATTGATTTTTTTTTTTTTTTTAATGTTTGGTTTGGTTTATTTTAGAGATTTTTTTTTTTTTTTTTATTGAGGTGTTGGGTTTTTTGTGTGGCTTGTTGGGGGTTTGTTTATTTGGGGGTGTTTTGGTTTTTGGTTTTGGGTTTGTTTGTTTTTTAAAACTGACTGATGGAATCACAGAATGGTAGAGGTTGGAAGTGAAACTGTGAAGATCATAAAGTTCAATCCTTCTGTTGAAGCAAGTTCACCCAGGGCAGGTCACACAGGAACCTGTCCAGGCAGGTTTGGGAAGTTTCCAGAGAAGGAGGCTCCACAACTTCTCTGGCCAGCCTATTCCAGTCCTCCATCACAGCAAAGAAGCTTCTTCTCATCTTAAAGTGGAACTTACCATGTTCCAGTTTGTATCCATTGCCACCACCGAAAGGAGACCGGCCCCTTCCTCTTCACACTCAACTTAAAGGTGTTTATAGACATTAATAAGATCTTCTCTCAGCTTTCTCTTCTCCAGGCTGAACAGCCCAAAGTTTCTCAGCCTTCCATCATCACTCAGATGTTCCAGTCCCTTCATCATCCTTGTAGCCTACGTTGGACACTCTCTGGTAGACCCCTGTCCCTTTTGTATTGGGGAGCCCATCACTAGATACAGTATTCCAGGTATGGTCTTGCCAGGGTGTAGTAGAGGGTGAGGAGAGCCTTAAACCATCTATACACACTTTCCTCGATGCACCATAGTTACACTTTGTTTTCTGAAAATGCATTCTGTGACTATTTCCTGAGATTTTTGAGTGCAAACACAATCCAGTGAACTGAAGAGTTGTTACTTTGAAGTAATGAGAAGAGAAGGCTCTGGGAAGGCATTACAGAGGCCTTTTGGTACCTGAAGGGAGCCTACAGAAAAGCTGGTGAGGGAAATATTGCAGGAGCTTGTATTGATAGTAGGACAAGGGAGAATGGATTTAATCTGGAAGAGAGGAGAGTTAGGCTGCATATCAGGAAGAAATTCTTTACAGTGGGGGTGGTGAGACACTGGAACAGATTGCATGGGGAGGTTGTGGACACTTCAGCCCCAGCAATGTTCCAGGGCCAGGCTGGATGAGGCCTTGAGCAGCCTGGTCAGTGGAAGGTGCCCCTGCCCATGTCAGGAAGGTTTGAACTAGATTATCTTTAAAGTCCCTTCCAATCCAAACCATTCTGTGATTCTGTGGGTGTGTCATCTTATTAATAAGTGTAACTTTTTGAGGGGAAGACAGGTTGTACAATTTGCTTAATCCAGTATTTGCAGAGTTTGTGGATGTTACTGGGATAAATTGTCCTTATTGTTATCTAGAAATAAAGCTGCTTATGACTAGTGTGTTAGATCTTCTAACACACCCAGGTTCTAGCTACCCAAAGGTGTGATTACTTATCAGTGACATGAGGACGTGTCTTTGAAATACTGCAAGACTTCTGAATATGTTTTTTTTTTGCTTGTTTAGAACCTATCATTCAGAAGAATTCTTGGGTTGGACCAAGTGCCAATGATGATCATTCCTATGCAGCAAAGAAGTCTTTTCTTCCTGAAAGAAGTTGTCACAAGGAGCTATACCTTGAAGATATACAGACAGATGAAGACAAGCTAAACAGCAGCCTTTTATCCTCAGAGTCTGCTTTCATGCCGGTTGCTTCAAGATTGTCTCCAGTGTCTCCTAGTTCGGATCTGAAGCTCCATGGAATCAGTTTGGGCCTAGAAGACAATGATGATACAGTGGTCAAATGTGTGAGAGATGGTAATAGTGGAGAAACAGCTAACAAACAAGAAGCTCCAAGTATTGCAAGAGAGCAGTCAAACCGAGTAGCAAGAAATGTGGAACCTCAAGAGAATATCAAAGAGAATATGTCTTTGCCACCTTCTGATCTAGTAACAGCTCACCTGACTAGCAGCTGTTCAGCATCCTCTGAAGACCAAGTTCTGTGTAGTCACCCTAGTGCCTCAGTAGGTGCTGAATCGGGACCAACAACTCACTGTCCTGACCAGAAGAAAGGAGAGAGTTCTCCATTATTGGTTGGTGTTGATCAAAGCACAGCTGAACTGCAAAGAATGAATAAAGCAGCTGCCAAGCTTCAAGCCTGCTGGAGAGGATTTTACACAAGGAATTACCATCCCCGAGCTAAGGAAGTGCGGTATGAAATTAGATTAAAAAGAATGCAGGAGCACATCATCTGCTTAAATGATGAAATAGAAAAGTAAGTTTAGGTTGTGTACTGTATTTTCAAATCTGAATGAGTAAAACCATTGTTATTATGGGGAAAAACCAAATGAAATTTATTAAGGGCAAGTTTTAAGTTCTGTGTCAGGGGGAAACAACCCCATGGATCAGTATTGAGCTACTGGAGAGCAGCTCTGGGGAAAAGGACCTTGGAGTGTTGGTGGACAATAGGGCAACCACGAGCCAGCAATGTACCCGTGCAGCCAAGAAGGCCAATGGCATTGTAAGGTGCCAAGAGGAGTGCAGCATGGATGCTGAGGGAGGTTCTTCTCCCCCTCTACTCCACCCTTATGAGATCACATCTGGATTACTGCGTCCAGTTTTGGGGTCCTTGGTTCAAGAAGGACAGGGAGCTTCTGGAGGGGGTACAGTAAAGGGCTAAAAAGATGCAACGGGGGCTGGAAGATCTCTGTTACAAAGAAAGACTGAGAGAATTGGGTCTTTCTGGTTTGGAAAACAGAAGACTGGGAGGGTGGATCTCATCAGTACTTACCAATACTTTAAAGGTGAGTGTCAGGAGGAAGGGACCATGTTTTATTCAGTGGTGCCCAGTGACAGGACAAGGGAACAAGCTTGAACATAAACTCTAAACATGAGGAGGAACTTCTTTAAGGGTCGTTACAGAGTACTGGAACAGGCTGTCCAGAGAGGTAGTGGAGACTTCTAAAACCTACCTGTATGTGTTCCTGTGTGACCTTCCTTAGGTGGTCCTGCTTTGGCAGGGGGATTGGACTAGATGATCTCCAGAGGTCCCTTCCAAACCTTACCATTCTATAATTGTTCTTGGATTTTTCAGAATAGGTATAAAGGGGTCTTGAGATCACTGCTCACATGGCAACCTAGCATTGGTAATACCCAATTTTAATGATAGTAGAAAATTGCTTCTTGTGAAATAAGCAGAGTGATGTCCATAGCTGTTCATACCCTTGAAGTGTTTTACATGAGTAGGTTGGGCTAGAGGACATTTCTTTGTTCCCTTCTTTGCAGGACTTGCACGTTTCGCTGCGTAACCAAAATAGAAATTGTGAAGGGTGGGGTGTTTTTTCACTTGTCTCCTAGCAATTAGAGAGTCTATAAATGACATGTCCATATTGAGAGTCATTCCTCTGTTACTGGTGAAAAGAAGAATTCTCTGCCTTGCATGATACAATTTAAAAATGTAGTTCTGTACTTGTTTCTGTGGGGGGTTTGATGCTGTGAATTCATGTTTAGAGGAGATCATTATCAAAGTTCCTCAATTTATTTATAAGACAGAAATTGTAGATTTAGTTAATACCCTTCTGAGTCAGCTTAGGAGCTGTCAGCCTGACAGACATTTTGCTATCACAAGTGACAAAAGTTCTGTGACTCCAACTCAACCCTCAGTGAACCTCTAGAAACTTCTAGTGCTTACACATCATAGTTACACCCAAGTGGTATCGGTTGGGGAAAATATAATTTGAAATGAAGGAGCACTATTTTGTTGGTTTTTTTTTCTTCTGTGCAGGAAAAAGCAGCACAATTGCCTAAGATGAAGAGCTTAAATTCAGTTTACAAAAAACCTCCACCATTTAAAGTATTGACAAGTCAATTAATGTGCTGCGGCAAAAGAAAGCAGAATCTTAATGTAACTCTGAAAAAGAAACTTGAAGTCAGCAGCTGGATATTGACAGCAAGCCAGACTGCAGTAATGTCTTAATGTTAGACTCCATAGAGTAATGTTACATAAGTTGGCATTTTTATGATTCTTCTCGTTACCTAAATGTTGCTTATTTAAGCTGCATAAATTTGGGTACATGTTCTTGCAGATTAAGAAAAGAAAGAGAGGAGGATAAAATTCAGAGGCTTGTACAGGAGGAAGCTGTCAGATTTCTTTGGAACCAGGTAAATGGTTTTAGTCCTTTTATTTTTTTCTGCTTATGTATGAATTCAAAATGCATTATTTTGTAGTGTAGATCCTGGGGAAAAAAAAATCAGTATGGTTATTTTTTTCCCCCCAGTGATGACTAGGATGCCTTATTAGAGTCTAATTGCCATGCTGTTTGCAATGCTGGTGTTGTTGGGGAAAATAACAGTCCAAAGTGTTAGTGCAAGAACAATTGATTTGCTACAAAAGGCTAAATTATAGCCTGCTGTGAGAAGGATGATAAAATGCAAAGGAAGCTAAATAAACTCAGCAGAAGTGTGAAGAATTATATGACTGCTAGATGCTCAGGGCAGATGGTATAGTGCCAATCTATGTTGCTTGTGAGCAATTCACTTGTAAAGTAGAAAAGTTGTTAACTCACCTTTTGGTAAGCTGTTTTTCCAAACCCAGGTCTTCCTGTTTTCTTAATCCCAAGTTATTTCATAAAGGTTTCCCATCTTTTCTGTTTTTCAGAGTAGATTCCTTTTTCTTCAGGTACTTGCATTGAGAGGTTTGTGTTGGGCATCTGGGTTTAAAAGCCAATATTTAAGAGTGGGAAGAATATATTTTCCTTAGAGGTATAGCAAATATTTTGTTAGTTCACTCAGTCTTAAATTTTATACCAGAGCTTTGTTGATGATTGCAAGAAATAATCCAGAAAGATTGAAGATGGAGTAGGTTAGATTTACACTGGATATTGGAAAGAAATTCTTTATGGTGTAACACTTGAACAGATGCCCAGCAAAGTCCTGGGTGTCCCCTGCCTGAAGCTGTTCAAGGCCAGGTTGGATGAGGCCTTGAGCAACCTGGTCTGAGGGAGTTGGAACTAGATGATCTTTAAGGTTCCTTTCAACCCAAACCATTCTATGAATCTTCAAGCACTTTCTTAGTTGCATTTCTTAATGACATTTTCTCTATACTTTACAGGTTCAATCCCTTCAGCAATGGCAGCTGTCAGTGACACAAAATTTAGGTGCCACTTGGCAACCTGGGATCCCTTCTGCCAGTGCTCTCTGTCCATCTGAACCATCTAACCATACTATTCGATCATCCACACTTGAGCAAGAAACCCCAGCAGGTGTTAGCCCTGCTTTGTTAGTTCCATCTACTGATGTTCTTCAGGAAAAGTCTTTGTTGCAGTACCCAGATTCTGGTTTTCATTCTTCCATGGCTGATCAGACTCATGATGGTGACTTGAGTAGCTCTGAAAAGAGCCTAGTGGAAGGACCCGAGAGCTCTCTTTCAATGGAAACTGTCAAACAATGCGACAATTCCATTTCAGCAGGTTCTTCAGACACAGAAGATGGCCATGGGGAATGTGGGCAGAGTAAAGAGAGCTCTAATAATGAGCAGGACAACAGTCTAATACAGCAGTATTTGAAATCTGTTCAGCAGCTGGAGGAGGCTGATGAAGGGACAAACTGCAATGACGACACCGAGGGGAACTGGATGCAAACTGCTGTTTCAGTAGGAAGCCAAGATTCTTCATCTGACAGTGTCTCTGTAGATCTCCCTCAAGATACATCTTCTCCTACCCGAGGTGAAATCAGCCAGACAGCAGAAGGCTGCAAAATGAATTCAGGAATTGTAGAAGGGAAGCAGACAGACTGTGATTCTTCATTCCAGGTGCTGCATGTTGGGGTAGCTGTATAACAAGCTCAGTTCAACAAAGGACAAGGGATTCCATTTTACTTTTCTTTATCTTTCTTTTACCCATTGATACAAAACTTATTTTTATGTGTGTTCTTGCAGATTTGTGACTCATGTAACCAATTTGTTTTAATTAGTAATTTACTGATGTTGCTGAGGACTAACTGCTAACCTGAGATCAACAAAGCTCTCAGTGACAGTCATCATGCACTTTATTTTCGTACATAAAACTGATATCCCAATAACTGGCTTCCTTTAATTGGAGGTGTTGGGGAAGGTGAAATTGCTTGCTGTAAATTCACTTTGGTGAATGTGTTAGTAAGTCTTTAAGGTGTTTTTGTTCTCTCTGAAAAGCAGAGCTCTTGGTTTGTAAAGAGAAGGGAATAACATGGGAAGAAAGAGAGTCAGTATAGGCAGTGTACATGTGTGGGGATACAGCCCGATGAGAAATATGAAAGCAAGTTGCCTTTCGGACCTCTGACTTCAACAAGAGTAGTTTGGTCAGTGTTTCAAAGAAGCATTCCATTAAACCAGTATCCATGTCAGCAACTTCTTTTTTGTTGTTTACTTGAAGGTGCTGGCTAGGAATTAGCTAATTTACACATGCACTGAAACAAGGACTTACAGGAGTGAGACTATAAGGAGCTTCAAACAGACTTGGACCTTTTGTTTGCCCTGGGGTTGAACTTCCCTATTTTCTCAGGTGAGGCTCAAAGTAGAACCAGTAGTAGCCTTTACTAAAATAAGAATTTCAAGAGGGCATGTAACTTGTGAACATTATTTTCAAGAATACACTTCTGGGTTAGTAGCAGCAGACTTTTGATGTGTTTTCTCTCCACAAAGATGTTGATGTTGCAGTAGGACTTGGATCTTCATGGCTTTGACATTAGTGCGCTTTATGGATCAGAACAACTTCTATCTACAGGTATAAATATCAAAAGCAAGTATCATGAGTTTTAACTGTTTATTGACATCTCTATTGCGGGGGCTCATCGTTCTGGGGTTTTGTGTTTGGTTTTTTTTCTTCTGTATGTCCAGTATTTGACATTCTGATTAGGCATGGATAAAAAAGCTATGGTTCATGCCTTTTGACAAATGTGCTGTTACCTAAGCTGTGCTTTCCACTCAGATACTGAGTTTGTATCTTGTTCTAGGCACTGCTATGCTGGGTTTGTTTTTTAATGAAAAAGGATCAGTTATCTTAGTGTTTTGTGGAAGTGGTTAGGGAAATCTATGATAGAATTTGTGATGGTCACCAATGAAATGAAAAACTTGCTGTTGGTATTTCCAGAGTTAAGTTCAGTTAGCTAATGCTGCATTTTGCAGTGTGTACTGGAAAGCCAGTGTTGCAAATGATAACTTCTCAGATATAAAGACTTGCATTTTATAGTTCTCTGAATCCACAGGGTAACTTCTGGTGCTATGGTGTCATTAAAATCAAATAGTGCTGTTTTAAAGTGATTCTTATGGCCATGATATTGTGTAAAATAGTTTTAATTTTTTGTAATAGCTTTTGTTGCTTCTGTACTTCAGGTTCTGTGCTGAAAATTTACCACTACTCAGGAGTTTGGCATAAGGCCAGCATCTGCTTGAGGTACCAAAATAGCCCTTATTTAGAACATAAATGATGAATGAGACTTGCACCAGTCATCTACCCAGTGGTGAAGTTCACCTTGGAAGAATAAACCTTGCCTTGTGCATAGAGTAGCCACAGCCATCTGTTTTGTTTTGTTTTGTTCCCCCACCACCCAAGAAATAAGTTCTAAGGCACTACCTTCTCAAAAAAGCTGTCATTACAGTCAAGATGTGCCTTGAATACATGAGAGCATTTGAAAAACAAAACAGCTGAGGTGGTAGATTGTTAATGTGCTGAAACTGAGTTTGAAAGATAAGACATTTGTAGCCTAACCATTCATAGCCTGAGCATGAGTGTACTTGACTATTGAAGGTGGTACAGGGGCTTTTAAATGTGTCACAGCATCTAATTGACTGTGCAGCAAAGTGTGTAGTGTACATGATTATATTAATCCTATGAGAATTCTTAACTTGGACTTGAATCTGCCATGCTTGGAGATCTCTGCAGTTCACAGAATTTGGCTCTTTGTTTTAAAAAAATCTCAACTAAACCTTTAAAGGTACTTTCCTCGAGTTTTGTGAGAGAAATTATTTCTGTCCATGAAATAGCTACTGGACATTACACTCTGGAGGCAGTGGTTAGGTGTAATAAATCAGTAAGTTCTCTCTTGTGGCAGAATGCGGTGTTAGCATGTGCAAGACCTGGGAGAAGCCAGACTACTGTCTGGATAAAAATGTTTCCTTTTTCCATTGAGGGGCCATATTTATTTTGCTGTTTTGCATTACTGTCATTTTTGCTGCAGAATTAAACAGCTTGAATTTTGGAGATTCCAAAGAGGAGAACTTAGTTTTTCATGAAAGCCCTAGATGTTTGTTGACATTTTAAGTGTTGTTAGGGCTTACAAATGCAAGACAACTTATTTTAATTAATGCATAAGTCACCTTTTTAACTTATAACATGTGTATCCAAAACTGATTATATGAAGGTACAGCAAAGTCGGTACTGACATAAAATCAGTTTTATTTTACTCTTGCAGAGGTTGTGAAATAGGAAATAGCTCTCCCTCCTCCCCTATTCTGAAAAGTATCTTGCATGTAGGAAATGAATTGCCTAAATATTCAGAAATCACAAAAAGTGGTGAGCTTTTTTCCAGGACAAAATGTAATTAGTTTGTATATACACACTAATTTTCATGCTGACCATTAAAATACAGGGAAAGACAGAGTAGAAAAATAAGAACTGAAACTGGATTTAAACTTAAAAATGGCTTCTGTCAGTCTATTTTGAGTTCTCAATGAATCATGATATGGGAATATCATCGTTTAATATATGGCTTAACATTTACTTTCCTTTCTGTGTAAGCATTTTTAATCTGTGTGTAGTTTTGTTGTTTTTTTTTATTTGGTTAGGAATGCACAGCTGATTTTTGGAGGCGATAGAAATTTCATCAAGGGATCAGAAGACCTGATAGATGAAAACCCATGTGTGAAATTTTCCTCCAGTAATATTGCATCTTTCATCGCTTTCCTTTTTGCATGGCCTTTCATATTCAACAGGTGAATGTACTTTGTAGAAGAAAAGCTTGTCTGTTGTGCTTTGTCCTGGAGTGATCCTCCAGTGTTCATGGAAGAGGCTCATAATAGTTAGGTGATGCCAGCTCTGCCAGGAGCACAGTTTAATTTGCTTCAGGCAAAAAAAAAAAAAAGCTAAATATATCTCAGACTACTTAAACTGTGCAACACAGGTAGTTTTACCCCAAATGAGGTGATAGGCACATGCAAACATTTTTCAGATAGTCTGTGACAGAAACTACTCACCTTGCCTGCTTTGCTGAAGGAAGGTGGAAATGCCTTTGTGTGTCTTCTTAGGTTTAGTCTATGATATTAACACCAGCACTTTTATGAATGCGATTTCAAATTTCTCCACCATTATTTTTAGAGTTTACACATTTCAATCTTTCATGTCATCAAGGATGTTTTAGGTTTTTTTCCTGCTGCTTGCAATAATTGATAGACACTCTTCTGCTGGTATTTTGAGAGGTAGAATATCATGAAAGCAGGCCTGTTCGCATTTTGTGTTTCAATGGTTTTTTAGGGAATTTGGATTGTATTGATTTTTCTCAACTTGTTTTTCAAAACAAAAACATAGGGAAATGCCTCTAATTACAGTAAGTAAATGTCTTTTCCTGCCTTAGTCTGTGAACTGAACTTCATCATCACAACTCTAGTTTTAGTACCTAAAATGTCATCTAGATGAACAAGAGGCATAGCTGCTGAAATGAAACGGCCCAACGGTCATGCTGGGCTGTTTTGTGGTGACTGTTACTGTATTGATGCTATTTTGTGGACTAAGTTTGTGTGACAAGGCTAGAATTTTTAACAGATACTAAACCTTGGCCTAACTGCTTTCATTAAAAGAAGCAAGGTCATACTTAAGGTTAAATCCGTGTGATGTGAACTGGCTGTCTAAATTGAGATTTGATTATATTTACATCTTCAGAAGCGTTGCTGTCACAAAGCAGGAAGGTGAGAAGACTAGGAATTCTATTTTGTTGCTTCTAAAATGCAAACATCTCTCAACAAATATTTGAGAAAGTCCTTGTTAAACTAGACTGGTAGAAGCCTAAGTCATTAGAGTTAAGTTCCTTAAACATCCATAGATTCTACTCTTTGCATGCAGCAATTTAAATAATGCACTTAGCAGCCTGTATATAGATTTTAAAATGTTGGTTTGGGATTTTTTGTTTTGTTTTCTGAATAATGTTTGTATGTTGTTGAGCTTGCAAATCGTTCCTGTTTTTTCTGAATTTGTATGTATTGTCTGAACTACTCCAATCTTAATTTTTACTTGTAGCAGGTCGTTTGATGAAGGAAAAATGGAAGATACATTCCTTTTGAGTCTACTTGGGTACTTTTTACTGGGTTTGTAGTTAGGGCATGTCTCACACAGAGACACTTTTTCCTGAGAGGATAGATTGTAGCATTTGGTGGAGACTGAATGCCAATAAGATGTAAATACGAGTCAATTCCCTGCTTTTAGCTAGTGGCAAAGACATTTGTTTTCCGGTTGTATTTAGCTTTTTTGTTTCCTTGCAGACTGTGCCACCCAAATGAGTGTATCCAGTACTCACAACATCTTTCCAAAAGTCTCTTTTTTCATGATTTACAGGTTTGTGTTCCCAGTTTGGCTTTCTAAGAGAAATTACTGAGTAATGTGTTCTACCTGTTTGCCAAAAAGTTGGAACTTTCTGTCTATTCTTAAATGCTTTATGTCAGTAATGGAAAAAAGCACAGGAATCTCAACTTGAAAAAAACATAAGAGCATTTATCAGGAAAGGTGCTTTATCTCTTAAGAAGTGCCACACCAAATTTTATTGTGTCAAATCTCTCAATGAGAAACTTTTTTTCTGCCTTTGTTATATTTGTAAGTCTATGGGCCAAATTCACTTGTAGCCTGATTCTACTGAATTACATTTTGTTGAGTCTGTCACAGTAGTACTCTACCTCTAAAATCTGAGGGGGGAAAAAACCCCAAGAACCAATTAGGCATTGATCTGTCTTTCTACTTATTGAAATTTTCTGTGAAGAGTGGTGGGTGGTTAAATTGGTACAGTTGAGATATTTTCTATAAGTGTTTACATTTCTGGATTTCTTGTTTCTGAAATATTTTGGTTGTACTTCTGCGTTTTTGACTTTGAAATAAATTATTTGTACATTTATTGAAGATGTTCATTTGTACTTGATGTTGACTCTTAGGGGCTGATAGTCATTGTCTTACCATTGAAGGACTCTTCTGAAGATTAAAAGGTATGAAATGGAAACGAGTGATGATAAGGTAAGAAAGCTCTAGAGAAACCTTTATAAGAGGCCTTCCAGTACCTGAAGAGAGCTACAAGAGAGACAGAGATGGACTTTTGATCAGGGCCTATAGTGATAGCACAAGGCACAATGGTTGTAAACTGGAGCAGGGTGGATTTAGACTGGTCATTGGAAGACATTTTTTACTGTCAGAGTGATGAGACACTGGAAAGGGTTATCCAGGACACTTCATCTCTGGGGGTGTTGTGGACTGGGCTGGATGAAGCTTTAAGCAGTCTGATCTAGTGGGAGATGTTCCTGCCTATGGCAGGGTGGTTTGAACTAGATGATCTTTAAGGTCCCTTTCAACTCGAACCATTCCAATGCTCCCTTGTTTTGGGGGAGCTGAATGTAGTCATAGTATCTCCATAAAACAGAGAGCCATTGGGTGATGAATGTAGCAATCCAGATGCATAATGGAATTCCAGAAATGCAGAGGGCAGAGAATCTCAGAAGTGTTTTTAGTAGTCCTTTATTACAGCATTGTGGAATTCCCAGAATTACAGGGTCTTAACAGTCTCATTTACAATTGAAGTTCTGGAATCGCTTAACAAAGTAGCTAAACAGCTACTCACTTCTCACTTCCCCTTTTGTTTCCCATTAGGTCCCAATCAGGCAGGACTCACTGCAGCCCATGGCCTAGAAGGCCACAGCCTGCAGGGTGCTGCTTTCATAGTTACTTAGCCAGATAAGGTTACATCTGGAGAGTTGGAAAGGCAGGGAGAAAAGAGAGCCAATTGACTTTGCTGCTTAAAGTGTTTGCCGTATTATGGGACTGTAAGATGATTACGATATCCCAGGGGTGACAAGCTTGTCTGCTGGGATGGATCTTGGTCCTGTAGTGTTTTTTTAGGGAGTTTGGGATAATCTGGAACCCCTCAAATCATGACAACAGGTCTGTGATACAATTTCCAGATCACTGGCAGAGGACGATGCCAGTGGGGATGATGTCAGCAACGGCGAGGTGAGGACAACAAAGGAAGTCCTTTCCGATTGGTCCCTGC
>WAAF01000036.1:6688-22962 GCA_013400475.1 Tricholaema leucomelas
CTGGATGTTAGGAGGAAGTTCTTGATAGAGAGAGTGATTGGCATTGGAATGGGCTGCCCAGGGAGGTGGTGGAGTCACCGTCCCTGGGGGTGTTCAAGAAAAGCCTGGATGAGGCACTTAGTGCCATGGTTTAGTTGACTGGATAGGGCTGGGTGCTAGGTTGGACTGGATGATCTTGGAGGTCTCTTCCAACCTGGTTGATTCTATTCTAACTCGTTTCTTTTGAGTCTATCACTTTTTACCAGGGAGAAGGTTGACTTTGGCCTTGTCTTTTTCTGTTGTTCTTTTTTTCACACGTCTGTAGGAAATTATGAAAGTTGTGACTCTGTTTGTCTCTTCTCAATGAACCACCAATTCTCTTCTTGCTTTTCTTTGCTTTTATTTGTTCCAACAACAACACTTCCCATGAAAGTTGCTTCTGTTGTGTCATTCTACCATGTATACCAATGTGCTTGGGTAGCAAATAAGGCCAAGAGCATCCTGGACTGTATCAGCAATATTTTGACCAGTAAGACCAAGCAAGTGATCATGCCCCCGTTGTTAGTATTAGTGAGGCCACACCTTGAGTACTGAATTAGATTTTGGGCTCTTACACAAAAAGGACATCAGGGTCCTGGAGTTTGTCCAGACAAGGGCAAGGAAGCTGGCAAAGGGATGATGAGAAGCAGCTGAGGGAACTGGGTTTGCTTAGTCTGGAGAAAAGGAGGCAGAGGAGAGACCTCATTGCTCTCTACAACTCCTTGAAGGGACGTTGGAGCCAAGTGGGGTCTCTCTTCTCCCAAGAAACAAGCTCTAGGACAAGAGGAAACGGCCTCAGGTTGCACCAAGGCAACTTTAGCTTGGATATTAGAAGAAACCTCTTAGAATCATAGAATCAGTCAGGGTCGGAAGGGACCACAAGGATCATCTAGTTCCAATCGCCCTGCCATGGGCAGGGACACCCCACCCTAGATAAGGCTGGCCAGAGCCTCATCCAGCCTGGCCTTAAACACCTCCAGGGATGGGGCCTCGACCACCTCCCTGGGCAACCCATTCCAGGCTCTCACCACTCTCATGGTGAAGAACTTCCTCCTTGCGTCCAGTCTGAACCAACACATCTCCAGCTTTGCTCCATTTCCCCTAGTCCTGTCACTACCTGAGAACCTAAAAAGTTCCTTCCCAGCTTTTCTTATAGGCCCCCTTTGGATACTGAAAGGCCACAATAAGGTCACCTGGGAGCCTCCTCTTCTCTAGACTGAACAGCCCCAACTCTTTCATTCTGTCCTCATAGCAGAGGTGCTCCAACCCTCTGATTATCCTCATGGCCCTTCTCTGGACATGCTCCAGCACATCCACATCCTTCTTGTAATGGGGGCTGCAGAACTGGATGCAGTACTCCAAGTGGGGTCTCACCAGAGTGGAGTAGAGGTGGAGAATCACCTCCTTTGACCTGCTGGCCACCCTTCTCCTGATGCAGCCCAGCATCTGGTTGGCCCTCTGGGCTGCAAGTGCACACTGCTGGCTCATGTTGAGCTTCTTGTCCACCAGCACTCCCAAGTCCCTCTCCTCAAGGTTGCTCTCCTGCTGAATGGTGTGGTTGACAATACTAAACAATAAGATGCCATGCAGAGGGACCTGGACAGGCTGGAAAGGTTAGCTGAGTAGACTCTCAAGAGGTTCAGGAAGGCAAAGTCCAAGGTTCTGCACCTAGGTCAGGACAATCCTACACACCAATGCAGGCTGAGTGATGATGTGGTAGAGAGCAGCCCAGCAGAGAAGCACATGGGGATGCTGATGGATGAGAAGCTGGACGTGACCTGACAATGTGTACTTGCAGCCCAGAAGGCCAGTGGCATCCTGGGTTGCATCAAAAAGTGTGGCCATCTGACACAGAGGATTCTGCCAATCTGTTCTGCTCTGGTGAGACATCCCCTGGAGTATTGAATGCAGCTATGAAGCCATCAATGTGGGAAGGACATGGACTTGCTGGAGAGGTTCCAGAGGAGGGCCATGAAGATGATCAGGGGACTGGAGCGTCTCTCCTGCTAGGACAGGCTGAGGGAGCTGGGGTTGTTCAGCCTGGAGAAGAGAAGGCTCCAGGGAGACCTAATAGCAGCCTTCCAGTTCCTGAAGGGGGCCTACAAGAGCTGTTCACGAAGGCCTGCTGTGATGGGATGAGGGGTAATGATTTTAAATTAGAGAAGAGCAGATAACAGATTGGATGTTAGAAGCAAGTTCTGTACCATGACGGTAGTGGAATACTGGAACACACTGTTCAGAGAGGTGGCTGAGGCCTCACTCTGGAAATACTCAAGGTGAGGCTTGACAGGGCTCTGGGCAACCTGATCTAGTAGAGAATGTCCCTGCTCACTGCATGGGTGTTGGACTAGATGACCTTTGAAGATCCTCTGAAACCCAAACTGTTCTATGCCATTCTGTGTTTCTGTGATTCTGTATGCTGCTGTGGGGTTATTCTGGTGCTTTGTTAATCATTGCTTACAGGGACGTAAACAGTATTTTTACCTTGAAAGTGTTACAAGCAATGACATAAAGCTGTCATCGTGGCCAGTGATTAATAGAATATGAGTTGAGAAGATAATTTATTTCCCCTGCCTAGTGGGAAGTGATAAGGTTGATAACAGAAATCCAAAAGCAGGCGAAAAGGAGTTCAAGGGGGAAAGAGGTTGAGAGGCTGGGGACACAAGTAATCTTTTCATCAATACCTTCAATACCTTTAGTTGCAGGCAGGAATACTAAAAAAAAAAAAAAAAAAAGGAAATCATGCATGATTAACAAGTGGCTTAGAGGCTGGCACCACCAACAGAATTTGGGGTTTTTCGATCTTGTAAACTTTCTATGGCAGAAGCTCTGCAAGCAGCAGATGCGTACATCTGTCTCAAATGGGGAGAAAGGTCCTGGAATGTGAGTTCGCAGGGCTCATTGCAAAGGCTTTAAACTAGGCTTGAAGAGGGAGAGGCTCTGTGACAAGTGGCAGCATGACACACCAGGGTTGGAAGGACTGGGTGTTAGTAATGGTAGTAATGGCCTCCAGCCTGCTGCCGTGAGGCATGCTGTGAACGCTGCAGCAAAGGCAGGGTTGGGAGCAGCCTTGGCAAGAGTGATCATGAGAGTGGAATTTAGTATTACAGAAGGCAGAAGAACCTTTCTTACCCTTTTTTGAGGACTGGAGTGGAATCGGCTTTCCCTCCATCCTCAGTCACCTTTCCTGTTTGCCACAATTTAGCAAAAATGAAGGGGAGTGGCAGTGAAAACAGCCAGTTCTCTCAGCGCTATTGAGGGAAGAAGGCCTGTCTGGATGCGTTCCTGTGTGACCTGTGCTAGATTCTGTGGTCCTGCTCTAGCAGGGAGGTTGGACTTGATGATCTTTGGACGTCCCTTCTAACCCCTAACATCAGATACCCTCACTGGAAAAGTCTACGTCCTCAAAGTACTGGACTAACAAAATTGTACAGTATCCCACTTTAGCACAGACTTCTTTTGTGTCTAGGTATTTTTGTTAGGATTGGAGCTGCATGAGCACATCAGAAGTTTTACCTTTTCAGCAGCTGCTCCAGCCAATGTAAGGGTTGTTCACACAGGCTGGCTTCAGTTCAGTGAACCTAATGTCCCCTGGGTTCCTTCCTGTGGTGAGAAAGTCTTCAGCATCACAGTAGTTGAGTTGCAGTCCTGCTTTGAATTGCTTTGTGGGAAAGTCTATCACTCATTCTTCTCTGTAATGAGATGAGACCATCTTCACCAAGTTGAGTTTAGCCTTTGTGAGTGAACTTCCTCAGTTCTCTTTAGTGGTGTCTTCATTCTGCTAGCATCAAAAGAAAGCAGAACCTAAGCAATATTTGGAGTGTTAAAACAGGCAAATAGAAATAATAACAACAGATATTTCCTTTTTATTTTAGTATGGGTGAAGAAATTCAGGTAGCCTCCAAAACTGTGTAAGAAGAGAGGGATACAAAGGGTAACACCAGTGTTTATTCTTGATGGTTGCATAGATAGTCTAGCTTTGTATTTTTAGATTAGACATCTCATGGTGGTTTACCTGCCTTGGATCAGTAATTTAAAACTTGTACTGTAAATATGGGGTAGAATATTCAGAACTGAAGTTACGTGTAAGAGGCTTATTTAGTAAAAAGGTTCTAGGACAACTGGAAGTTACTAATTTGGGTACTGGGCTTGACAAATTTGATTTGTGCAGTTTTTCATCATGACATTATTAATTAATTTCTTGAGAGAAGCCAACATAGAAATATTTCAAATCCGAAATTCCTTTAAAAATCATTGCACTAAAAAGCATGTGGCTATAATGGTTAAAGCAATTCCCTTCCCTTGACTGAATAAAACAAAAAAAAAACCTTTTTTTTTTTGGTTTGATAGAGATCTATTTATCTAAGTGGCATAATAGTGCCTAAACTACAACTCTGAAGGTCTAGATGATGAATACAGAATTAATTGGAGGACAAATTATACATCAGTGGTAACCTACCAAGAAGTAACCTATAGTGGTCAGAAAATGATAGACCCCTGTAAAGCTGAAAACCAGGAGAGGTGTGCAGTCCAGTGGCCAAGTAAGCCTGAAATAAGACCTCTAACTGTCTGTGGGCTGCCAGCCTCTGAGAGGGGCCAGTTAGGACTGCAAAGCCATTGCAGACAAGCCAGTGGGGTCATCTTGGTTAATTGAAATAGTGGTTTTGGTGGGATGAAATGGAAGTGTTGAGGTGTGTCAACAAGCTGGAGAGCTTGAATGTGTCCAGAGAAGGGCACCAAGGCTGGTGAGGGGGGCTGGAGCACAGTCCGACAAGGAGAGACTGAGGGAGCTGGAGGTGTTCAGCCTAGAGAAGAGGAGTCTCAGGACAGACCTTATTGCTCTCTACAACTACCTGAAGGGAGGTTGTAGCCTAATGGGGTTGGTCTCTTCTCCCAGGCAACCAGGGACAGAACAAGAGGACACAGTCTCAAGCTGTGCCAGGGACAGGTTTAGGGTGGAGGTTAGGAAGAAGTTCTTCGCAGAAAGAGTGATTGGCATCATAGAATCATAGAATCATAGAATGGTTTAGGTTGGAAGGGACCTCAAGGATCATCCAGCTCCAACCCCCTGCCATAGGCAGGGACACCTCCCACTAGAGCAGCTCGCCCAAGGCCTCATCCAGCCTGACCTTAAACACCTCCAGGGAGGAAGCATCCACAACCTCCCTGGGCAACCCGTTCCAGTGCCTTACCACCCTCACTGTAAAGAACTTCCTCCTAACATCCAGTCTAAATCTCCCCTCTTCCAGCTTAAACCCATTCCCCCTCGTCCTAACATTACTAGACCGTGTAAATAGTCCCTCCCCAGCTTTCCTGTAGGCTCCCTTCAAATACTGGAAGGCCACTATAAGGTCTCCTCGAAGCCTTCTCCTCTCCAGGCTGAAGAGCCCCAACTCTCTCAGCCTGTCCTCATAGCAGAGGTGCTCCAGCCCTCTGATCATCTTCGTGGCTCTCCTTTGGACCCGCTCCAGCAGTTCCATGTCCTTCTTGTATTGGGGGCTCCAGAACTGCACACAGTACTGCAGGTGGGGTCTGACGAGAGCAGAGTAAAGGGGGAGAATCCCCTCCCTTGCCCTGCTGGCCACACTTCTCTTGATGCAGCCCAGCACTCGGTTGGCTGTCTGGGCTGCATGTGCACACTGCCGGCTCATGTTGAGCTTTTCGTCGACCCAGACCCCCAGGTCCTTCTCCTCAGGTCTGCTCTCCAGCCATTCATCACCCAGCCTGTATCTGTGCCTGGGAAAGGAGACTGGATGAGGCACTTAGTGCCATGGTTTAGTTAATTAGGTAATAGGTTGGATTTGATGATCTCGAAGGTCTTCTCCAACCTGGTTAACTCTGTGATCATGTGATCCTTTATTAATTAATTATAAACAATACATGAAAGTACTATGAAGAAATGTTAATATGTGACAGTGAATGCATGTATGGCTATAAGTCATTGCAGATTTTGTTTCTGGGGAGTGACAATGACTGTGAAATTCCAAAGCCATCCTGCTTGAGTCAGTTGGCCAAAGAGCAGGCATTTCCAAGACAGCACAAGCACAACAGTAATTTCATCTCACAGGTATAATCACAGATAAGACTGTGTGGATTGTGTTGGTTTCGGTTTTGCTTTGTTTTTTTTAAAGAGAGCAGAAATTAAATGGTTGGTCTGCAGTTCTCAGAGAAGTTGCTCTCATTATTTCTGACTTATTTATATTTTAAAAGTCATAACAACTAAGAATAAGACACTATTCAGTAACTTGTATTACCGGAAATGATGACAGTGTTAAATAGATTTTCTTTCTGTAAAGAGGTCCAATTACTCCATTATTAATGATATTATTTAAGTACTCATTAAATGTGACATTATTTAATAGGTTCATGTTCATTGAAAACCTTCATTAAAGGATTACTGTGGGGGGTTTTGTAATCTTGTATTTTTCCATCCATCCAGTGTTATATTTCCTACTGTCCTTATGAATTTGGAAACTTTTTTTTACTTTGTATTTGAACAATGAATCTGGGATCTCAGGCCTTTGATAAATGTAAAGTTTTCAGGAGATAGAAGAAACTGCAAACAATTGATCAGTTTCCATTGTATTCTTTGAACTGGTTGAGTGCCCAATTAATCAGTACCAACTCCCACAACTGGAAGAAGTAGAGACAATAAAAATATGAGAAACAAGGTAGCCAGGTGCCACAGGCTGAGATACCATAGTATCAGAAGAAGAGATGGGGTACACTTAACATAAGCAAGTTCCAAGTCTGGTCCAGTCCAAATCTGAATCCAAATCCTTTACCGCACCCCAAGCATGGGTTTACATACTTTCTATCAGAAGGCTACATAAGAAGGTTACAAATCATGTTAGACTCTGATTGACTACATACACCTGCGTTAGGACTACGTTAGGATTTCACGCTAATCGGCATAGACATTCTTCATATTCTCTGAACAACACGTACGTTGTGTCTAGGGCCATTCTGTCAGCAGAGGTAGGCAAAAACCACAGGCTCCAGCCTCACATTTGGTTACATTTGTTACACCATTCTCTAAGGACATTCCAACCCTCTACAGTACTTCTGGACTTGTGCACTCTTGCCTGTCCATGGCTTATGCTTCAGTATTTCAAATTCCAATGCTGTACCACAGACAATTCTATAAAATCACTGCATTCAGTATTACTATATCCAGCAGCCAGGTGCTTGTGTATTTGCTTATATCTTCTACACTGTGTAGTTAACAGAGAAGGAAGAATGAACATAGAGTTGGCATTGATGTTTTCCCTTGATGTTGGACAACTGCTATTTTAGTATCATAGGATTGTAGGAAAAACTGTCTTTCCTGTCTGGCTCTCTTATGTGTTGTGATATTTTGTGGTACAGGTATCCTAACTATAGCTAAAGCCAGATTGCTAAGGGTGGTATTGCTGAAATACATTACCCCAAGCTAGAAAGTTTTCCCTCCTTTGACAAATATTCTGAATTATGACTATTTAGAAGTAGTTTTCATCTGACCAAAGTTTTATGCTTCCAGAGACAGGGTTTATATTGATTAACAAGTAATTAATTTCTGTCACTTTTCCACTTACTCTAAGTTACATTTTGAGCAGCTTCATTTCTTTCATGGCCTTCTTAGGAATAAGTATCTCAAGAGGAGTGAATCTAATTCTGGAGTCTGTTTCAGAAGTGGGTAGATCTAATTGCACTACACCCACAGTGGATCTTGTCTTAAAAGGATGTTTTAAGGATCTTCAGTGAATTCTAGTTCCAACCCACCATGGCAGGGGGGTTGGAACTAGATGATCCTTGTGGACCCTTCCAACCCTGACTGACTCTGTGATTCCATGATTCAGTATCTTTCCTCAGGGATCACTCTCAGTAAAAAATAAAATATAAAAGTATAAAGTATATAAAACTTTCCATATTAAAAGTGTATTTAAGCTGTACCAGACTAAAACCTGACCTCTCTTTCTGTACACACATAAAAAGCCACATAGAAATACATGGAAGATGGAGACTAGCTAGACCAGACAACCTAGACTACTAGAAGGATGGAGAGAGACTGTTTACAAAAGCTTGTAGGGGTAGGATGAGAGCAGTGGTTTGTAATTAGAGAATAGTAGATTTAGACTAGATGTTTTGAACAAATTCTTTACCATGAGGGTACTGGAACACTGGAACAGGTTGCTCAGATTGGTGTTTGCGGTCCCATCCCTGGAGATATTCAAGTTGAGTCTTTACAGGGCTCTGGGCAACCTGAACTAGTTGAGGATGTCCCCTTCTGACTTCAGAGGGGGTTGGACTAGATGCCCTTCAGAGTTCCCCTCCAACCCAGACCATTTGATGACTCTATAATTGTATGATTTTATGACTAAGCTACCTGAGATTAACTGGAAGCATCTAAGCTGAAAATAGAAGCACTGGTGAAGGTTAGAACAACAAAAAAAGGCTACACAAAATGACAAAATACAGAATGTGCACATATTTAACTGTGCATTTTTAATTATATCTTAGCAACATTAACAAATGTAGGAACCTGCTGGTTGTGCCCTTCTGGTGCCTTCCCTGGTTTTCACCAATTTATTCCAGAAATCTCACCAATTCAGGAGACTCTGCTGCTTATTTTTGCAATGTTAGCTGGTTTTGAAGGGTTTCAATTGTGTCTCAAGACAGATTTCTATCAAAGAAATGTCATCTCCTACTTCTCTTAGTATTCTGATTACATATGCAATAGTTAACTTAGCCTTTTGTAGGCTTTCCTGATTCGTGAGACGCTGACAATTTTCCTCATAAATGTACCACAGTGAGTCATAGAATCATAGAAACATAAAACTGTTTTGGTTGGAAGAGACCTTTAAGATCATCGGTTTCAACTATTAATCTAGCACCGCCAGGTCACCACCAAACCACGTCCCTCAGCACCACATCTCCACAGCTTGTAAATCCCTCCAGGGCTGGAGACTCCACCATTGCCTGTTCCAGGGCTTCACAACCCTTGGGGTGAAGAAATGCAAAGTGTAGAGGCCAGAATACTCTCATTGCTATTCTTTGCCAAATTAAAGAATGCTTTGTTTCGCAGGGAGACAGACCAGTATATTTCCTTCCACGGTAGTCACTGGAATTTTCCATGTTTTTCTTTCTTGAATCTCAGTCAGCTGCTGCTTAACAGTGGTTCATATGATGCTCAGTACAGCTTTGTCTCCATCCTCTCCTGCTTCTTACCTCTGCTACAGTGAAATTCTGTATTAGCTTGATTTCCTCTTTCCTTCCTTCATTCTTCAGTTGAAGCCCACTTCACTCTATATATTATTACTGTTTGTGGCGTCTTCATATCTAGTCCTTAGCTGAATGGTGTAATTTGGCTCTCTGGTGCTCTTTCATAAAAGCCTTTCTCCTTCTGATAGCTCCCTGCAACTCCTGCTACTCCCCACGGTAATCTCAACGTAAACATCTTGTTTTCAGCTAAGGTAAATTAACTCAGTTATCTCCTTTTTATTTAACCAGCAGCCTTTGTTAACACTTCAAATGATGGGCATCAGTTGTTACTGGGTACTGTACCCTTCTTAATATTTCATGCCATGGGACTGTTTTCAGTGTGCTCAGTTACCAGTGCCTTCTGTGTGGTGGTGAACATGAAAAACGTGTCTTCTGCTTTCCCATGAACCATCACAGCAGGATGCCATTCAGGTCCAAACTCACTTTGTTTCATGGTAAACAAGCATTCTCCTTTAAATAGTCCCATTGGTCTGCTGTAATTGTGTAGATGAATGTGGTGTGCACAGTTCAGACATGTTTGGAATACCTAATAAGCTCTGGTGAGAGAATATCAGGACTACCTGTGGCTTAAACTGAGACACAGAAGCCAGAAGTCGCAGGACAAGAGGCTGGTATTCTGAGGAGGCCTAGAGAGTGATCAGTCAGTAATCTCATATTAATAAGCAGTAGCAGCTTGAGAAAGACAGTGAATCATCTTTTTCCTAAATTATCTACATTTCAGTGATCTTCTGGAAAATCATCCCTCTTGACTATTGCAGTTGCTGGAAACCCTGAGGGAGTGAAACAGTTTGTAACAGAAGTGATTAAACTCCCACCTCTTTCTTAAAAGATAGAAGTCTAGGGTAAAAATGTCTAGGACATTTTTATACTTAACACTCAGGTATAAAAGTGCATTAAGTCTATTTTCTCTTCATTTATTAGCCTGCCTGTGACTGATTGTGAACCATGTAGAAGTATTTCAAGATTGAACATGCTTATTTTGTTCATTTAGTTCTTTGCTTTGCTAAGCAAATCTGGTTTAGCACCATACTTAGTAGAGTTAGATATTGGTTCGACTTGATAATCTTAAAGGGCATTTCCATCCAAAACAGCTCTGTGATTAAGCAACTGCCATGTTGGTTGCACAAATAGTGTCATTGTAGGTAGTTCCAGATGATGATGATTTAACAAAATCTCAGCTGTATGGGTACAAATAGGGACAAATAATGGAATATTAGAATTCTATATTCTATAGTATCGTTCTGTAGATTAATGGAATCTAAGCTTACCACTCTGCCTAAGGTGTATTTTGGCACTTCCTGTATGGCAGGTCCTCATACCTAGTTTCTGGACTTGTTTGCTTTTATTCTTTCTTCAGTGTTATGGAGTTGAACTGTGTTTGATCACTGTTCAGTGGTGTTCTTCCCATGTATAGTTTTGCAGCAGATGAGCAGATCTTACCTTAGCTCCCCCTTTGAAGGGCTGGTTACTGGCACTGTGTTCCTAAGTCCACACAGGAGACCCTTTATGTTGTGCATTATAACACGCTAAGGTGCAGAGAGGTCCAAGTTACCACTAATTGAACCTGGTTTAGACTTGCAAACTGGACAGCTGTATTAGTGGAGCTTTCGACTCAAGCCAGTTAGTTCTACCCAGAGGCAAGGCTTACTGGTTTCCATGTTATGGGTTTAAGCTGGAAGAGGGGAGATTCCGACTGGATGTTAGGAGGAAGTTCTTTACAGTGAGGGTGGTAAGGCACTGGAACGGGTTGCCCAGGGAGGTTGTGGATGCTTCCTCCCTGGAGGTGTTTAAGGCCAGGCTGGATGAGGCCTTGAGCAACCTGCTCTAGTGGGAGGTGTCCCTGCCTATGGCAGGGAGTTGGAGCTGGATGATCCTTGAGGTCCCTTCCAACCTAAACCATTCTATGATTCTATGATTCTATGTGGACATGATGCAACTATTCTTCTTGCAGGGTATGTGTGCACGCTGGCTTAAGCTGTTGATACTACCAGGAACCAATGTGCTAGACATCTTTGCAAATGTGCATGTGTCATTGATTCACTTTGACTCAGTTTTCAACAGTCATACTAGCAGTCTGGTGCAGTATCTGCCTTTCTCCTCAGTTTCATCTGCTTATATTTTTTGCCTGCCACTTTTGATTCTTGTTGTCCATAGAAGCACCCCCAACTACTTGTATCTTAATAAAAGTATGACAAAGTTAATCAGTAATTAAGAAATCAGATTGGGCAATTTAATACTTAAGAAGGTTCTAATGCCTTCTCCTAGGTAAATGATTTATTTCTGTGAGATGTATGATAATCACAGAATCACAAAACACCAGATTGGAAGGGACCCTGAGGATCATCTGATTCAGGTTTTCTAGCTTATAGTGTACTTAAAATGAGATGGCTCAGCATCCTGTCACCCTGAGTCTTAAAACTGACCAGTGCAGGAGAATCCAGTGCTTCCCTTGGGAGATCATGCCAGTCTCTAACTGTTCTAACAGTGAAACATTTTCTTCTGGAGTCCAGTGGGCTCTCCCCAGGAGTAACTTGTACCTGTCGCCCCTTGTCTTTTCCACGTGACTCCCTGTGAAAAGAGAGTTTCCATCCAGTTGGTAACCACCCTTTATCTACTGATACATGGTAATAAGGTCTCCCTAAGCCTTCTCTTCTCTTTATTTACAAATAAAGGCAGATTGGAAATAAATAAGAAGAATATGTACTTAAAAAATCAACATCACTAATTCATGATCTCTGCAGTGTTGAGCCTGAGCTCTAACACATTAGGCTGCTTCTCAAATTAGTACACAGTGAGACAGAAAAAAAATTATCTCTATGTATATTTGATCTTCAAATTTTTACAGAACAGTTTTGTCTGTGATTGTATGAAAGATCATAGAATCATAGCATGGTTTGGGTTGGAAAGGACTTCCAAAGGTCATGAATTTTTGTGTGCATGTTTGTGTATCTCAAATAAGAATCATACTTCCAGCGTACTTTTTTCTGTTATATTGTTTTTCTTTTCAGTAATGGCTCTTGGCAATATGATTTTCCTGCTAACAGCCTCTTTAGTGCAGTGTTCACACACAGCATCACAGAATGGTCTGGGTTCAAATGGATCACCAAAGGTCATCTAATTCAACCCCCTCTGCAGTCAGCAGGGGCATCCTCAACTAGATCAGGTTGCCCAAAGCCAGACCAATGCTTTGAATGTTGCTGAACGGTTCTTACACAGCATCTAGCATAGCTGGACCAAATTGACCAAAGGGTTGTTCCGTACCATATTGCATATTTAGATGTAAAAACCACTAGGGGGATACTTGGTCTTGCCTGTAGGCTGGCTGGGCCTCTCTCTGCTTGTGGGAGGTGGTCAGTGGTTGCTTTTGCACTTATTTTCATTCCCTTTCCTTCGCTTAGCAAATTGTCTTGACCCATGAGTTTTCTTACTTTTACTCTGAGATACTCTCCCCCTCATCTCTGGGCAGTGATCAGATGGTTCTGCAATGCTTGGCTGTTGGCTGGGCTCAACTCATCAAATTATCTTTGAGCTACTGGCAGCCTGAGAACACTTCAGCAAACCATCTCTGTGATGAAATTTCAAAAATAAAAGGTAGCAACTAAAGATAAGAAAGGAAATTATAACTTTGTGCTACCTTTAACAAATGCCTTTTACAAATGTCATGCACTGGTGTAAATGTAGTTGAACTTTTTATTTGTATGAATGATCAGGGCATTGGAACAAGCTGCCCAGGGAGGTGGTGAAGCCATTGGCTCTGGAGGTATTCAAGAAATGTTTTTACGCAGCACTTTGAGACATGGTTATGTCCATGGTGGTGTTGGCTTGATGGTTTAACTTGATCAGCTTGAAGGTCTTCTCCAGCTGAAACAATTCTATGATTCTATAAGTGTTTTTCCTGTTACGTTGAAATAATATAACTGCAAGTGCTACCAAGTACTAGAATTTGCTCTTCATGGCAGTGGTGGAATCACTATCCCTGGAGGTGCTTAGAAGAGGTTGAGGTGTGGCACAGAGGGACATGATTGAGCGCCACACTTGATGGAGCTAGATAATGGTGGGACTTGATAATCCTTAACGGGCTTTTCCATCTGAAATGATTCTGATTCTATAATGTAGCTGAAAACTAGGGAGAAAACTGATTTTCAACATTTTTACTGTTTTTCTTTTTTTTTTCCTTTCCATCATCTTGCTGCTGATATTTTGGTTGAAGAAACAGCAGTTTTTAGGAGGGAGGGAAGCATTGTAGTGAGGTTTCCTATATAAACACAAAACTATAACAACACTGAAATAACGCAGAAACAGGCAGTTGTTCTAAGCAGTTATTCCTGGCAGAATATGACTTCTCTCCTTGGTGTCAATTATATCACATTTCTTTTCAGTCTTCCCAGTAAAATTGTGGTGAAAACTGTGAGTAGGTTACTGCAATATCCAGAAACACATTTGCTGCTTCAATAAAGACATCTAATTTATCATCAAAGGCTACCCACTCCCTTTAGTCTTTATAATTTTGGAATTTGAAATGCTGCTGTAAGTTGTTTGGCTCTGTGACTATTGCTGTGATTTCCCTCAGTCTTCCTCTGCCCAAGGATTAAGAAATCTCTGCATCTCATTTAACTGTGCCTTCACAGAGTTCCCATAGCATTCTCTTTCAGAAACTCATGGCACAAGGCTTGGATAACTGCACTCTGAATTGAGTTAAAAACTGGCTTGATGGCCAGGCTGAGAGTGGTGGTGATGGAAGTTAAATCTGGCTGGTGCCCGGTCACTAGTGGTGTCCCCCAGGGTTCAGCTCTGGGGCCTGTCATCTTTAATATCTTTATCAATGATCTGGATGGGGAGATTGGATGCACCCTCAGTGCATTTTCAGATGACACCAAGCTGGGTGGCCTCGTTGATCTCCTAGAGGGTAGGGAAGGTTTACAACGGGAAGTTTGAAGCTAGCTAGAATGTTTTGGTGAGAAGAACTAGATTACAGGCTCTGAAAGGAAAACAGTGGTAATGTCTCCTTTGCGCATAGACTTGCTGAGATATATAAGAACAAAAAGCAAAATATAGATAAAGGAGTCTTCTCTTTGCCTGCTGGGGAGCTCTGAGCTGCATCTCACTCTATGACCTCACCCTCCATTTTTTTTTTTCACTAATCCACTTTGCTTCCTAACCCCCTGGCTGAACTTCCATTCTTCTTGGGGTAAGGTTGAGAGGGGTAGGGGGGAAGGTGAAAGGGAGGTTGAGAGCCCCTCCTGGGGTCTCAGGTTTCTGGGAGGGGAGTTGTCCTTCTGTATTACCTGTTACCTTGTATATTTCTGTATATATCTGTATATACTGTAAATATCTGCTTGTAAATTGTGCCAGCTGTAAATATAAGCTTCATTCAAATTTCCAGATCCAGCTGAGTCTAGTCTGGGTGATTTCTAAAGTGTGGGGGGGTGGGGGACACCCAAACCATCACAGGGAGATTGAATGCACCCTCAGTGAATTTGCAGATGACACCAAGCTGGGTGGCCTTGTTGATCTGCTAGAGGGTAGGGAAGGTTTACAATGGGCTTACCACAGTAAGTCCCATTGGCCAAGGCTAATTGTGTGAAGTTCAGCAAGGCCAAGTACCAGGTCCTGCACCAGGGTCGTAATAACCCCATGGTGATCTGCAGACTGGGACGTGTGTGGTTGTAAAGCTGCAACTTGGACAAGCACCTAAGGTTACTGGTTACCTAAGGGCCCAGGTGGCCAAGAAAGCCAGTAGCATCCTGGCTTGGATTAGAGGCACTGTGGCCAGCAGGAATGGGGAGGTGATCATCCTCCTGTGCTCAGCACTGGTGAGGCCACACCTCGAGTTCTGTGTCCGATTTGCAGCCCCTCACCATGGGAAGGACATTGAAGTGCTAGAGTGTGTCCAGAGAAGTGCAGTGAGGCTGGAGAAGGGCCTTGAACACCTGGGCTACAAGGAGGGGCTGAGTGAGCTGGGAGCGTGTTCAGTTTGGAGAAGAGTAAGCTGAAAGGAGACCTCAGTGTTCTCTGCAGCTTCTGAACGGAAATTGGAGTGAGGAGGGGGCAGCCTCTTCTACTTGGTGACCAGCTACAGGTCTAGATCTCCCTGGAGGTGTTTAAGTAGCCTGCGGACCTGGCACTTAGGGACATGGTTTAGAGTTGACCCTCCAGTTCTGTCTTGAGGGTTGGACTGGATGATCTTTGAGATCTCTTCCAAATAGATGTTTTCTGTGATTCTGTGATTCGGGAAGAGCAGTAAAGGGGTTTCTGTTAGCTTTTAAAAGGCTACTTCTGGCTCAAAAAAGAATATACCTCACTTTCCAGAACTGTTTGGTGGTTTTATTGTGCCTTCACCAATATTTCACCCTTTCTTTTGTCTTTGTTTTAGTCAATGTAAAGGTAAAAAAATGGTATTTTTTATTCTTTGGTTGTTGCAAAACTTGTCTACCAAGACATGGGATAGCAAAGAACAACCAGCATGGTATGTCGTATACATTCTCATTGCTTCTGAAACCAGCGTAATTAATATCAATTAATAGTAATGATTTTGTAATCAGCTATTATAAATTTCACTATTAATGTAATAATTGCTTGATAACTCTACAGTTAGTGTCATGTTGATTTTGAAATTATATTAGTAAGCCTTCCTGTATATTTTAAGGGAAAAGTGGCCTCAGTATTTTTTTTCTCAATTTCTTGGTTTACACTGTCACTAAAAATTTGAGCTGGTGAGACAGTTTCTGGAGACTTACCTCACAGTATCACACAGTATCACAGTATCACCAAGGTTGGAAGAGACCTCACAGATCATCAAGTCCAACCAGTTACCACAGAGCTCAAGGCTAGACCATGGCACCAAGTGCCACGTCCAATCCTGCCTTGAACAGCCCCAGGGACGGCGACTCCACCACCTCCCTGGGCAGCCCATTCCAGTGTCCAATGACTCTCTCAGTGAAGAACTTTCTCCTCACCTCGAGCCTAAACTTCCCCCGGCGCAGCCTGAGGCTGTG
>WAAF01000036.1:23256-41740 GCA_013400475.1 Tricholaema leucomelas
GTCCCTCAGCCTCTCCTCATAGGGCTTGTGCTCGAGGCCTCTCACCAGCCTCGTTGCCCTTCTCTGGACACGTTCCAGCATCTCAATGTCCCTTCTAAACTGGGGTGCCCAGAACTGAACACAGTACTCAAGGTGTGGTCTAACCAGTGCAGAGTACAGGGGCAGAATGACCTCCCTGCTCCTGCTGGCCACACCATTCCTGATGCAGAGATCTCATTGTCTTGTTTTTAGAGTGAAAAGCTTGGATTTATTTCTGACCAAAGATTTACAGGGAAAAGAAGAGAGAAAGACCAAAGGCAGGCTCTGTTGAATGTTATTAAACATTTGAAAGGTGAATCTCTAAAGACTTCTGTGAACTTTATAATAGAGTATAAGCAGAGACCTGTTGGTTGAGGTGTCCCTCTAGGATAGAGTATAATGGCTCATCAGGCTGCTTTTGTTGACAGTTTATCAGGCTTTTCCTCTCATTTGCACTCTGAAAACACTTACAATAGTCTTCAGGTTAGTCCTGATTTGAATTATACTTCTTTTTTTTCCATCGTATTTTTGCATTTTCAAAACCAAGAAGGTGGTGGGTGTGGGATTTTTTTGTTACTTACTTGGTTGGGTTTTTATGCCTTCTACATAAAGTTCTCAGTTTTTTTTTAATGACTGGCTGTGACCCACAGATGTCAAAGAGACTTGGAAACTACCCAGGTGCTTGCTTGACTGAGTATTATCAGCTCTGAATTCTGCCAGAGAATTTTAAGTGCATTTTTTCTGACTTACTCTTCGGATGTATATTGTTAGTCGTACATGAGGAGATTGGAAAGGGTTCTCCACTGAAGTTGTCCAGGCTGGATAAGATAGCACACATCTTACAAGAAATAATAGAAGTGGGTAGGCCTGGAACCAAAATTTGCACTGCCCTGTAACATGCTGTGTTAAGACACCAAAATGGGTGAATATATACAAATATGTTACCCGTAGCGTGTTCTGCTAAGCATCTGCTTTGAAGAGGCACCTACAGACGTCTATATTTTTAATGTTTGATCTTTCTTTCCCTTTTCAGATTCAGACTTTTTTCTCATTGAGTTTTTCCACTCAGGATGTGCTGCTGAGATAGAGTAATCTGAATTTGACTCTTTGGTTTCTTTCTTTCATAAACCTCAATCATATGCCTCAGACCTCGCGTCTTCCATCTTGTCTTCTTATGATTCAGTCCTTTTTTCCTTAAAAAACAGCAACAAAAAAAGTGAAGAAAAGAAGAAACAAAGCACCCCAAGGTCAGCTTCAGTAAATGAGAGGTAATAAGGTTCAGGATGCATGTGCCAATGAGTCTGTGAAGAAAAGCGGCCACACCTTAAACCTCAAGCAGTGTTCACCAGCCAACATTGCTAGGAATTAGCATACCCAGCTCCTATTTATTCAAACTGTTGCCACATGACTGAACATTTCATCCATGTTTGCCATAGAGAGAACGTGCCAGCGCTCAGCTTATCTCCCTTTCCATTCTCAGAATTGCTATTGTGGAAGGACTTTGTCAACAGGGCTGCATTCCTTGGCTTTTATCAAACAAGCCTTGACTATGAGGAAAGCACAGTGCCAGAAATGCTGATGTCCCAGTGCTGCTGCTGCAGCTGGTGCCTGTTTGATTTCTCTCTCCTCTTCCCTCTGTCAATGAATAGGTTCGTTTTTACAATATCTTTGCATTCCATCACAGCAATCTCTAGTGAGTTTGGCAGGGTGGTATCAGACTGATTGGGAAGGTTTCTCATTGCTCTCTCTCTTAGTAATAAATATTTTAGACATAGTAATTTTGCTGGAAAAGTGCATGCTACCCCCTGCATGCTAAACTCCGTTTCTCTTTTTTTTTCTCCCAGATGTATTAACTAATTTGTGAAAAACAAGTAGAGATTGGGTGTTTTTAAAAGCAGGAGCACTACAATATTTGTCCAAGTAAGGATTTGTGGATGCTGTTGACACCTACAGCCCAGCTTCCTAGGAGTGAAACTGGAACATGGAGATACAGTCTCACATAAACTACACACCCTAATGTGATGTGTTTTGACATGCCCTGTTCTCAACCTGAATCGAGATGGTTCATTTCATCTTGGGGCCTGATTACCCAGCTATAGGCTAGTCAGGGTGGGAGGCTCCTTCTACTTCACCTTCTGATGCTGTGCCAGCTTGAAAAAAAAAATCAGAATTCCTTAGGTCAAAGAGAGAGAGAGCAAGAGGGAGCATGACTCTGCGGATAAATGGTTGGGGCACCTACTTAGAAAAGGGGAGACTCGAAGGACCGCACAAGATCCTTATGTTAAAGAGTTTTTAGAGTTAGAGAGAGGTGGTTCTATCCCCCATGCCAACATGCAGCTTGTTGAAGGGTGTGGAAACCTAATCTTTTAATTTCTTAGGTGAACCTTCACAAAGTCATAGAGTGTTAGGGGTTGGAAGGGACTTCAAAAGATCATCTATTCCAACCCCTCTGCTAGAGCAGGACCATCTAGGACCATCTTACCTGTTGTATAGAAGGGCACTGTTACCATCTTAAACATTTGTGTGTTTTAAAAGCAAAAGATGAGTCTTATGCTAAAGTCTAGAAAACTGTGAATCCTAATCAAATATCAACATCCCCCTTCAACTCTGAGCTGCAAACCCAACTTCTGAGAAGAGGCAGGATTTTATGAAAGTGTCTCCTTTCTGAGTTCCCTGTTGATGAGAGCTCATGCTCTGTGAGGTGTGTTTATGGAAGAGTGTGTCAGTGGTGGGTCCAGGACACACTTCAGCATGGCCTTGTGTTCAGTGAACCATGTTACTGTCTTGTCTCTTGTTTGTCCACCTTGGAGAACTGTTTATAGCCAGACTCAGAGTTCAAAGAGGGAACCTGTACAGGACCATGGCAGATACATTTTAGGGCTGCAATCTAGGGTGGTTTTTTTTAGGTTTTTAATACCATGATACTTGCTTAGAGTCTTGCACATGGGAAAGAAAAATCCATATATCAGTATAGGTTGAGGACTGACTTGCTGGAGAGTAGTGAAGGGAAGAAGGACCTGGGAGTCCTCCTCGTGGATGGAAGGTTGACCATGAGTCAGCGTTGTGCCCTTGTGGCCAAGAAGGCCACTGGCATCCTGGCATATATTAGAAGGGTTGTGGATAATAGGTTGAGAGACGTACTCCTCTCTCTCTACTCTGCCCCAGTGAGGCTGCATCTGGAATATTGTGTCCAGTTCTGGGCCTCTCAGTTCACAGACAAGGAACTGCTTGAGAGAGTCATGCACAGAGACACAAAAATAATTAAGAGAGTGGAACATCTTCCTTATGAGGGGAGACTGAGGGAGATGGGGCTTTTAGCTTGGAGAAGAGGAGATTGATGGGTGACCTCAGTCATGTTTATAAATAGGTAAAGGGTGAGTGCCAAGAGGAGGGAGCCAGGCTCTGCTCAGTGATGCCCAATGACAGAACAAGGGGCAGTGGGTGAAGTTGAGGCACAGGAAGTTTCATGTAAATATGAAGAGGATTTTTTTCACTGTGAGAGTGACGGAACACTGGAACAAGTTGCCCAGTGGGGCTGTGGATCTTCCTCTCTGGAGGTATGCAAGACCTGCCAGGAGGTGTTCCTGTATGGTGTGATGTGGTATAGGTGATCCTGCTCTGGCAAGGGTGTTGGACTGGATGATCTTTAGACTTCCCTTCCGGTCCCTAGCATTCTGTGATTCTGTGATTCTTATGATCAGACAAGACATTTGTGGTGAAGTTGGGAGTCTGCTGAACTGCTAGACTTCAGGTGGTCACCTTAACTCTCCTTCCTCCATAGCTCAAAGCATTATTTGTGTTTAGAAGACTGTCTTTTCCCACTCTGATTAATATTTAAAGCAAGTAATCAAGCATAGTTTGGAGAATGTTTATACTTGGCACCGGTGAGTCCACACCTTGAGTATTGTGTTCAGTTTTGGGCACCTCAATACAAGAGAGATGGGGGGGTGCTGGAGCAAGTGTAGAGGCAGGGCAACAAAAGCTGGGGAAGGGCTTGTAGGTCAAATCTTATGAAAAGCAACTGAAGGAGCTGGGGATGGTTAGTTTGAAAAAGAGGAGGCTGAGGGACCTCATCACTGGCTATGGCTACCTGAAAGGACATTGTGGAGTGGTAATTAATGATAGCACAAGAGGGAATGGCCTCAAGCTGCAACTACATAGGTTTAGACTGGACCTTAGGAAAGAGTTTTTTTTTCCCCAACAGTGGCCAGGCACGGGCATAGTCTGCCCAGAGAGGTGGTTGAGTCACCAGCCCTGGCTGTGTTTAAAGGTCGTTTGGATGCAGTGTTTGGGGATATGATTTAGGGATGAACTTCATAGAGTAGGATTCTTGGCTGGACTTGATGATCCCAAGGATCTTTTCCAACCTGAATGTTTCTGTAATTCTGTGACCTCCATGCTGCAGACATAGAAATACACCAGGCCCTCCAGAATTCACTTTATGGATGTTCTAACGTTAATCTGCTATGCTTCCACCTAGAAAAGCTTCATGATTTTTGTTTGTGGAAGAGGAGGGGTGGAATCCTGTTTGCTCCAGGCTATATATAATTCTTCCCTAGGTTGTCAATGACTACAAGTGGCAGATTGTTCTTTCAGAGAGTCATTTTATTTGATGTAAATGTGAGATCACTCCTAGCTGCATTTTGAAAAGACAACTTCCATTTTGCATGTTTAAATTGTACCTTTAAAAAATACGTGTTCTACGTCAGCTGGTTCTGAACAACTTCATCTGCCTTGGTGATCCTGAAGGTCTTTTCCAACCTGAATGTTTCTGTGAATAGTCTGAATGATATGCTATGCTTGATATGCTTAATACACTATGATGTGCTTGCATGGTTTGTAAGATGTCATTGATATAAACACTTTTCTGCAAGTATCTCAAATACAGAGCATGTGGAAAAACGTTGATATTCTGGAACATTTTTGGGTTTTTCACATATGCTTGCTTTTCCTTTTAATATTTAAATTAACAATCTCAGATAATTTGCAGTGGGGCTTTTAGTTTCCTGTGCAAATTAATGAAGTCTGCCCTTAGGCATAATTCATATATTGTCAAGCCTTTTCAACTCCTTCCACCAAAAAAACCACCAAACTGTTAAAAACGTGTTTCATACACAGAAAAATACACACTCATCAGCTATGGGTTTTTTAAATAAATATATATATAAAATAATAACCAACTTCATCTCTAAAAGATCAGCTCTACAGAACATTAACCAACATAAAAAACCCAAAACTTCTAAGAGCCAATGTTGAGATTTCATTCTCTCTCCTGAATCATCTCTTGCTGTAGCCCAGATTGTAGCTAAAATAATAGAATCATAGAATCAACCAGGTTGGAAGAGACCTCCGAGATCATCCAGTCCAACCTAGCACCCAGTCCTACCCAGTCAACTAGACCATGGCACTAAGTGCCCCATCCAGTCTTCTCTTGAACACCTCCAGGGACGGTGACACCACCACCTCCCTGGGCTGGTAGAAGACAAATCCTATATATCAGATCATTTAATTCCATATACTATGAGTGTAGCTGTTTAATCTTTTTAGGCCATTTAATTTAGGCCAGTTTAATCTTTTTTAGCTTTGTAAGTGTTGTTAATTCTCCTAGCTTGTTCTCATTACTTAAATTTTTTTCAAACTTGCATTTTAGTTTTAAAAAAAAAGTTATGGTCAGCAGTTATTAATACAAAAGTTCAGTAGCAAGGTAACACTGTGTCCTATTAAAGTTAGAGAATAAAATGCCATTAATAGATTTTCTCTGTTATAAATTTTTCTTAGAAAGGAAATTAAGTTACTGAAAACTGAAATCATGTGGAGGAAACAAGAAAAAATAAAGAAACAGTCTTCTCATTCGTATGAGTGTGAACAAGAAGTTGCTTGTCTTCTTAGAATCATAGAGTTGTTGTGGGAGGAAAAGACATTGAAGATCGTTGCATCCAGCCACTAACCCAGCTACACAGCTTTTAAACACCTCCTGGGCAGCCTGTTCCAGGGCTTGACAATCCTTTCTGTGAAGAGATTTTTTCTAATGTCCAACCTAAACCTTACTGGGCATGACTTAAGACCATTTCCTTTTGTCCTGTCTCTCATTACTTGGAGAAGAGTCCAATCCCCACCTCACTAGAACCTTTTTTCACATAGCTGTAGAGAGAAATGAGTCTTCTGTTAGCTGCCTTTCTCCAGACTAAGCAACCCCAGTTCCTTCAGCTGCTCCTCACAAGACCTCCAGACCCTTTATCAACCCTGTTCCTACTCATGGCCAGGACACTGTTGGGCTTCTTGAGCACCTGGGCATACTGCTGGCTCATCTCCAGGCAGCTGTTGACCACCACCCTGAGGTCCTTCTCTGCCAAGCAGCTTTCCAGTTGAAAACCCAAGCCTGGAGCATTCATGGGGTTGTTGTGACATAAATGCAGGGCTCTGCACTTGACCTTGTTGATATGGGGCTGTTTAGTCTGGAGCAGGGAGGCCTGAGAGGGGATATGATAGATATCTACACTCTAATTGAGGGAAGAGGGGAGTGTGGAGTCATGTCTGGGCAAGCTAGGACACATATTAGGCCTATTTTGGCCTTCCATGACAAAGTTGTAGATATCTATCAAAAGGCCTGGAGACACCCAGTCTGCTGTGTTTAACAAGGTGCATACACTTGTTTATGCATGGCCTGAAGCCCCTGGCTTCTCCTAATATGGTTAGTTTTGGCAAAGTGACATTCTGATTGGTGAATCTCTGTGGTCAAATGGATCCATCAGAACTCAGGAAATTGATAAAAATATGGGCAGAAGTTGTAAACAACTACACTTTGTCATTTTGCTCTGCTGTGCCTCAGTACACTTCACCACGCTATGCTGCTGTGCTTCAGACCAGCTTTGCTGTGTAACAACAGGCTTTGATGCTTCAAGCTTGTCCATCTTCAAACTTTGCTGTGTCTCAGTTTACCAAGGAGAAGCATTAAATGCCTTCACATAGTAGGTGAGAATCTTTGCTGAAAGCTGCCCGAAAGCCACATTCAACCTCAGCATGGATTGAAAGCAACAATCTGCTTCTATCTTGAGACCCCACTCATAGAGAACTCCCTGCAGTGTGCACGGTGAGAGAGAGCAGGTTACTGCTACCAGAAAGACAGTATCTTTGCCTGTACACCTGCAAACCTCTGTGAGGTGTTTGGAGCCCTTGGAAGGACACCATCCAGCCAAGAAGAGACCAAAACTAGGTCAGAGACTGTGCCAGCCCCAGAACCCTGACAGAGTGCTGGGGAAATTCCAAAAGCCTCTAATGGGTATCATAGCACTAACAGCAACCCTCCAAGAGTTTCGGGTACTGTCTGGGACTATAGTGCAGCCCTGGAAATCCAGAGATACTATTTTGTGAGTAAATATTCTGTAAGGCCTCTTTGTAATGAAAGGTTTTGCTTTGGTTCTGTAAAATCTATTATGGCTTTTCTTCAGCAGAAAGGAGACTCTCGAGTCCCCCTAGAGGGCAAGTGGCATATTGCACCACAAGGATAGAATCAGAATCATAGAATCAACCAGGTTGGAAGAGACCTCCAAGATCATCCAGTCCAACCTAGCACCCAGCCCTAGCCAATCAACTAGACCATGGAACTAAGTGCCTCATCCAGTCTTGTTTTGAACACCCCCGGGGACAGTGAATCCACTACTTCCCTGGGCAGCCCATTCCAATGCCAATCACTCTCTNACTCTCTTGGCTACCTGGGCACACTGCTGGCTCATCTTCAGCCTACTATCTACCAGTACCCCCCTGTCCCTTTCTTCCTGGCTGCTCTCCAGCCACTCTGTCCCCAGCCTGTAGCAGTGCTTGGGGTTGTCGAGGCTAAAGTGCAGAACTCTGCACTTGGCCTTGTTAAATCTCATCCCAGGATCTCTTTCCTAAAGCTTAAAGTTTGCATTTATGGTTTTGCCTAACGTTTTAATTGCCTGTTCCCTGTGCAAATACCCTTAATCGTGCATTCGAACCTTATAAGTAAGTTTTCTGACGAGATTTAATTCATTAATACATATTTTAAAATATTAATATTTTTAGAATCACAGAATCACAGAATGGTTTAGGTTGGAAGGGACCTCAAGGATCATCCAGCTCCAACCCCCTGCCATAGGCAGGGACACCTCCCACTAGAGCAGGCTGCTCAAGGACTCATCCAGCCTGGCCTTAAACGCCTCCAGGGAGGAAGCATCCACAGCCTCCCTGGGCAACCTGTTCCAGTGTCTCACCACCCTCACTGTAAAGAACTTCCTCCTAACATCCAGTCTGAATCTCCCCTCTTCCAGTTTGAAACCATTTTTGTCTGGTTATTAATAATCAGAATTGTAATTTCATATTATTACACCAAACTTTAAGAGTGGGTGTGAAGAATGGGACATTCGCTTTTCAGTGGTGCTGAGTGACAGGATGAGGGGCAAGAGACACAAACTGGAACATGGGAAGTTCTACTTCAACATGACGGAAAACTTCTTTACTGTGAGAGTGACAGAACCTTGGGACAGGCTGCTCAGAGAGGTTGTGGAGTTTCCATCTCTGGAGGCTTTCAGAACCCAACTGGATGTGTTCCTGTGCAGGCTGCTGTAGGTGACCCTGCTTCAGAGGTTTCTTCCAACCCTTACTATTCTGTGATTCTGTGATTATTAATTCTTGTATCAGGAACAGTGTGGCCAGTAGGACGAGGGAGGTTCTTCTTCCCCTGTACTCAACACTGGTCAGGCCACACCTTGAGTACTGTGTCCAATTCTAGGCCTCTCAATTCAAGAGAGATGTTGAGGTGCTGGAACATGTCCAGAGAAGGGCAGTGAAGCTGTTGAGTGGCCTGGATCACAGCTCTGTGAGGAGAGGCTGAGGGAGCTGGGGTTGTTTAGCCTGGAGAAGAGGAGGCTCAGGGGTGACCTCATTGCTGTCTACAACTACCTGAAGGGAGGTTGTAGCCAGGTGGGGGTTGGTTTCTTCTGCCAGGCAACCAGCAACAGAACAAGAGGACACAGTCTCAAGTTGTGCTGGGGGAAGTATAGGCTGGATGTTAGGAGGAAGTTCTTCACAGAGAGGGTGATCTGCCCTTGGAATGGGCTGCCCAGGGAGGTGGTGGATTCACCGTCCCTGGGGGTGTTGAACAAAAGCCTGGATGAGGCACTTAGTGCCATGGTCTAGTTGATTGGCTAGGGCTGGGTGCTAGGTTGGACTGGATGATCTTGGAGGTCTCTTCCAACCTGGTTGATTCTATGATTCTATGAATTGCATTTAATCTATACCTTCTTAAATGGAGAATATAATACTTAAGTCTGAAAAGCATTTGCTCAGCAACTGCATGACTAAAACATGAGGCTGTGGTTCATATGATCTGGGTTTCACATGTTCAAATCTCAGTTCTGCAATTTCAGACAATTTCTTAAATGTAGATTGTGGTTCGTTGTCAAAATTACGTCATCACAGAGACTGGCAAATAATTGCTTTGCTGTAATTTACCACCTGCCAAATGGTTGCATTATTTTCCTTCAGCCATAGAAACAAGACTGTACGAAAGCTCTGTCAGCAGCCAATTGGCAGCTTTTTTGACCATGCCATGAACAATATGGTATTCCTTAAAACGGCATGTATTGCATCTAGTGGAAACATGGCATTTCCTCGTTAGTGGTGTTGCATGGATTTTTAATGCCAGGCAAAAATTCACAGTATCAAAATAACATTCACAATACCATTTTACTGTAGGTATCGTGAATGTGTTTGATTGTGGATAACTGAAAACTCATGCAAACCAGTTCCTTTACACTATTTAAAGTTTAATGCTTTCTTTAATGTAATGACAATGTCTCAGCTTAAAAAAAAACCCACAACTTTTAACAGTTTATCTCATCTTTATTACTCACATAATCATCTCATCAGCTTTTGTATGTGAAGTGTAGAACCTGGGATTCACTGTGAAATCTCCTTGTTGTTCATATCTAGGCATATATTTATTTGAGATTTACTTGATTTACTACTTACTTGAGATGCTTGAATGTGTCCAGAGAAGGGCAATGAGGCTGGTGAGAGGCCTCAAATGCAGGCCCTGCAGGGAGAGGCTGAGGGAGCTGGGATTGTTTAGCCTGGAGAAGAGGCAGCTCAGGGGAGACCTCCTTGCTGTCTACAACTACCTGGAGGGAGGTGTAGCCAGGAGGAGGTTGCTCTCTTCTCTCAGGCAGCCAGCACCAGAACAAGAGGACACAGCCTCAAGCTATGCCAGGAGAAATTTAGGCTTGAGGTGAGGAGAAAGTTCTTCACTGAGAGAGTCATTGGCTACTGGAATGGGCTGTCCAGGGAGGTGGTGGAGTTGCCGTCCCTGGAGCTGTTCAAGGCAGGATTGGACGTGGCACTTGGTGCCATGGTCTAGCCTTGAGCTCTGTGGTAACAGGTTGGATTTGATGATCTATGAGGTCTCTTCCAACCTTTGTAATACTGTGATACTTGTTTCCTTGAATCTTCTCCACTCAAACTTGTCTTGCAAAAGTATTATTTATGGTAGTCCATACCCCATAGTTGATACAAAGGTAATTCAGGTTGCTCCTCTGGTCTCGCTGAGCCCCCCTATTGCTCGTCTGAGTTTTTAGGAGCAACATTGTTCAGACTAGTCCTCTATATATTCTTTTTCATTTTTTTGTTTATTACCTATCTCACATCTTCTGTTTCATGAATGATGATTCCTCTCATTTTTTTTTCCAATTGATTACAGGTTCCCATATGCAAGAAAGATGAGTAAACAGACTAGGTTTTGTAGAAATTAGACATTAGATCCTGGGTTGTGATCACAGAATCAAAAAAACAACTTTAATTGGAAAGGACTTCCAGGGATCATAGAATTGTTTTGGTTAGAAAAGACTTCTAAGATCATCAACTCCAACTATGCACCTAAAACCACCATGGACTTTAATCCATGTCCCAGAGTGCCATGTCCAGATGTTTCTTGAACACCCCTAAGGATAGTTTCTTCACCACCTTTCTGAGCAGCCTGTTCCAATGCCTGACCACTCTTTCAGTTAAGATTTGTTTATTAATCTCCAACCTAAATCTCCCCTGGCACAATTTCAGGCATTTCCTCTTATTCTATCACCTGGTACTATGGAGAAGAGACTGATCCCCTACTTAACTCCAGCCTCCCTCCAAATAGTTGTAGAGAGTGATGAGGCCTCTCAGCCTCCTCTTCTTCAGACCTAACAACACCAGTTCCCTTGTTTGAGGGAAAAACCTCTACTCAGAGCATGGCCTATCATAGAGAGTACTTAGTGATTTGTGTTATTTCTTTATGAATAGAAAGCACATACAAGAATTTTTGGGCTAGCTAAACTTTTAGAGAGTGGAGAGAAGAACACAGTAAAATGAGATGGTGATTGAGGCTCAAAGCCTTCAATTCCCTTCTTTCTTGGGAGTTTTTGTTTCTGCATGCTAAACCCTAGGTTCTATTCATGCTTAAAAAGAAACCTACCAACCACAAACCAACCCTTAAGATGGTTATTCAGTATAGAATACTTGACAAAAAGAGGTGGAGTGGTTGAGTCACCAACAAATACTTTGTAGTACAGTTATGGGAATTCTAGGTTGATTAACTTTGTTTTTCCACCAGGTAAACTAGTTAAAACCAGTCAAGTAAGAAACAAGAAAATGCCAAAATAAGCAGAAGTGCAACTACTTCCTCTTCCTGAGTTTCTCAAATGGTCAATGATAGAAAGCTTTCAGAGATACTAATTGGGTCCTGTTGACTCACTACAGTATGGGCAGCTCATTTTCCTTTCAGTTGAAGGACAGGTAAGAGTGGCTTTCTGAATGGAGGAATTCAGGGTATGAGTAGAAATGAAGCTAGAAAAGAAATTCCTGGAAAAGAACCAAACCTGAAGAGAAAAGCTCTCACACTGGAGTTTGTTCCGCATTAGCTGCCTGACAAGCCAGCCTTAAGGAGAGAGCTAATCAGACTTTCAGTTCATAGAATGCTTATGTAAGAGAATAAATAAAACAGCAGTAATGTATCTCAAGAATCCAGAATAACCTGTAAGTGAATGGCTGTTGATGGGAGTAGTTTTAAGCAAACAATATAATTTCTGTGAAGAAGATGCTGCAACCAGACTTGATTCTGAGTATCCAACTGTCATTGCAAGTAGAACAGCTGTAGGCTGCTTTGATTTTCAGTATGGAAGTGTCGAAGCAGTAGAGCAGTATTTTCTGAAATAGCCTGCCTTTGTCCAAGTGAAGGCCAGAGACAGCAAATCATGTTCTTCCTAGCTTCACACAGTCTGGTTCAGTGCTGCTGCTTATCTCTCACTCCACAGCTGCCCATCCCAAAAAGCTGTGCTTTGGTGCAGTTTTCCTGTGGTGCAGTTTTCCTGTTCTGCCTCCAGAGAGGGCATCTTTCCATCCCACTTTCTTGTACCTCAGTTTGTCTAACATCCTTTTTGCTGTACAGCCTATCTAGTTAGCACAAGTTCCATGTGCTTACCACATGAAGGGTGTGCAGTATACCAGAAGCAAGTGTTTCACTGTGGTCTTGATGTGAAAACAGTGAAATCTTGCACACTCTGAAGGCCAGGAAGATTTTACTGCACTTTAAAAATTGTTTGTGATATTCTGTGGTTCCTGTTTATCACAGAATCAAAGCATTGTTTTGGTTAGAAAAGACCTTTGACTCCCATCTGTTAATCCAGCACAGCCGGGTCACCACTAAGCCATGTCCCTCAGCACCACATCAATAGGTCTTTTAAATACCTCCAGGGATGGGGACTTGAGCACTGCCCTGGGCAGCCTGTTCCATCGCTTGACAACCCTTTTGAGGAAGATATTTTTCCTAATGAGGAAACTTAATTCAGTGTGTAGGAGAATGTTTTTTTTTACTGTTTGCAAGAAAGAACATACAAATGTTACTGAAGCAAATTGTGCTACCAAAAAAGAAATAGAAATACTTGAAAATGCCACACCAAAGAGTTAAAAAAAATTGTTTGAAGCTAACCCCTTGAAGTCTCTAGTTCTGATTACTAGAGTAGTTCCTACCTCTGCTACACATCAGGCCTTTGATTTGACAGAATTTGTTTCCCTTCTTCTCTGTGCCTGGCAATCACACATAGGGGTTCTCCATTTTTCTAAATACATTTCTGTGTCCTGAATACCCAGTCATATAAAAACTGCTTCTGCCTTGGCCACTGCAGCACTGCACCCTGAGGGACTATTCATGGCAGTCTTTGCTTTTATAATGGACATTATATGAACATAGGACACCTATCTCCGCTGCCACTCTGAAACTTTCCTTGCTCTGTGTGGTAGTTTCAAGCAGCCTGCATTGCAGACTGTTATCTAGTGAGCAGCCAAGCCTTAGGTTATGTGCAGGACTATTTTACACTCTGCTCAGTAGAGCACATGCTCCATTTTCCTGATGTGTTGCTGCAGTCATAAGCTGATTAGATTTGCCAAGTGTTCTTGAGAAAAACTTAAATGTGATGGTTTCATCACTGATGTGTTATTGCTCAAGACTGAAAGCTGAGTATGCTTCTGCTTGGGATTTCATTCTGAAAACTGTAAAACTCCAAGAAAGGCATGACATCTTTCGTGGTGATCGTAAAGGAGCAGGTACTTACCAAAACTGGTGGCTAAATTCGCTTCCTGAAATCTGTATTTAATTTAATAAGTGAACTCCTTCCCCTGCATGCACCTTCCAAGCTTGTCAAAACGAGGAGATACAGATCCATCAGTACAAATCATCTAGATGACTGAAATCCTTTGGAAAACATGTCTTCATGTATGGAACATAGAATCATACCCATGAAATGGTCTGGGCTGGAAGGGACCTCCAAAGGGCATCTACAACCCCTCCTTGCAGTCAGCAGGGGCATCCTCAACTCGATCAGGTTACCCAGAGCCCTGTTGTGCCTCACCTTGAATATCTCCAGGGACAGGGCCCCAACCACTGTTGTGATTATACTACTGTAAAGCATTTTAAATACTGAAGATGCTGAAACTGAATGGTGGCCATGCTTTTACTGCAAAGTTTAGTTTTTCAAAGCAGACTTTGTGCAGATGGATATACCTTTTTAGTAGAGAAAGTACTAGAAAATGTGGCACTTAGTCCTGCAAATCAACAGCTGTTGGCATACCATTAAGCTTAGCTTTCTGAATAGCTGTACTCCAGGTGTCTTTATCTGAGGAGCAACACCAAGATGAATCCATTAAGTTGTTGCAGGGGTGCTTAAAAAGATGGCTCCTGTCATTTTGATAACAGTTAGAAATAGCTTCTGGTGAAAATTAGATCACACTTAGTACATGTGTCAGCTTGAATCAACTCTGTGGTCTCCCACGGAAACCAGACAGCTCCTGTAAAGCCCTTCCAGTCTATAAAATGCCATTTACCAGCTGGGAAGCCAAGATGGACCATGGTATTCACTGGTAGATATTCTGAAGTGTTTGTGTTTGGTATCAGACATGAGAAAGAAATTCTTTACAGTGAGGGTGGTGAGACATGGAACAGGTTGGGATAGATGCCACCTCCCTGGACATGTTCAAGGCCAGGTTTGATGAGGTCTTGAGCAACCTGGTCTACTGAAACGTGTCCCTGCCCATGACAGGAGAGTTGGAAGCAGATAATCTTCGCAGTCCCCTCTAACCCAAACCATTCTATGATTAAAATCACCTTTCTGATTTTTTTTCTTTTCGCCCTGTTGGCACAGCAATGTAAAGAAGGATAAAACTTTGATATCTGTGTGTGATAGGCTTGCTTGTGACAGAAGGCAGCTTTCAAGACTGCTGCACTTGATGTAATTTCAGAAGCATCAAAAAAAAAAAAAAATTCCACACTATTATAGTCACAGCAGAGTTGTTGGAATCTGTTTGAAACAAAGAGTTTCTGTGATGGAGGTATTGTCATGTGGCAGATGGCTTGCCATTATGAGACTGGACTTTGTACAAGAAATGACTGCCAGATCATTTCAGCTTTTCTCTTTTCTCTATCACATAGGTGCAACCCCATGCATTTCATGTAACTTATTCCCAGGGTACTATATTGATAAACGTAAGGTTAATAAAATACACATACATATGTATGTCAAATAAATAAAGCAGTGAAAGCCAGTTTAAACTCTTAATACTCATGCTGGTAAAATATTAGTCATGCAGATTTTGCTACTGAAGCCAAAGGGGTGACTCACACAGGGGAATAAAACAATAAAAATCTGGCCCTAAATGACTTCAGAAACACATTATACTCATGGACTGGAACAATTATAATTTAACAGTGGCAGTTTAGCTTTAAAAGTGTCATGTAAAACGCTGCAAAAAAGGACTGAATCATGATGTGACTAGCTTGAGTTTAAAAGCAAGGAGTTATTTAATTATTTAAAAGAAAGAGTTTAAAGTGTAAAAGACTTCTTTAAAGCAGAAGGTTGCTCATTAGAGCCTGACAAGTTATTGCCACTGTCATCTAAATGTTGCTCCTCTTGTACTGCCCTTCTACTATATAGGTTGTATTTGGCTAAAAAATATGTGGGGGTTTGAAATTTGTTTGTTTATTATCACAGAAACTGATGTGTAGAGTTTTAAGCCTCTCTCCATATCTGAGGTTAAATTGTTCCGCTCTGCATGACATAGTTTGTAGCCCATTATTAGTATATTTGCCTCAGATGAATTAGTGACATTTACTGAGAAAAAACAAGATGTTTGCAGCTTTGTTTGCTGTATCCTAGCTGAACATCCCAACCTATTGCTAGATATTAAATAGGCACCAGGACAGACTTAGAGGTCATCCTGCTGGGAAGCAGCTCAATGGAGAAAGACCTTGGGGTCCTAGTGGGCAGTGAGTTGCCATTGGGACAGCAATGTGCCCTTGTGGCCAAGAAGGCCAATGGTATGGACAGGTGTGTTACTAAAAGTGCATCCAGCAGGTCTAGGGAGGTTCTCTTCACCCTCTACTCTGCCCTGGAAATACTGTGTCCAGTTTTGCTCTCATCACAGAATCATACAGTTAACCAGGCTGGAAAAGACCTCTAAGATCACCGAGTCCAACCTGTCACCTAACCCTTCTAATTAACTAAACCATAGCACAAAATGCCTCGTCCAGCCTCCTCTTAAACACCTCCAGGGATAGTGACTGCACCGTCTCCTTGGGTAGCCCATTCCAATGGGCAATCGCTCTTTCCATTAAGAACTTCTTCCTGACATCCAGCCTAAAGCTGACCTGGCACAGCTTGAGGCTCTGTCCTCTTATTTAGTCACTGGATGCCTGGGAGAGGAGACCAACCCCCACCTGGCTACAACCTCCTTTCAGATAGTTGTAGATAGCAATGAGGTCTCCTCTGAGGCTCCTCTTCTCCTGGCTGAACAACCCCAGCTCCCTCAGCCTCTCCTCATAGGGCTGTGCTCCAGCCCCCTCACCAGCCTTGTTGCCCTTCTCTGGATATGTTAAGTACCTCAACGTCTTTCTTAAATTGAGGGGCCCAGAACTGGACACAATACTCAAAGTGTGGTCTAACCAGCACTGAGTATGGGGCAGAATGTCTTCCCTGGTCCTGCTGGCCACACTATTCCTGATACAGAGACACAAATGTACCAGAAGGAGTCCATTGGAGACCTGCAAGGATGCCTGGGGGACTTGAACATTTCTCCTGTGAAGAAAGACTGAGAGACGAGAGACCTGAGGCTGTTTAGTCTGGAGAAGACAAGACTACGGGAGAGTCTTCTCAATGTCTATAAGTATCTGAGGAGTGGTGTCAAGATGAAGGTTCCAGACTCTTTCTGGTGGTGCCCAGTGATTGGACAGGTGGGTACAAGCTGGTACACAGCAGGTTCCACCTCCACACAAGAGGTGCTGGAACCCTGAAGGAAACTGTCCAGAGAGGTTGTGGAATCTCCTCTGAAGACTTTCAAGACCTGCCAAGGTGCATTCCTGTGTGATCTGCCCTAGGTGATCCTGCTTTAGCAGGAGAGTTGGACTCAACAATCTCTGGAGGTCCCTTCCAACCCCTAACATTCTGTGCTTCTGCAGGGGAGATTAATTTCTCCTTGAGGAGGTTGGGTTTTTCCTTCATGAGTATTCTTTTCAGAAAATGAGTTTCTCATTACATGTTTTACTGATGGAAAATCCCTGTATGTGGAATTTTACAGAATTGGGGATGATTATCATTAGTGCTCTGTTTCTCCAATCAGAAATAGTAAAAGAAATCCATTGCTGAGGATTAGGTGTGATAATGTTGGCGACAGTGGGAGACAGAAGTACCAAACTATTAACAGCAGTATGTTTCAGCTTGTTTTTCACTAATGAGAAAAGCCTGATCTCTCTGGGCAGCTGCACCTCTTTACTACAATGGAGGTAATTTGTTGTTGTGACCCTGGAGTTTTGCAGTTGTGAACCCAATCTGAACTGTCCAACGTGGAAAATAATTTAAATGTTTTCCAAGTTGTGTCCCTCAAAGGCGTTGCACTTTGGGATGTACTGATGGTAGGCAAATGCACTGTGTGTAGTAAGCTAATGTGGTTTGTAACGTTATTTTGTCAGGTATTTCTGGTGATGTTGTTTTCTAATGTCTCTGGAGCTTTTTGTGAACCTTGGTAGGTCTAAGTCTGAACTAAATAGAAAGAGTAGGCAAGAATTTGTCCAGATTTGGGCAAATAATAGCAAGGCTCTGCTAACAAAGCACACAAGGGTAGAATCGCAGTATGTGGGGGCTCGGAAGGGACCTCAGGGAATCATCCAGTCCAACCCCACTGCTAAGGCAATGTAATGTACAGCAGCTTGCCCAGGATCATAGTGTCCAGGTGGGGTTGGGATCTCTGCAGAGGAGACTCCACAACCTCTCTAGGCAGCCTGCCCCAGGACTCCAGCACTCCCTCATATTCAGGAGGAACCTCCTGAGCTCCAGTTTGTGCCCATGACCTTTGTCGTGTTACTGGGTACCACTGAAAAGAGACAGGCCCCATTGTCTTGCCCCTATCTTTCAGATATTGCGTGATGAGCATTGATCATATCCCTTCTGGGGTTGCTTTTCTCCAGGCTCAACAGCCCCAGTGTCTCAGCCTTTCGTCCTCATGGAGTTGCTTCAGGCCCCTTTGCATCTTCATAGCCTTCATTAGTCTGTCTCCATTAGTTCCTTATGTCTCTTGACTTGGGGAGCTCAGAAAAGGACATAGTACTTCAGGACAATAGGGCAAAGTGGAGGGGTAGGAGAACCTCTCTCGACCTTCTGGCTGCACTCTTCTTAGTGCATCATAGGAGATTATTTGTCTTCATCACAGAATCATCATAGAATCAACCAGGTTGGAAGAGACCTCCAAGATCATCCAGTCCAACCTAACACCCAACCCTATCCAGTCAACTAGATCATGGAACTAAGTGCCTCATCCAGTCTTCTCTTGAACACCCCCAGGGACAGTGACTCCAGCACCTCCCTGGGCAGCCCATTCCAATGGCAAATCACTCTCTCTGGAAGAACTTCCTCCTAACATCCAGCCTATACTTCCC
>WAAF01000036.1:42027-54984 GCA_013400475.1 Tricholaema leucomelas
ATCCCCGCATCCAGATCATCAATAAAGATGTTGAACAGGACTGGGCCCAGCACTGATCCTTGGGACACACCACTAGTGACAGCTGCCAACTGGATGTGGCACTATCTTGTCCATGGGGGCACATTGCCAGGTTGTGAGCACAGATGTGTTCAGGCTGCCATTGCTTCTAAGTGTGTTCTCTAGTACTATGGTTTAGTGCTTTTGAGAATGTGGTATATGCCTGTTATTGGTCCTTTTCACATAGAAAGAAAAGTTCCATCAGGACATTGTCCTTTGGCAGAACAGTAATGGGTTAGCTCCTGAGGGAAGAAGTTACCTAACCTCAGAATGGGTTAAACAAACAGGCAGTTTAAAGGCTAACCTTTCTGTCACACTTTCATTGCAAATACTCTAGAGGGTGATAAAAACAGGGCACGGAGTAAGTTTTGTAGCCAGGAATAGTTTAGTTTTCAAAAGGACAACCCAAAAATTATTAAAAAGATCATTTTTGGTAATTATTCACAGGCAGAGAGTTTGGAAGTTATGCATTGGCCTTATTAACCTTTTTCTTTTCACAGTAAGCATAGATACGTGCCAGCATCTGCAGAACCCAACACACTTGTTCAGCAAACACGTGTTGAGTGCATGGGCAAGTCACCTTTGTATCTTTCCAGGGTTCACGCTGAGGTCTACTTTGTGTTCATTCCTATTGTGTTTCCCAGGAAACAGAAACAGTGTAGAATAATAGTGGTTTACTAAACAGCTGGGAATATTGTGCTTGATGGCAAAGTACATTGCATGCCCATGATGATATTTTTCCTTGGCTCTGCATAAGCATCATTCAAGGGTTTGGGTTTTTTGACAGATTTTAAATACCAAATAATAGCTCTATCTGTTGGAAGTCAGGAGATCTAGAGGAGGTCTTGTTCATGAAGCACAAACAGAATCTCACTTAGGCGTCTTTCACAAGAATATACCGTCAGCCCTTTCTATCTAGTTGGGAGGTTCATAGGTTCACAGAATCAGAGAATGAATCTGGTTGGAAAGCAGACCTCAAGGATCATCTAGTCCAGCCTTCAACCCAGCACTGAAGGATAAATACTAAACCGTGTCCCTAAGTGCCAGGTCCACACGCTGCCTGAACACACCCAGGGATGGTAACTCCACCGCTGCCCTGGGCAGATCATTCCAGTGTTTGAGAATCCTTTCAGTGAAGAAATACTAACTAGCATCCAGCCTGAACCTCCCCTACTGCCCCTTGAAACCATTTCCTCTGGACCTGTCACAACACCAAGAAGAGGCTGTCTCCTCCTTGCTCCAGCCTCACTTCAGGTATTTTTTCTGCTGTCAACATTTATCTATCTAAACATCCAGCTGCATATGACGATCACTGAAGAAACCACTGCTGTAAGGCATGGAAATGCAGTTTTGGGCTCTGTTCCTAACACTACCTTCAAAGCAATGGGCGTCTGGATGGGCAGAGTCGGGGCAGGTAGCCAAAGGCTGTCCTGCAGTGCTGTGCAGCACTGCAGTGAGCTGTCAGCACTCCCAGCAAAGAGACCACTGAATCTCAGTAGTAACTTGATGGCTCAGATTTCCCACTGCTTCTGCTTCTTGATGTAGAATGGTTTGAGTTGGAAGAGACCTTAAATGTACATAGTTCCAAGCCACCTGCCATGGGCAGGGACACCTTCCACTAGACCAAGCTACGCAAGGCCTTGTCCAGCCTGGCCTTGTGCACCTTGTGTACCTTGGGGGTACTGGTGGATAGTAGGCTGTGGCCAAGAAAGCCAATGGCATCCTGGCCTGTATCAGGAACAGTGTGGCCAGTAGGACGAGGGAGGTTCTTCTTCCCCTGTACTCAGCACTGGTCAGGCCACACCTTGAGTAATGTGTCCAGTTCTGGGCTCCTCAACTCAAGAGAGATGTTGAGGTGCTGAAACGTGTCCAGAGAAGGGCAACAAGGCTGGTGAGGGGCCTGGAACACAAACCCTNTGATCTTGGAGGTCTCTTCCAACCTGATTGATTCTGTTCTATTCTATTGATTCTATTCTCCTCACCCAGGGAAGGGATGTTCACAACCTCTTTGGGCAGCCTGTTCCAGTGTCTCATGACCCTCACCATAAAGAATTTCTTCCTTCTATAACATCAAATTATTCCAACAACCTAAAATTTATGGTTTAGTTTATCTTCCCCCAAACCAGTATTTTTTTTTAGAGAAAAAAGAGAAATCATTCCAAACTCATTAAAAATTCTAATTTTTACTGAAAACATTTACATTGAATTAAACATTGAATTTAACCAAGTATCTTTCTACAATGGGAAAAAATTATATTGAATAATTTTACCTCCCATGTGATCCTAGTTTATGTTCCTTGGTAAAAATACAAAGACAGGAATATGAAGGGCAACAGTAATAATGTGCAAATTATACTCTCCTCCTTTACTCACAAGAAAAACAGAACTAGAGGGATTTTGGATAATTACTGTCATTTACCAGGCAATTAGAAAAGACCAAGTATTTTGAGTTTTAACTGACTCAATTTTTCTGTATTTGTGGTGATGCTAATAAAAATCTGTGTTGCTTTAGAAAAGATTATGGATTTAATCACAGAATCAGAGGATGTTAGGGGTAGGAAGGTATCTTGAAAAGACCATCAAAGTCAACCACCCTGCCAGAGCAGGATCACCTAGAGCAGGTCACACAGAAAAGCATCCAGATGGGTTTTGAATGTCTTCAGAGAAGGAGACTGCCCTTGGGCAGCATGTTCCAGGGCTCTGTCATCCACACAGTGAAAAAGGTTTTCCTTGTGTTTACTTGGATTGTTTGTAACGTTAAAATTGTGCAACAACGGCAGGAGGGAGGTTGTCTCCTCTGTAAGCTGAAATTTCTATTATGTATAAACTGTTATCTATACTAAGGAAAAAGGTTTGCTTCTGTTACACATTTATTCGGGATTGGTAGAGCTATACAAAATCACAATCAAACCCAGAGATGTTAAAGCAGTGCAGAGGTTAGAAGTCAGATGAGGATATAGTTCCTGAGTGTTTTCTTGGAAGACAACATCTTTCTGAGTCAACCTGGTAGAGAAAGAGGAATTATCGAAACATGAGGAGAAATAAGAGGCACCAGTTAGCATCTTTGGCTTAATAATGAAGGGCAGAACTGGATAATAAATCAGATTTTGCTTAGATACCTTCTGGCCCGCTCACTCCAAGCTGCAGAACCATAGATTTTCAGATGAAGGAACACCTGTTCACTGTGCCTTTTCTTGTGTTATGGAGTAATTAGAATCTACCTGCTCAACAGGATGCACCCAGGTAAAAGGCCATCAGGGCACAACAGCTTTTGTGGCAGATATGTGACACAACCACTGTGATGCCCTTGAATAACCATCCTTCAGAATAACTTCAGCTTAATTTTCTCCAGAAAACATCTCTAGGTTAACAGCAGAGCTCTCTGGAAGAATTTTAGTTAATAATTTTCTCATTGGCAGGTGATGCTATTACGAAAATAGAAATACCATGCTTAAAATTCCGATTTCAGTCAAAGTTTCCAATGGGTAGAACTGAAGCATTTTATTTTATTGATCCAGAGCAACCATTGGAAGTCTAGAGCTGCCTGTCTCAGTAGGAAGTACCTTTATTGACAGATCTCAGATGTTTGCCTATTACATTTAAATTATGCACTACAAAAAAAAAAAAAAAAAAAAAATCTTACCCTGTAGAGTTGTAGAGGGACAAAGAGCAATGAAACAAAACATCCTTGCTTGAGGCTTCCAGGCTGCTGATACTGCTCATCCAGGGAAACTCATGAAGTAGGGGCCTCCAAAATATGTCACTTCTCTGCCTCCTCTCTAACATGCTTTTCTTACAGCATCTGACTGTTTATTCTCCTACCCTTCAATCCCTACTCTATTGTACACCTTTGCAACATCAAAATGGGTGAACTGAAAATGCTGTAATGAGTAGTTCCAAAGGTGTCCTAAGAAGTTCTGGAGTGAGGTTCATTCAACACATCTTACACAAGCAAATCTGCCACAAATAGCCTTTGCTGCAGTTGAACATTATTCCCTATGACTCGTGATATCAATACTTACATGCTCTGTCGGCATGGACTTTTTGCAGCTCAGACAGCCAACCGAGTGCTGGGCTGCATCAAGAGAAGTGTGGCCAGCAGGGCAAGGGAGGGGATTCTCCCCCTTTACTCTGCTCTCGTCAGACCCCACCTGCAGTACTGTGTGCAGTTCTGGAGCCCCCAACACAAGAAGGACATGGAACTGCTGGAGCGGGTCCAGAGGAGAGCCACGAAGATGATCAGAGGGCTGGAGCAGCTCTGTTATGAGGACAGGCTGAGAGAGTTGGGGCTCTTCAGCCTGGAGAAGAGAAGGCTTCGAGGAGACCTTATAGTGGCTTTCCAGTATCTGAAGGGAGCCTACAGGAAGGCTGGGGAGGGACTATTTACACGGTCTAGTAATGTTAGGATGAGGGATAATGGGTTTAAACTGGCAGAGGGGAGATTCCGACTGGATGTTAGGAGGAAGTTCTTTACAGTGAGGGTGGTGAGACACTGGCACAGGTTGCCCAGGGAGGTTGTGGATGCTTCCTCCCTGGAGGCGTTTAAGGCCAGGCTGGATGAGGCCTTGAGCAGCCTGCTCTAGTGGGAGGTGTCCCTGCCTATGGCAGGGGGTTGGAGCTGGATGATCCTTGAGGTCCCTTCCAACCTAAACCATTCTATGATTCTGTGTCTAGGGCACTGTAGTGAAGATAGTCAGGGTTCCTCTAGGAGAAGAAAAACAAAAAAGGCTAAAAAATAAAAAAAAGTCTTATGTGTTGGCATAAAAAACTTCAGCCAGCTGGATATCTCCTGAGTTGAATAATATGATGAAGATAAGCTTGGCAGGTGAAAAACCTCTGGGTGTGCAAGGGCCTTGATGGCTTCTGATCACTGTGGTAGGAAAAACAGAAGTGAAAACACCACTAGAAAATACTATGCTTGGTCTTTTTATAGGCTGATGTTTCAAATTGTGTCAGTGGAGCTGTAAATTGTAAACTTCTGGCACAGAGTGCCACATTCCAGAATAAAAAAAAAAAGAATTCCACAGAAATCAGATTTAATGTTTAATAACAAACAGTGTGAATGTAGCCCAATGAACTTTAGCACATCAAGGACAGCATTCTCAAATAAAGTGGACTGCAAAGGTGACAGAGTTCAGTTCTACTCTTGTAGACCTTTGAAGCTAGTTTGTTTAATTTGGGCTAAGTTTATATACATGAAAGAGAACTGTATATTTTGGCTTAGGAATCCAAATTGCTGTTTAACCACCATTCATAATCATGGCATTACTTATTAATCTTTGTAGCCTTAGGTCTGTAGAGGTCTGAAGTGCAGCTGCATGGCTTGAGCATGCCAACTTGTCTCTTATTCTTTCAAGTGACAGATGGTTTTAAGAGTAAGCAAAACAACAGCATGTGCTACTTATGTGTCATGCTTTCACAGCCCATCATAAAGTGCTTAAAAAAAATGTATTTGAAATCTCTGTGTTGTAGACAGAAAGGAAGAGCCAGAGAAACATCCTTAGCTCTTCTCCAAGTCCTTACATTAGCAAAGGGCAGAGCCAGAATTCAAACTTAGATCCTTTGATTCTCAGTTCTGTGCTGTTTATTGCAACATGAAAACAAAACAAAACAACCACAAACCAAACAACCCCCCCCCAACCATCTGACAAACAAAAAGAGCCTGACAAATTAAGCACATCCTTAGTTTAAAAAAAAAGGCCCACGAATTCTATAATCCCACAATGTCCTAGAGACACGAATATTCTAGGTTGATCTTCCATAAATTCAGACCTCTAGCTATTAGGATGTTTCAAATATTCCACTGAGGAGACATTTTTACCTTAAACTTTAAGAGCTTCCCATTGACAGACAGCTCAAACTCTCTACTAAAAGTGCTGTTAAAAAGCAGTTCACTGTCTGAGAGTAACTTGCCAGAATTCAGGTTTGTGAGGGGTTATTTGTGGGTTGATGTTCAGGTAAGCAGTATTGTTGCCTGTCTGTTTTTAAATTCATGCTATATATTCGTTGTTAGGTTAAGATGTTAATGTTTAAACAAGCTTCCTTATGTAACAGTAATCATTTTAAAATGTAATAAAGGTATATGTAGATATAGTTATTATTTTGTTTCTCAGAATAGTTTACTTGAGGGTGTTTAAAACTGTCTGTCTGCAGACCCTTCTCTCATTTTCTTGTGCATTTTCCTAGATTTTTCCACTGTAGATAGGATGCTGAATTCTTACTACAGAGCAGACACTTTGTAATTTTCCATGTGCTGCCTAGAAGCTGATATGCAATTGGGAATTAATCACTTACACAGTTCCCCCTCATAATGTGGTTTATCTGTTACTGATTGACCAGTGTAAGTAAGAAGTTCTTAAACTATTGATGATGCCTTCCTATAAATTAACAATACCTTGGATTGACCTCCATGCAAGCAGCAAGTTATTTCCCTGAAAAAAATCCCTTGAAAAGGGGGTTGAAGCTATAAAGTCAGAAAAATTCTTCCTAAAGCAGCCCTTGCACTGGTAAAAACACACCATGGTTACATATAAATATCTCCTTTTGTTTTCAACATATGCATTTGCTAAAGAGTGGATAGTGGAACACCTTAGGGAGCTGTAAATAGTTATACTGGAGCCAGAATCTTCAGTCCTTTTTCCTCAGGAAAGGAGACCTTTCCTTTTTGTTAGCAGCTGGAACAGAAACAGGCAAGATTTGTTCCAGTGGTTCCATTGGTAGCTTTTCCATTATCCAGAGGAAGAACTGGAGGCAAAAGGAGGTGCAGGTAATATCTTTTAGGGAGGCTTATTTCATGTTTACAAAGAGAATTTTGCACATAGTTCCTTGCTTTTGTGTTGTGCACGCAGGAATGTAGAAGCTTGCCCCACAACACAAACAACTTCAGAAAATCCGTGTATTTCACGAACTAACCACATTTTCAGGTTCAGTAGTGAAGGTAGTTCATGAGTGGAACAACCATAGCCACCTATCTTCAGCCAAAACAAAATGCCAATGTAAGACTGTATGAAACAGTTAAAATTGTTTTCAGCTTACCCTGAAAAAACCCTTCCCCGTACGAACTCCACATGCAGTCATTAGAAACTGCGGACGTTTAGTTAATGTTGGATTTTTAAGGGAGACATTTTCACTTTTCCCTTAAAAAAAGGAAACAAACAAAAAATCCCAAACCAAAAGCAATTATAATTTACTAGGATGAGGGCAGGGAGTTCTGTTGAACATTAACTGTTTAAGAATTATTTGCAGGTCACACAGTAGCAGAGAGGTCAGAACTGGGTAGGTAATGCTCACTGTCATACCAAACAACTCTCTGCTCTTCAGTGGGTGGTGACCATGTCTTACCTGCACTAGAGGGTGGATGTGGAGGTGATATAGGACTGTTTGAATGAGCTTGTGTGAAAAGCAGTGGGCCTATGGGTTATGCTTTGTAAATCTGCAAGAAAAAGTTGTGGTTTATTTATAAACTAATCATTGTTTCACATAAACATTTTCTGGAATTTCAGGAATTTCACGCATAGCTGAATTTGCAGGAGGGATGAACTCTTGTCTGGCACTAATGACACTATTTATAGGAAACATTTCTTCACCAAAAGGGTTGTGAGGCCCTGTCCCAGGCTGCCCAGGGCGGTTGTGGAGTCCCCATCCCTGTAGGGGTTTCAAAGCTATGTAGACGTGGTGCTGAGGGACACGGTTTGGTGGTGACCTGGCAGTGAAGGGTTAATAGCTGGACTTGATGGTCGTTAAAGACCTCTTCTATCCAAAAGGATTCTGTCATTTGCTGGTTTTATTTCACATCCTAAATTGATACTTGTGTTCAGTGCACATTAGGAGAGCATATCAGTGCACCAAGAAAGAGAGGTTTTCTTTGACCATAATGCCTGCATGTTCAGGCAAAGCCCAAGCTTTGTGTGTCTTCAGCAGGTCATTGTACTTGTAGGACTTGCTTTGAAAACTATGCTTACAAGAGACATGTTGAGGTGCTGGAACGTGTCCAGAGAAGGGCAACAAAGCTGGTGAGGGGCCTGGAACACAAACCCTATGAGGAGAGGCTGAGGGAGCTGGGGTTGTTTAGCCTGGAGAAGAGGAGGCTCAGGGGTGACCTCATTGCTGTCTACAACTACCTGAAGGGTGGTTGTAGCCAGGTGNTACGGATATATACTCACCATCTAATGCTAAAATTGTCAGCATTAGTATGTCCATGATCTTGTATGGCTTTCTTACATGCTTTAGTGCAAAACTATTTCTTTGACACCTACTGTACTTTATTATTTTTATACAGCATTCATTTCAGTGTCACCACTGTCTGAAGTGGAGGATAATGCAGTAAAACATCCCCCACACACACCTTGTTTATATACTTCAGATATTGGAGTTTGCATTAACCATCTATAAATTGTGTTCTTAAACCTCATTGTGTATGAATAAATTCTGTCACTGATGGCTGTAGTAGTCTTTTCTACTCCAGCACCACCTACTGAGACCTGGTGCCTGAACTTCTGAAAGTGCCATCTCCTGCCACTCAGTAATCTTATCACTTCCACCTTCTGCTTGCAGGTGGTATGAAAATCTTTGGTAGGTAGTCTTTATAACTTTCTGTTGCCTTTAATCAGAAAGGAAAGGATATTAAAACCAAAAATTAAAGGAAAAGGAACGTTCTCATTAAGAGCATGTTAGGTGTTTGTGTGGTGGTGTTTGTGATTTATTACAGCATCTCAAAACTAACAAACCAGCCTGCAGCTGTGAGTTAATTCTCTTCAGTGATGCAAATAATGTGAAAAACATTTCAACATACAGGCTGAATAAAGCTAATAATATTGCCTGTATACTTAAAATACATTTCATTACACAGCCATATGGTTATCTGGCAAAAAATATTGCAGACAAGTGGAGGTTATTTTAATTTGGCTGATACCTGACAGCTCATTCCTACTGAAAGCACTGAAGATTCTCAAATAAAAATACCTTCAACCTCTACTCACAAAGACTGGCAAGCCTCTAGTGAGCAGCAGTGGCAAGAGCAAACTCAAAATCCATGAGCTTTTACTTAGCTGTCCTGCAGCGGTATTGTGCCAGAGTGGAAAAACGTTGGGAATTAAACCTTAACTTATCACTCTACTAATAATTAATTAATAATGTTTTGGTGGGAGGAAGGTCTGTTATTTTTAAACTGTAACATTGCAAACAATCATTTTCTCTTAGAAGATAGTCAGTTTAACAATAAACTCTGCTCTGGGTTAGTTCAGACATGAAAAATAACTTTCACAATGCCAAAATACTAACTTGTGGCATGTAGTGGTACTGCTTCTTCACAGGCTTTAAGGCCTGGGTAACTTCTTTTTTTTTTCCCCTTTTCTTTTGTGTGTGATTTCTAAAAATGTTAGTATTTATTCTCTGTGTCATTTGGTGTTGGTTCTGGCTTAACTTGTTTGGGGATTTTTTATTTATGTATTTATTTATTCTAGCCCTTTCCTGTATTTCCAGATGGTGCAGTTATTTTTCTGTGTATCTTGCTTCCATTCCTAAGAACGACTTAAACAAAAAGCGTTGATTGTTAGGTTGGATATCAGGAAGAAAAGCACTTTAAGTCTGGGAATACAGTGGGAAAAGGGAGAGAAAAGGGGAAGCCAAGGAATACTTGTTTTCAAGTCAGCTTCCCCTGTGACTCATGCCTCACCAGTCTGGCTGAATTCCTTTTTTAGGGTCAGTTCAGGCCTACAGGAAAGAGCTTTGAGAAGAATAAATGGAATGGAAACCTGTTTGGTTGCTCTTGGAGCGTGAGGCTCGAAATTTCACTATGCAGCAATGTCCTAACAGAAAACTATGTTCTTCTCTAAGTTTTGTGGCTTGCTAGACTCTTCAGAGGTGCCAGTTCATAAACTGGTTAGGTCAGTCCTGTGCATAAGCAGCCTCCATTTTGAATGCATGCCTTGTACTCACAAGACCTGAGCCTAGAAAGACCTGGGCTTCAAGAAGCCATGTGGGCTTCAAAGATCTTCTTTTCCTAAGGGATGTAAACCATGAGTTTTTCTATCCACTTGTCCTCTCATTTAGACTTTCTGGAAGTGGTGCACTGCAAACCCTCACTTTAACGTTCCGCTAATCCTATTCAACTTTATTTAAACCTTAGCCTTTTTTCTTAATGCCTCTCCCCTCTCCCTCCTCTGTGCCACCCATCTCTTCCTGCATCATCTAGTCAAAGACCAAAGCAAATAGTGGTGTTAGTTTTAGTTGATGTGTTCTGCCACGTTATTTAAATATAACAAAAAACAAAACCTGCTTTGAATGAGGGTAGGCATTTGCAAAATTGCTTCCCAAGAGTAGAAAGTTTTATGAATTAGAGATAATATAATGAAAGCTTGCAAGTCTCTACATTTCTGGACCAGTGATAGAGATTAGTGCAATGAGATGATGATAAATCAAAATTCAGAGATAAAAATGAGCACAGGACAAATGCCAATATGTTTATAAAAATGTACTGATTTCCATCTCGTTTTCTTTGGCATTACCTCTGAACTGCCTACTTCTACAGGAAAGAAAATGCATTGCTCTGTCAAATAGTGCAGTATCTATCAAAGGTAATAAACAGTTCCTTGGTCTTCACTTGGCTCATAATGATCTCTTCAGAATCTCCTGGGGAGTTTTTTTATTTGTTTTTACATGGCATCATCAGAGAATTATGGCAGTGATTGCCTCCAGTTTTTCATTCAAATATTAATTCCTTAGAGATGTATTTTTTTTTATTTTAGTTTTCTACTTTCTTGTCAAAGCAAATGTCCTTTAATAGTGTTTTTAAAAAGATATGGGACTTAGTTTTAAAAATTAAATATTATCTTTTAAAAAATATCTGGGGAATTATTTTTTTTTTTAGCAGAGCAGGGCTGTGGTCATGGTTAAGGGGGAGTGAGTAGATCCTCCCGATCAGATGGTGAGTTTGAGACCTTCATATCTCTGTTAACATCCATCTTTGCTGGGGGGGGAAAAAAAAGAGTTATAAACCATCCAAACAAGGTTTTAATACAAAAAACAAGAATTGCTTTTGTTTTCTTCAGCTAAAAGAAGACTTTCTTTTATATTCCTAGAAAGGCCTCCTACATTTTCAGTATAGGAATTCCAGTGATGGTGAGCATAACAGTGCACAAGAGCATAGTAAATCATATGCATCGCTCAGTGGCAATCTCCCTTCAGATCTGTTTAACTTGGACAATGACGAAACCACTGGAAAACATATGATGATGGGGGATTTCCACTTCATTAGATGGCTTTTGCTTTCACATTGACAGGTATGTCCACTGTGAGGCAGTCTTTACTCACATTCTGATCTGAATGCTCCATAACATTCATTCATCTGGGATTTTTTTTTCCCTGTTCTACATAGACTTTCTTTATACATTTTCCTAATAATGGAATGGAAGAAAATCCTACATTACCATCTTCAAAATGTTTTGAATTAATGCTGTCCCTTGAGCATTAGTATACCTGCAAAGCACTACAGATACTAGCAAATGGAATACTGAGTAAACAGATTTGAAACTGAGGAGATGGAGGGAAAAAAAAAAAAGTATCGACAGATTTTTGGGGTAATTTGTTCTGTGTAGGTAATCGTTTTTGTCACCTTTGGGTTTTGCATTTTGCACTCAAGACAACAGAAATGTGGTAAAACGTAGGAAAATAATCCTGTTTTCACATGCGTTAATTTATGTTTTTAGTAAGAAATGGCTGAAAATGAGAAATGCTTAAAGTTGTGGAGTGAAAAGTAGAACTTAATGCTTTTCAATTACTTTCACATTGCTTCCAAAAACAAAATTCTGTGTAGATACTCATTTTTGTCATCTTTGAGTTTTGCATTTACACTCAAGACACAAAAATGTGGTAAAACACAGGAAAATAATCCCGTTTTCACATATATTAACTTATGCTTTTAATAAGCAATGTTCGAAAACGAGAAATGCTTGAAATCATGTGGAGTGAAAAGCAGAACTTCAGGCTTTTCAATTACTTTCACATTGTTTCCAAAAAAATTTCTGAGCTTACTTGCTGGATGTGTGCAAATCAGGGAAGCAGAAGAAAATCTGCAGTGAGGGATCTGGATCTGTGTAGGAAAAACTCAGCCTGTCCTGGGCTGTACACCTGGGGTTTTAATCCATTTGCCCGATTCTTTCTTTTCATGCCTGAAGCTTTCAGCCAGTCAAATACAGAGCAGAGATATACATGTTCATAAGGGTACACTAAATTATAGTGTGATTCATGTGGTAATACTGAGCTGCAGTTTGCTCATGGCAATATTTGTAGCAGAAGATGCTATCTTTTATTACACCAGCTAGCACAGTTGGAGAAACTAGGTAAGTGTGCTAGCGTGCAAACATTTTTAGTGCTGAAGAGCCAAAGAAGGGGGCTGATGTCCCTCAGCATCACCACTTTTTAAACTAATCAGATGCTTTGCTCAAATTTACTACCTCACCAAATGCAAATTTTGTCAGTTGCCAGTGACCCAAAGGGGTCAGCATCATTTCTGCGATTTCTGGAAAAAAAAATTGAGAGGCTTAAATTAGTGTGCCCAGGTGGCCAAGAAAGCCAGTGGCACCCTACCTTGGATTAGAAACATGGTGGCCAGCAGGAACAAGGAGGTGAGCATCCCCCTGTGCTCAGCACTGGTGCAGCCACACCTTGAGTATTGTGTCCGTTTCTGAGCTCCTCGCTAGAGGAAGGACATAGATCATAGAATCATAGAATAGTTTAGGTTGGAAGGGACCTCAAGGATCATCCAGCTCCAACCCCCTGCCATAGGCAGGGACACCTCCCACTAGAGCAGGTTGCTCAAGGCCTCATCCAGCCTGGCCTTAAACGCCTCCAGGGAGGAAGCATCCACAACCTCCCTGGGCAACCTGTGCCAGTGTCTCACCA
>WAAF01000036.1:55405-73320 GCA_013400475.1 Tricholaema leucomelas
CACTGACAAAGATGTTAAAGAGCACTGGTCCCAGCACTGACCCCTGAGGAACACCACTTGTCACCGGTCGCCAGGTGGACATTGTGCCATTGATCACCACTCTCTGCATGCGACCATCCAGCCAATTCCTTATCCAGTGAGTGCTCCACCCATCCAGTCTGTGCTTTTCCAGTTTGGTGACCAGGATGTCATGTGGGACAGAGTCGAATGCCTTACTGAGGTCTAGGTAGACGACATCAATTGCCCTTCCTCTGTCCATTGACTACATCGTAAAAAGCCACCAAATTTGTCAGGCATGATTTGCCCTTAGTGAAGCCATGCTGGTTACCACCGGTCACCTCTGCCTGTGATGTTCTAGCACCTCTGCATGTTCAGGGAAGGGCTATGAGGCTGGCGAAGGGCCTGGAGCACCTGGACTATGAGTGTCTCAGGAGGCTGGAGGTGTTCAGTGTGGAGAAGAGAAGCCTGAGGGGATACCTCACTGCTCTCTACAGCTCCCTGAAGGGAAGTTGGAGTGAGGAGGGGGCAGCCTCTTCTCTTTAGACCATCAACAAGTCTAGAGGAAGTGGTTTCAAGCTGCAGTGGGCTGGATATTAGGAAATATTTATTCACCGAAATGTTTCTCAAACCTTGGCATGGTCTGCCCAGGGCAGTGGTGTAGTCACTATCCCTGAAGTTGTTCAAGCAGCCTGTGAACTTGCAACTTAGGACGTGGTTTAGTGTTGACCCTTCAGTGCTGAGTTGAGGATTGGACTGGATGATCTTTGAGTTTTTTTCCAAACAGATACATTCTGTGATTCTGTGATTTTTGTGTAGTCTTTCCCTGAACTCCTTATTCATCAGGCCTTGGAGAGCAAGCCTCTGTAGTCCTTCTGTGGCAAGCCTAAGTACTACACTTCTCATGCATCAAGCTGGCCTCATGCCAGCTCTGAACAAAAAACTGTTTAGCTGTAGTTAGAGTTGCTTTCCATCCAAACTAGTGTGGGACTTAGCCTCTCAGCAACATTTATTTTCTCAAGCACCACACTGTGTTACCCAAACTATACAGCTTTTGATCTGGAGCTAGCTCACATTCAGCTGACTTAAAGCATAAGGTAGATGAAGTGGCATCTATGTGCAAAATACAATAGAAATCAAAACTGATCTTATGCAACATGGGTAATGGCTATGGCAGGGAGTCTGTCTTCTCTGCACCAAGGGATCTGGGGACATGCATTTGAGCTATTTGCAGACACAGCTTTTGAAGGTGGGAACCAGAATAGGAAGGTGATGGGGGGGCTAGTGCAGGAGGGTACCTGCACAAATGAGATTAACTAAAGAAACTGGTGTCTTTGAAGTGACAGAATTCAGTTTTGGTTTGCAGTGAAACAGCAAGCACAAGCAGGCTTCTCCACATGGAGAAGCGGCATGGAACCAATGCAAGTTTGGAATTAAGAGATATTTTAGCCATAGTAATTGACTACATGAACATATTAAGAAGAAGCAGAAAAGCAAAACATGTGGTGATGAGATCATTTCAGTTAATAAATTAATGTGCATAAGCTACTTTGTGCACATTTGACCTTCTAGTGTTGATTAATTTTACACATGGGAGGGGTCTGAGGAGAGCATTTGCTATTATTAGTACAGCTGAGCATAGGAAGCGTTTGAAGCACTTGGTCACAGCAAAAACATCCTTGTTTCTGTAGGAACAAGCAAAATGTTGAGCCTAAGTACAGAAACCATCTCTAAAAGGAGGGAGGTTTGAAATGTGTGACTGTTTAAGGCAAACATTCTTTGTGTTTGTCTTGTGTTGCAATAAAAGATAAGGAGGATAATACCATGTTCCTAGACAAAAAAATAAAAAGAGGCTGCAGAGAAAGTGCTTTTGTTCACATCTTGAAAGTAAACGTGGTGAGTAATTGCTTTAGAACTATCAGTTAAGCAGAGAGAGTGTTTGCTTTCTTATATACGCGCCCTTACACAATGCCGTTCTGCTCAGCCTGTTCTCCTTCCAAAAATATGTGGTTTAGGTGTATGCTCTTCAGAGTTGGATTTCAGAACTCTCTTTTCTGTCTCAGCTTTCTTTGCCTGCAGAATTAGCACACATCCTTGAGAAATACCCATCTTTTGGGGGCCTGCTGAGCGTAAACATCTCTGGTTTGGAGAGACAGAGCTGCAGAGGAGCTGCAGTCACCTCAGGGAAGGAATGTAAACCGGGCTAGGCAGCTATCAGCTCACGAATAGCTCTCTTTAAAGAACTTAGGTATGAAATTGTTTGACTCCATCCTATCAGGAGTAAATTAGTCTCTGCTATGAGTGACAGGAGCATGTTCAGTGTTTAAAATGATCCCAGGAAAATTATTAAGCCATGGATATTTATTCCTCTCACTCTGTGTGCTGTATCTGAGTTGTTATTTGAAGAGAACTCTCCTGTGCACTGCATTTTACAATATCCTGCAAAGTCACAGAAGATGTTATGTTCTTGGAGGTTGTTTTATCAGTCAGTTAATGGTACATAGAGTGGTCTAGAGACCAGTTTTACAGACATTAAGCAAACAAACAAACAAACAAAAAAAACCCCCCAACATAGTCATTATCTATGATAAACTTTCCTTACTATTCTAGAAGGTACAGTAGAAGACACTGAGAGCCTGAAAACTCCATAGGCTCGGACTCACCTGTGAAATTCTGCCTTGTCTAAAAGCAATTTTTGTGTAAGGAGATTCATTTGGAAATTAATTTGGAATGTTTCCAGTTACTTTTTCTGGTATCAGTCTGACACAATGAAACAGAAGATGGTTCTAAAATTACTGCCCTATTGGGAATAGGCTTTGTTTTTCTTATGAAGTAGGGTCAATGGATCACATAATTAGAATTATTAAATGCTGTTTCAATGAAGTAAATGTAAGTGACTGGGAGGGTAGTGCTTCTCTACTACTTCTTTATTCTATTACTTCTTTACTACTTTACTACCATCCAAAAAAAAAAATCTAATCTTACAAATAAAATAAACCAATCTGTCATATTTGTGCTAAAGAAAAGGCTGTTGTTTAGCCCTAGGTTGTGACCTTTTTGTCAGAAGCTATCCTGCAGTATCTGGCAGCTATCAGGTGAATCAGAGGAGTTTCCAAGAGCCAGAGTATCATTGCTGTAGCAGGAAAAAAAAACTCAGGGAAAGAAGGTGCTGGAGATGAGGATTGTACTTGCTGGAAGAGGCGTCTCATCCCTGTTAGCAGAACATCCCCAACCCACCAGAGACCATCTCATGTAATCATAGAACCATAGAGTCCCAAGTTGGAAGGGATCTCAAGGATTGTCTGGTCCAACTTTTCTTGGCAAAAGAGTGTTCTAGACAAGATGGCCCAGCATCCTGTTCAGCTGAACCTTAGTGTTCAGTACTGGGGACTCCTTTCTTAGGGAGATTATGCCAGTGGCTAATTATTCTTCTTCTGAAAATTTTTCCCCTTGTGTCCTATCAGAATCTCCCCTGGAGTAACTTGTGCCCATTATCCTTGTCTTTTCCATGAGACCTCTCATGAAAAGGGGGTATCCATCCTCTTTGTAGCCACTTCAACTACTGAAACCTGTTAATATATGTTCAGCCCTGAGCCATCTTTTCTCCAGGTTGAAAAAGCCCTGTTCTTTCAGTGCTGCTAGTCCTTGGTTTGTCTTTATTGCCCTTCTGTGGATGATCTCCAGCTTGTTCACATTGTTTCTGTGGAGACAAAACGTGAACATACCATTCCAGGTGTAGCCTAACCAGTACTTAGCAGAGTGGGATAATGACTTTGTCTCTGCCGTTGATGTCCTTGTAGATGCAACCTAGCATTCTGTTGGCTTTGCATTGCACTGTTGGCACTGCAGTGCACTGTTTACTCACATCGATCTTGTTGCCCACCAGGACCTTCAAGTCTCTTTCCACAGAGCTGTGTGTGGCCACACACTTACTTGCCTGTGGGAGAGAGTTGGTGATGTTTTGGCCAGCAGTACAGACCTTCAGGGTTCCTGGAGAGGTTTTGTGTGCTGTCTGTGTTACTTTGACAAACCATGTGGCCAGCAGAAACAGGGAGGTGATTATCCCCCTGGGCTCAGCACTGGTGAGGATAGACCTTGAGTGCTGTGTGCAGTTGTAGGCCACTCACTACAGGAAGAACACTGAGGTTCTGAAGCAGGTTCAGAGAAGGGCAGTGAGGCTGGTAAAGGGCCTGGAGCACCTGGGCTACAAGGAGAGGCTGAGGCAGTTGTGGGTGTTCAGTGTGGAGAAGAGGAAGATGAGGGGAGACCTCATTGCTCTTCACAATTGTGTGAAGGGATGTTAGAGTGAGGGGGAGTCAGCCTCTTCTCTTTGGTGTCAAGCAACAGGACCAGAGGAAATGGTTTTAAGCTGCGCTAGGGGAGGTTCAGGGTAGGTATTAAGAAATATTTTTTCACTGAATGGATTCTCTGGAAGGGTCTGCCCAGGGCAGTGGTGGAGTCACCATCCCTGGGCGTATTCAAGGAGCCTGTGGACCTGGTGCTTAGGGATATGGTTTAGTGTTGACTCTTCAGTGCTGGGTTGAGAGTTAGACTGGGTGATCTTTCAGGCCTCTTCCAAGATGTTTTTTGTACAGGTTAAAAAATAAGAATAGAGGTGAAATGGCTGGACTTGATAATCTCAGAGGTGCTTTCCAGCCTGGATGGTAAGCAGTGATAGCAGACCAGGAGTTTACTGCACTCTCGGTCTTACAATTCCTCCTTCCTTTCAATGGCTTTATTTTCTTTTTGCCAGAATAAGTGGAATCTAGGAGTCTACATCAGATGGTCACTAACAACATATGCATAAGAAAACAAGCATAGTTTTCACTTTATCACATAACACTTTCACTGTAGAGAGCTGTTTAAAGAAACTCCCAAGATTTGGGCTCAAATCCTGCTGCATACTGATACAAATCTGGTTACTCTAAGGTTGTCTTGGCTGCCTCGTGCAGGCTTTCTCACATGAAGCGTCTGATCTCTCATATCAGGTGGCAGCCATGGCTAGAGCCTCCCTACTGATGCCCAGCAATCGTGAGTCTTGAATGCAAAAAAGCAATCTCTCTCTCTAAGTGGTCTTTTTTGCCCAGACTGTTGGATTAGCACTGTTAGAAAAATCTGCAGGGATGTATCTTTACCTGGCCACCTCCATGGGTGAATCATTGCAATATAAAGGTTACATCATTTAGAAATGGATTGTGAAATAACTGTATACTGGAGTCCAAATTTTCATTAAAAAATACATTTCTTCAACTTGAGAATCTGGAAGTAACTCCAAATCATAACTTCAGCTTTACTCTGATGCAACAAGTATTTTTCCTCATCGAGGTGAGAGCTTGAAAATTCCCTGGTAGCAGTGAGCTGTCACACTCATTCCAGTCCAAGGCTTTGAGAAACTCCTGCTGGAGCTATAGGGTTTGGATCTTGGGTTTGAAGGTCATTTTCCCTGAGGGATTGACAGATTGATGCAGACTTGTTAGTTTTGTCCAGGCACTTTCTGCTTTATCATAGAATCATAGAATGGTTTGGGTTGGAAGGGACCTTTAAGGTCTTGTAGTCCAACCCTGTCCACTCAAAAGAGACACCTGCAATTAGAGTTGCTCAGAGCTCCCAACAACTTGACTTAGAATGTTTCCAAGAATGGGGCATCTACCACCTCTCTGGACAACCTGTGCCAGTGTTTCTCACCCTTAACATAATGAATTTCTTCCTTCTCTCTGATGTAAATCTCCCTTCTTTTGTTTTCAAACCATCATGCTGTTCCTGTCACAATAGGCCCTGCTCAAAAACCTCTCCGCACTTCTCTGATTGGCCCCTTTAAGTACTTAAAAGCCACGAGAAGGGCTCCCTGGAGCCTACTCTTCTCCAGGCTGAAGAACCCAGCTCTCTCAGCCTGTCCTCACAGCAGAGGGCTTCCAGCTCCCATCGTTGGTGTGGTCTCCTTGGCCCTGCTCCAGAGAGAATACAAGGACACTGATGCACCTTTCTAGTCACAAGACTTGGAAGTTGTAATTTAGTTTACCTGCTGGAGCTTCTGGACATCAACAGTGTTTAAAATCTGGCTGCATCTGAATACACTGAGACCAGATCTCTGGCTATTGTCTGTGCTTTGAGTATGGCAGATTAAACATCTCTAATTCCTAGAGGTAGCTTCAGGATTGTTACAGTGAGAACCTTTTTGAAATCACAGCATCACAATGATTCTGTGGTTATGGCAGAAGCATGCAAAAAACAATTGATTTAATGACCCTATAGAATTGCCTTCTAAAGCACCTTTAGAACTTGATATCAGAATCCTGATCAAGAAACAGGAATTAAACCATGTCAGCTTACATGGCCCTGTCTTGGACTAGGCTGTCTAATTTAAGAAATAATACACAGAGTATTTAGATATTTTTCAAATGCAAAACTTTATGTCTGCTGGAAAGCAGGTCTGCAGAGAGAGATCTGTGAGTGCTGGTGGACAAGAAGTTCACCATGAGCCAGCGATGTGCCTTTGTGGCTAAGAAGGCCAATGTTCTCCTGGGCTGCATTAAGAAGAATGTGTCCAGCAGGCTGAAGGAGGTTCTTCTCCCCCTTTACTGTGCCTTAGTGAGGCCACACATGAAGTTTTGTCTCCAGTCCTGGGCTCCTGAGTTCAAGAGAGACAGGGAACTGCTGGAAAGAGTCTACCAGAGGTCTACCAAAGATGGTTAGGGGACTGGAGCATCTGTCTGATGAGGAAAGACGGAGACACCAGGAACTCTTTATCCTGGAAAGCAGAAGACTAGGAGGGTGTCTTCTCAAAGTGTATCGATATCTAAAAGGTGGAAGTCATAAGGATGTAACTGGGCTCCTTTCAGTGGTGGTTAGTGATAGGACAAGGGGGAACCTTTACAAACTAGAAACACAGGAGATTTCTCTTGAACTTTAAGGAGAGACTTGACTTTGAGGGTGCTGGAGCCCTGGAGCAGGCTTCCCAGAGTAGTCATGAAGTCTCCTTCTCTGGAGGCTTTCCAAACCTTTCTGGATGTCTTGTTGTGCAACCTGATCTAATCAAACCTGCTTTAGCAGGGGTATTGGACTAGGTGATCTCCAGCGGTTGTTTTGAAAAATTAAACTTCACTTTTTATTTTTAGGATTTTTGTTGTGTGGATTTTGACTACACTCTGCAAACTCACTTTATTTATGCAAGAGAAACTAGTACAGAAGACGTTATGTCCTCTAATGCTCACCAGAACTTCGCATCACTCAACATCAAAATAGTGAAGCAGGCATTACAGAGTAACTTTTCAGACTAGTTTCATATGCAGATGCTCTATTCCAGAGAATAAATACAGTTTATTTTTGATCATGTTTGCATGAAAACAATTGGAATTACAGTTATTTTAGGAATAAATTACTTTCTCTACAGTTTGTTTTCATACGTTGGCAGAACCACAGAGTACAGATTCTAGATAGATAAGGAAGTTTCTGTGTATTAAGTTTGTATCCCTGAACGAAGTCCGTGGCAGCAGGATGCAACTTCTAAGTTTTATAAACACTTGAGCCATGCTCTGGAACTTACTCCACATACTGACATTGCACTTAATACTAATCTATGTTATTGCTTGATGTTAGTCAGCATTCTGAGGTCCTTACCTTTTTTGTCACAGTGCATTTCTCCTCGTTTGCCTGTGTGTAATCTGAGTTATTGCTCAGAGCACTGGTGACCCAGTTCCTTCCCCCACTTGTTTACAGATGAGGCGAGTCTGTACAGAACAGATAAACTATGACTACCAAGAGATTGTTTAGTGCTATATAGTAACCTACGTCAGCTGGCATGCTCTTGGTTTTATTACAGGTATCTGCAAATTCCTGTCTTAAGTGGAATAGCCTTAAATCTTTACTGCTTATTATAACCTATGTTGTGTACTAATTCACATGGATTATTGCAGGTTCAAACGTCAATTTTTCCATTAACGTAACAAAGTCCAAAGTTGCTGTGTGGTGGGTTTTTGTTTGTTTTCTCCTCTTCTATTTTTGTTAGGAAGGGAAGATTTCTGCTCTGTGATTTCGCATCCTTGTGCACAGAGAAAGCAGCAGTTAAAGATACCTGGTTGGAAGGGACATCCAGTTCCAACCCCCTGCCATAGGCAGGGACACCTCCCACTAGAACAGGTTGCTCAAGGCCTCATCCAACCTGGCCTTGAACACCCACAACCTCCCTGGGCAACCTGTGCCAGTGTCTCACCACCCTCATTGTAAAGAACCCTTTCCTAACATCTAGTTTAAATCTCCCCTCTTCCAGTTTAAACCCATTACCCCTTGTCCTGTCATTACAAGACCTTGTAAATAGTCCNTGGCTGTCTGGGCTGCACGTACACATATGAAAAGAATCTGGATCAAAGATTGGCACAAATATTTAAATAAGGCCAAAGTGGCTTTAATATCATATGTTACAAACAATAATAGAACTGCAGAACTTTATGCTAGGCCTCTTAGGCCTACTCACTGCGGTGGAGTAGAAATTTCAAGATAGTCCCTGGCTCCTTTGTGGCAGTGTTGGAACTGCTCAGCTGTTGAGAGGCTTCTAGATCTTCCCAAGGTGCTGGAACAGAGGCAGACTATCTCTGTTCTGGTCCTGGTTTCTCTTGGCATGGAGGTTTGCAGAGGTGCAGGCAGGGTCTCTTGCTGATGTGCAGAGGGCATGATGCTGGTGGCACTTCTTGCCACATCGTGAGGCACTTAAATGCCTTCTCCTGGGAAACTTAAGTTTCCAAGTAGTTCAAGCCCAAAACATCAGGGCTAAACTGGTCTGAAGCACAGGGCAGAGCAGAACACATTCTCCAAGAGCAGTGAGACAAAAGGCAGCTCCATGAGGCAGAGGCAGCAAGGCAGAAGCAGCACAACTGCTTGCAGCTTGGCTCAATTTGTATTACTTATCTGAGTATAATGGCTCCTTTGGCCACAGAGATTCACCAATCAAAATGGCATTTGCAAAACTGACCATATTAGGTGAAACCAAGACTCGCTTACCCTTACTTGGGCAAGACACCAACAAGTACCTAAACACCTGTTGGTACCTGTTTATCACTTTGGGAGGGGACATAATGGCCCAAGCCTTTGTTTTCCTCTGCCTGTGCTCCCCCCATCAGCAGAAGGGTGGGGCAAGCCAGGACATCTAATAGGCCTATTAGCCTTCCAGGACAGTGTGTTAAAAGTTCCTGCCAAAACTTGAATTTCTTCAATTATGTTTCATGTCATACCAGACTTCATCTTAGAGTAGCTTTTCCAGCCAATAAATGAAGACAGGTCCTATGGTCTTGTGAAGGTCTTGCCTTCTATACATAAACCAGCACCTTTTTTCTTGAGGGGTTGGAGAGCATATGCTCTACTGACAGAGGATACTGGTGAAAAGCAGAACCATGTACCAACACCAGCTTCTGCTGAAGGCCACATTTTTAGTGTACCTGCTTTTTGAGCTGCTTATGCAGCTGATGATTTGTAAAGTATGGCTCGGGTCCCTGTTGTCAGTTTACTAGGGTGTTTTCACTTAACCTAGTATGGTTTAACCGAAGAAGGAGAAGCCCCTTAAGATGATCTCCAGCCCTATATGGGGACTGATTTCTAGGGAAAGATTTGCTACTGAGGCATAGTGAATCCAGAAAACACTATGTGTCCATAATTACATGTTGATTATTTCTTTTTAAAGAAGATAAAGTTATCCTTCACAGTTTGACCTCTGCTACCATGCTTAAAATACTAACCAAGTGGGCAATCTGTTTGCATCCTAACCTCAATTTATGGTGAATCTACCCTACCCTGTGGTGTGATTTCTAGAGGGGGGATATCCCCTGTGAGCATGAAGGCAGAAAGAGAGCTGCTTGCTACTCCAGCCACTGTCTAGACTCTGGGGAGTGATTTATCTTTCTCATATTCATTTCATTTCTAGAATACAAGAGAAAAAGTAGAGCTATTCCATTTAGAAGAGACATACAATGATCATCTAGTCCAACTGCCTGATCATTTCAGGGATGACCAATACTTAAGGCATATTTTGAAGGACATTGTCTAAATGCCTCCTAAGCATTGGCAGGCTTTGGGCATTGACCATGTAGCAAGAGATATGGACCATTTCTACCTCTTTTGAATAGAAGCATCAGAAATTAACAGACGTGTTTCTCTTGCAGCAATTTTGCTTGCTCAAGTTCACATACTGCTGACCCAGGATGGAGTCCTAAATTCAGTTAGAGGTAATAAATAGTCATGCAGTGCAGTTGCTGCAGGAAACTTCCACCTCAACTTTAAGAAATACTATATGCAAAATGGAGGAAGTGAAAACTCACATTATTAACTTTTATCCCAGATATATCCACTAAGAATATATAGATCCCACATGAGGAGCTTCTAGAACAAATTAATCTGTCATGGCAAGTCTGTTCCTGCCTTATCTGAGTTTGTAGACAGAAATAAAGATGAGGCAAATCCTACTGTAGAGAGTCATCATCCATCAGAAGAGCTTGTTTTCAACCTGCCAAATCAGCATGTTCGGGCTGTGAAACTGGAAAAGACAGATATATTTTTGATGGTTTCACAAAGAGGCTTTTTCTGCTTCAATTTGCATCATTATAACAAAGCTTGTCTTTTTAAGGGTCTTGCAGTGGGACTCATGATGTCTGACTTTGGTTCTGTAGTGAGCAACAAAACAATGTGTACCTTGTCCCAGATCTAAATGGAGGTGAAAATAGGAACTGTCTTTATAGGCTACTATGACAGATACTTTGTTCTGAATCTATATATAAAAGTAAATGGGTTAGGACCTGCTAAGAATCTGTTGGTCCTGATTTTTCCTTACTTTAAAAAAACCCAAACCCCAAGAAAACAATGAAACAAACTCCTGCAAATATGAGTATCATTCACCGTGTTCTTTGTAAGGGACAGGGTGACTGGAAGAGAGGATTAAACTGTTTTAGAAGAGACCATGCAGTTGAATACTTGTGTCAGACTCCTTATGTGGAGGATGTGAGTTACTCCAGCCCTTACCCAACAGCTGCCTTCTGCTGACAGCCAGCTGTGAGCTGCTGTGCATCACGGTGCCTCACCCACTCCTACCCGCCGTGTCCTGCATCCTCAGACTGCCTGCCGCCTTGCTTAGCGAAACCAAAAAAGTCCCCGAGCCTAAAAATGGGAAGTGAAGAGAGCTGGGACTCAACCCAGCTTGAAACCAACTGCCATCCTGCTCAGCTGGGGGAAGGGAATGAGTAACATATGGTTGCTGATGTCTAATCACTACTTAAAATGGTTGCCAGTTCTGCTGCTGTTTAATAAAGTGTAAATATCTCTACCCAAAAGCACCGTGGGTTACTATTGTAAATGTCCCACCACTACTTCGAGTGATTTTAATTAGCTGTTTGGCTATTCTTAAAGTGCCAGTTTACAGTGATAAATAATCGTCACACTTTAAGCAAGTAATTGATAAACACAATATTATTAAAATACAAAATGCATTCAGATTATTCTGTAAGACTTCAGAGTTCGTGAAGTACTTAATTTTTAATAGGTATATTCACTGACTTAACTGCAGCCAGACATAAAGATAAACCCACTTGTGTTGTTTATGTGATGTCAGTTATACAGCAGCCCTCTGTGAATTACTGTCTCTGAAACATTTTGATGACCAGTGACTTCATTTAGCATTCATTTCAATTCACTTTTAACTTCTTATTGTAGCATCATTACTGAATCACAGAATGTTAGGGTGTGGAAAGGACCTTCTGAAATCAAGTCCAACACCCCTGGCAAAGTTCAATCACCTAAGGCAGGTCACACAGGAATGCATCCGGGTGGGTTTTGAAAGTCTCCTGAGAAGGAGACTCCACAGCCTCTCTAGGCAGCCTGCTCCAGGGCTCTGTCACCCTCGCCACAGAGAACTGTCTCTTCATGTTGAGGTTGAACCTCCTGTTCAGCTTGTTCCAGCTTGTTCTTGTTGTTCCAGCTTGTTCTTGTTGTTCCTTATTCTGTCACTGGGCACCACCAACAAAAGCCTGACACCATCTTGATGCCTGTCCTTCAGATATTTATAGACAGTGATTAGATCTCCTTTCAGCCTTCTCTTCTTCAGACTGAACAACACCAAGTCTCTCAGTCTTTCTTCATAGGGGAGATGTTCCACTCCCATAATCATCTTCATAGCCTACTTTGGACTCACTCCAGCAGATCCCTGTCTCTCTTGAATTGAGGAGCCCAAAACTGGACACATTATTCCATCAGTTCATAAAAAGGCATGAAATGAAAAGTTAGTTATTGAACTTTTCTTCTGACCCAGTTAAATGCTCTGTTTTGAATCTCCTAAATTACATAACCTTTCTCCCTCTGTGCTCTGAAATATGCTGTGTGTTGTATTGTACTTATTCCAGGAAGAATAGCTTATAAATTTTGCTGGTGTCCCTCTATCTCTGCACTATAGATATATATATAAACACAATATTTTATTTTTTTTTAACATCCTTTGTTGGTAGTTTTTGTCCTGGCTTTTACTATCAGAGCACAGAACACAAGAGGAATGCTTGGCTTACATCAGTGCTGTCCTGACCTACCAAGCAGTGACAAAAAGTATGATTCATATGCAGTATTATTAAGCAGTGCATATGTGTTCAAGGAGGGAACCCCCCCTTTTTTTTTTTCTTTTTCTACCCATATAAAGTAAATTCAAAGCAGACAAGAGCAGTTTGGTGAGGGCATGGGAGTTTTAATGTGCTTATTTTCGTATGTCATTGTTCAGTGCAATTAAATCCAACAAAAGGAACAGCACTGTAATTATGCCTTTGATACTATCCCTCTTTTGAGATTGGGTTGTTGTAATGACACAACAAGTGTGGTTGAGGTCCTTGTTTTGTTTTCTCTGTTGACAGAAGTGCATGTGAACCAGCTCCATAAGAAAAACAGTTTTTTTTCCTGTTTTGCATTTTTAACAGAAAATACTAAAATTGATGAAAAAGAAAACAAAACTCTTTAATGTGGAAATAAGTGAAATAACCACTGTAAGGCTCTGTTTCTGCAAGACAGAGATGAAGGCATTTCTGTCTAGAAGAGGATAATGTTTAAAAACTCTGAGTTTGTGCTGTAAAACAGGAATTGGTGTTTCTTAAGTGGAACAATATTATTCACTGGTACACACCTTCTAAAGCATTCTACAGTGGTCAGCTGCTTGGTCTGCAGGATTCTCCTGGTGGGCAATGATCTTTTCTGAGCTACCAGTGACGCTGGTGCTTCCTGCTTGGGTAAGAAAGTGAAACTGGTTTTCAGCAGATGTGGCAGGCCTTGTCTCTGCACACTCTAAATGTGTAGTTCTGCTGATCACTGCTTCGCATCTGCTTGGGTTATCCTTCTGCACAGCTTTGTTTCTTTAGAACGTGTCTAGGTGCTCACTTTCGGTTTTATTCTCCCAGCATAACATGTTGCCTTTTCAGCACTGCTTGCAAAGGGAAAAGATTATTACTCTCAGAATTTGTTCTTCCCTTGGGAAAGCATTCTTGCAAGTCCTAAAGTTACAAGTCAGTATTTCACTGCTTTATTACTTTACTTTTCCCCCCACAGTTATCACTGTAAATAATTAAACTTTTTTACACTTACTCATTAACATTTGCAGTGTCAGTGTTGAAAGTTCCTGTTTTCTGGTATTTTTGAAGGAGTTGTGTAGCTAATACCACATCACATACACTTAGATCTCTGTAAAATATTTTTTTCAATACTTAGAGTGTTGTCAGGCTGAAAAAAAAGAAAAGGCAGGAGCAGGGAGGTCATTCTGCCCCTGTACTCTGCACTGGTCAGACCACACCTTGAGTACTGTGTTCAGTTCTGGGCCCCCCAGTTTAGAAGGGACATCGAGATGCTTGAGCGTGTCCAGAGAAGGGCGACGAGGCTGGTGAGAGGCCTCGAGCACAAGCCCTACGAGGAGAGGCTGAGGGAGCTGGGATTGTTTAGCCTGGAGAAGAGGAGGCTCAGGGGTGACCTTATTGCTGTCTGCAACTACCTGAAGGGTGGTTGTGGCCAGGGGGAGGTTGTTCTCTTCTCTCAGGTGGCCAGCGCCAGAACTGGAGGACACAGCCTCAGGCTGCGCCAGGGGAAGTTTAGGCTCGAGGTGAGGAGAAAGTTCTTCACTGAGAGAGTCATTGGACACTGGAATGGGCTGCCCAGGGAGGTGGTGGAGTCACCATCCCTGGGGCTGTTCAAGGCAAGGTTGGACGTGGCACTTGGTGCCATGGTCTAGCCTTGAGCTCTGTGGTGAAGGGTTGGACTTGATGATCTGTGAGGTCTCTTCCAACCTTGGTGATACTGTGATACTGTGATACTGTGATTAAGACACAGGGGAATGTGGTGAATCAGTTACCTATGGATTTCAATGAAAAAACATCCCTGTCCTACTCGTTGGATCTTGCATATTCTCTGACTAGGGGTAGATCATCTGTTGTGATTTGCCACAAAATGGCAAGGAAAATAAAAGAAATCTTAGTTAAATAAAAGTAAAGAAACAGCGTTGCATCAAAATACCCCAAATTGACCAGTTTCACAGTGGAAGAGTTCTGATGTTAACCATGTTGATACAACACTCTCTAAACAAGTTCAAAACAGTTAGTGGACGATAAGATGCAGTCTGAAATTCTTAATTGGAAGTGCTGGGTGTCGCTTTGAACAGTTTGTAGTGGTTATCCCTGCAGGTGTGTAGCTTGTTGTCTGTCTGGGCTGAGATGGAGATGATTACCTTCCCTACAGCTCCATATTCTGGTCTAGAAATGAGCTGATAATACACCAGTGTTCTGGTTTCTGCTGAGATGTGCTCACACGTCACTAAAGCTTCAGATTTCCCTCATCACTGCAGTAGGACCAGTAAGTTGGCATTGGGTGGGACTCAAAGGGCCCACAAAGATGATCCAAAGGCTGGAGAATACCTCTGCTATGAGGATAGGCTGGGAGAGCTAGGGTTATTTAGCCTGGAGAAGAGAAGACTCTGGGGGAGGCCTTAGAGGTGCCTTCCAATACCTGAAGGGATCCTACAGGAAGGATGAAGAGGGAATTTTCATAAAGGTGTCCAGAGAGAGAACAATGGGGAATGGTTTGAAGCTGAGTGAGAGTAGGTTTAGGCTGGATCTTAGCATGAAGTTCTTCAGTGTGAATGTGGTGAGATTCTGGAACAGGTTGCTGAGGGAGGTTGCGAATGCCTCTTCCCTGACGGTGTTGAAGGTCGGGTTGGACGAGACCTTGAGCAGCTGAGTCTAGTTGAAAGGTGTCACTGACTGTGGTGGGGAGGTTGAAGTAGATCATCTCCAGGCCTCAGTACCATGGGTGTCAGAAGAGACTGGAAGAAATCTTGATACAAGCAAGTTTCAATCCAAATCCAAATCCGTTCATTGCATTCCAAACACGGGTTGTATGGTTTCTATCAGAAGGCTACATAACAGGATTATAAATCATGTTAGACTCCAACTGGTTACGTACACCTGCGTTAGGACTACGTTAGGATTGCGCAGTAATCGACATAGACATTCTTCATATTGTCTCATAGAATCATAGAATCATAGAATGGTTTAGGTTGGAAGGGACCTCAAGGATCATCCAGCTCCAACACCCTGCCACAGGCAGGGACACCTCCCACTAGAGCAGCTCGCCCAAGGCCTCATCCAGCCTGACCTTAAACACCTCCAGGGAGGAAGCATCCACAACCTCCCTGGGCAACCCATTCCAGTGCCTTACCACCCTCACTGTAAAGAACTTCCTCCTAACATCCAGTCTAAATCTCCCCTCTTCCAGCTTAAACCCATTCCCCCTCGTCCTAACATTACTAGACCGTGTAAATAGTCCCTCCCCAGCTTTCCTGTAGGCTCCCTTCAAATACTGGAAGGCCACTATAAGGTCTCCTCGAAGCCTTCTCCTCTCCAGGCTGAAGAGCCCCAACTCTCTCAGCCTGTCCTCATAGCAGAGGTGCTCCAGCCCTCTGATCATCTTCGTGGCTCTCCTCTGGACCCGCTCCAGCAGTTCCATGTCCTTCTTGTATTGGGGGCTCCAGAACTGCACACAGTACTGCAGGTGGGGTCTGACGAGAGCAGAGTAAAGGGGGAGAATCCCCTCCCTTGCCCTGCTGGCCACACTTCTCTTGATGCAGCCCAGCACTCGGTTGGCTGTCTGGGCTGCATGTGCACACTGCCGGCTCATGTTGAGCTTCTCGTCTCAACAACACGTACGTTGTGTCTAGGCAGAGATAGGCAAAAACCACAGGCTCCAGCCTTACATTTGTTTATATTTGTTACACCACTCTCTAAGGTCGTTCCAACCTTCCACTTTATCTCTACTCAGCACTTACTGAACTCATGCACTCTCGCCTGTCCATGGCTTATGTTCCACTGTATAATGTCCCAATAGGTGTACCACAGTCAGACAATTCTATAAAATCACTGCATTTAATATTACTATACCCAACACCTTTCAACCTAAGCCATTCTATGGTGACTCCTGAGCCTGACAGACAACATAGCCAGCAAAAAAAACTAAGAGAAAGGAGGATATTTAGATTGCTTCAAAGGCATTCAGACAGTGAGTCTGTTCAGTAGGGTCTAATGTATACAGCTAAGATCCATTACTCTTATCACAGAATCTCAGAGTGATTGAGCTGTGAATAAACCACTGGAGATCATCTTGTCCAAAGTCCCTGCTCAAGCAGGACTTCCGTAGGCTGGTTGGTCAGGACTATGTCTAGATGATTTTTGAGTATTTCGAAGGATGTTGGACTTGATGATCTGTGAGGTCTCTTCCGACCTTGGTGATACTGTGATACTGTGATACTGTGACTCCATAACCTCTGTGAGTAGCCTGTGCCGGTGCTTGGCCACCCTCACTGTAAAAAGTGTTTCTTGATGTTCAGAGGGAACCTGAGGGAAACTGAAACTGTTACAGTTTGTGCTGTTTCCTCAGGTCATGTCACTGGGCAGCACTGAAACCACCACCTGGCTCCATCCTCTTTGCCCCCTCCCTTCAAGTTCTGCCAGCACATTGTTGGCTCATGTTCAAGTTGGTGTCCAGCAAGATGCCCAAGGCCTTTTCTGCCAACTGCTGTTCACTTGAGTAGCCACCAGCATGTGCTAATACCTGGCTTCATTCCTTCTCAGATACAGGACTTTCTGCTTCTCCTCGCCAAACTTCTGTGCTTCCTGTAAATAATTTTCTTCATTATGTCTGCATTCTTCTGGATGGCAACAAGGCCCCCTGGTGTATCAGCATCTTCCACCAGTGGTGTCTGTAGTGTACTTAGGGTACACACTACCTCATCATCTAGGCCGTTAATGAAGATGTTAAACTGGACTGGACCCAGTATTGACTTCTGTGGTACACCACTAATTGCCATCCTTCAACCAGACTTTACACCACTTATCACACCCTTTGGACCTGACTATTGAGCCAGTTTTCAACTCATCTCTCTGTCTGCTTACCTAGCCTGTAAACCAAGAGCTTGTCTGTGAGGATCTTAAGTGAAACTGTGTCAAATGCCTGAAAGGGAAGTCTAGATAAACAAGAGCCACTGCTCTCACCTCATTTGTCACATCAGTCACTTCATCATAGAAGTGTGTCAGGTTAATCAAGCCTGACTACCCCACAGTGAACGATGCTGACTAATCTGAATGGTTTTCTCATCCCTAGTGTGCTTGCAAACAGATTCCAGGATTTTCCTTTTGATGAAGTTGGGGCTCACCAGTCTGTGGTGCCTGGGTTCACTTTATTGCCTTTCTTGAAAATACAGGTGACATTGGTCTAGATGATGAGGGACTTCAAGGCACTGGGAAAAGCAGTTGAGAGAGCAGGGGCACAGGTAGTCTTTTCATCTATACCCTGTCACAGGTTGGAAAGCAGAGAGGAAGAAGAAAACATATTTGATTAACAGGTGGCTCAGAGGCTGATGCCTCCAACAAAAC
>WAAF01000038.1:0-37369 GCA_013400475.1 Tricholaema leucomelas
CTTCTGCCAGGCAACCAGCAACAGAACAAAACAAGGGGACACAGTTTTAAGTTGTGGCAGGGGAGGTCTAGGCTGGATGTCAGGAGGAAGTTGTTGGCAGAGAGAGTGATTGGCATTGGAATGGGCTGCCCAGGGAGGTGGTTGAGTTGCCGTGCCTGGAGGTGTTGAACCAAAGCCTGACTTAGTGCCATGATCTGGTGTATTGGCCAGGGCTGGGTGCTAGGTTGGACTGGCTGAGCTTGGAGGTCTCTTCCAACCTGCTTGATTCTATGATTCTGTGACAGCCTGCCCCAGGGCTCCAGCACTTTCAGAAGAAGGAAGTTGTTCCTCATGTCCATGTCAAGCCTCCTGAACTGCAGTTTGTGCCTGTTGTCCCTTTTGCCGTCACTCGGCACCGGCTGAAACGCCCCCAGCCCCATCCTCATCACCTCCACTCTTTAGATACTCATTTTTGAGCTGCTCTCCTTCCTCCAAGCATCACCTCCCAAGTAAAGCCTCACCATCCTAGCCCCTGTCTCCAAAAGGATGTGTCGGGCAAGGATTCGGCCGTGGTGGGGCCAGGTCGCGGTTGGGCTCGATGATCTCCGAAGGTCACCGGAGCTGGGCAGGCACCGGCGGCAGGAAGCCGCCTCTGTGCCTTTAACCGCCGTGGGGCGGTGCTGGCACCCCGGACACCGCCCTGGCCCGGCCCCGGGGCGGGTCGGTGCGGGCCGCGGGGCTTTAGGGCGGCGTGCAGCCCTCGCTGCCCTCTCGGCGGCCGCAGCCGCGGGGGTGTCGCTGCCCTCTGCCCGCTATGGAGGACCTGTGGTCGGCGGTGCTGCGGATGGGCGCCGTCTGGCTGGCGCTGGTCTTCGTCCTCATCGTGCTGCCCTCGGCGCTGGGCATCTCGCTGGGTATCTCCGAGGCCTACATGTGGGCGCTGGTGAAGACGCTGGAGGTAAGCGGGAGCCGCTGGCTCCTCCGTGCGGGTAGCGGCCCGCTGGGGCTGTCCCGCCGCGGGGTGGGGGCTCCGAAACGGCACTCTCGGGGAGGTGTCGTGAGGCCGGGGGTGCCCGGCGGGGACTGGACCTGGCTCAGCTTCCCCCGGCCCCAGCCGCTGCTCTCCGACGGTGCCCCTCGGCACAGGGGTTCCGCTGGCCGAGCGCCTCCGGCCGGGAGAAGCGGCACCGCTCCGCCGCCTACTGCTGCGCCGCGGCCGGGAGGGGGCTCCCGGAGCCGGCAGGTGTGCGGGGCTGGGGGCGGCTCTTTCGGCCAGGCAGGCCGGAGAAGCCTCCCTCCTCCTACCCAATTCGGGAGCAGGGATGCGTAGGAGAGGGGGTAGGCGACGTCCTGTCTGCCATCGCTGTGGCAGAACCACAGCGTGGCACCTCTGGAGGTCATCGAGGCCAAGGCAGGGTCCAGCGGTGCGCGGTTGTAGCATCGGAGCCGGAGCCCTCGGGCAGCAGCCTGAATCAGTGTGGGTTCAGTGGCGGTGCAGGCTCGGGGCCGCTCCTCGAGAACCCGCGGGAGTGCGAGGTGAAAGTTGGTCCCCAAGGCTGTGCCGGGCACCGGGCGCGGCTGGCTCGGTGTCAGCTCTTTCCCCTCCAGACAGGAGCGGTGCTGGGACAGCTTCCTGAGGGCATCAGCGGCTGGCAGCCTGCCTGTGCCTGCGACAGCAGTGTCAGGAGTGCAGGTGCTCAGGCATGCAGCTGCGGCTCAGCTGAGCTTGTCCCACGCCTCACTCTTCATAGAATGGGCTGGGCTGGAAGGGACCTCCAAAGCTCATCCAGCCCAACCCCTTTGCACTCAGCAGGGACATTCTCCACTAGATCAGCTTGCCCGCAGCCCTGTCCAGCCTCACCTTGAAGATCTCCAGGGATGGGGCCACAAACACCTCCTCGGACAACCTGTGGCAGGGTTTCAGCACCCTCCCGGTGCAGAACTTGTTCCTCACATCCAATCTCAATCTGCTCTGCTCTCATTTCAAACCATTGCCTCTGATACTGTCCCTGCAGGCCTTTGGGAACAGTCCCTCTGCAGCCTTCTTGTAGCCCCTTCAGGCACTGGCAGGCTGCTCTGAGCTCTGCCTGGAGCCTTCTCTTCTCCAGGCTGATCAACCTCATCTCCTTCAGCCTGTCCTACCCCCAGAGTGCTGCAGGAAAGCAAATGCCATGCAAAGGAGCTGCTTTGTGTGGGGCATAGTTCACTTGTGACTGAAAATGAAGCTCCCAGTGGTGATGAGGAAGAGTTTACAATGGCTGGTAGAGATGAGCTGGGTTAAATCATCATAGAATTAAGCGGGTTGGAAGAGAGCTCCAAGCTCATCCAGCACAACCTAGCACCCAGACCTATCCATCANTGGGCTTTTTCCCAGAAGAAATGGATCTCAAAGCAGCAGAAGACTTGGAGGGAGAAGTATCTTGCCAGAAGGCACAGTGTGGGGCAGTGCCAGATCCATCAGTGTGTGGCTAGGGAGAGTTGGTTTTGTCTTAATTTCACCTTGGTCTAGGACATTCTCTGTCTGAACCTAGCTCAGGTACATCACTGCCTTCAGGATCCGTGGTGTTTGCCTGGAAAAATACAATCACTGATTTTTTTTTTGGGTTGGAAAAGCCCTTTGAGATGATCCAGTCCAACCAGCAACCCAGCACCACCATGGCCAGTAAACTACATCCCCACGTGCCATATCCACATGTTTCTTGAACACCTCCAGGCGTGGGGACTCCACCACCTCCCTGGGCAAGAAAATCTTATCAACCATCTCATAAACTCAGCATCTGTCAGATGTCTCTTGAGTGAAAATGCTGTGAGGCTCTTGGTGAGGATGAGGCTGCTGGAAGTGCATCCTGGGTTGCTCTGACTGTTCAGGAGAGAGGCTGCTGTCCTTCCTGGAGAAGGTGTGGAGGGCAGAAGCTGAGGAGGTGAGGGTCACACTGCCCTGGAGGAGCCATCCAGATGGCCTAGTGAGATAACCTTGTTCGGATGCTTTGTCTTCACCTGTGATTAACCTCAATTTCCATGGCCTATTCCTGCACCATTAATCACTGCTGCTTATGGGAATCAAACCTTGTGACAAGAGGTGACTCAAAAGGTCCTGAGAAGTTGCTGGTGGTGACTTGAAAGGGCTCCTCTGAGGAGCTGCTTTCAGTTATTGTTATGCTTGTTCTGAAAAGGAGGTGCTCAAGGCCAGCTTGGGTAGGGCCTTGAGTGACCTGGTCGAGGTGGAGGTGTCCTTGCCTGTGGCAGGGGGATTGGAGCAGATCACAGGATATTAGGGATTGGAAGGGACCCAAGGAGTCCAATCACCCCTGCCAGAGCAGGACCACACAAGCTAGCTCAGGTCACACAGGAACACATCCAGACAGCCTTTGAAATTCTGCAGAGAAGGAGACTCCACAACCTCTCTGGGGAGCTCTGTCACCCTTACAGTAAAGAACTTCCCCCTTGTGTTGAGGTGAAACCTCCTATGCTGCAACTTACACCCGTAGATGATCTCTGAGCTCCCTTCCAACCAAAGTCATGGGTTTTAAACTGGCAAAGGGGAGATTTAAACTGGATGTTAGGAAGAAGTTCTTTGCAGTGAGGGTGGTGAGACACTGGCACAGGTTGCCCAGGGAGGTTGTGGAGCACAGAAGCACCCAATGTGATTCTGTGCTCCACAACCTCCCTGGAGACGTTCAAGGCCAGGTTAAATGAGGCCTTGAGTGACCTGTTCTAGTGGGAGGTGTCCCTGCCTATGGCACAGGGGAGTTGGAACTGGCTGAGCTTTGAGGTCCTTTCCAACCTAAACCATTCTCTGATTCCACTGAATATGGTAGCCATTTGTGCAGCCCTACTGAATGCCAAGCTGTCCTCTGGCCTTGCCAGTATGTTGGCAGAGAGAGAACACTCTGTCAGATGCCTGGTGACAGTCAGAGTCTGGCAACTTGAGCACTGGAGGGCAGGGACTGAGTAGATGGAGAGTTTGCTGTGGTCTATCTGCTGCTACAGTGCCATGTCAGGTGAAAAAGAGGCACCTGGGTCTGTGGTGTTTAGTTGTCCTCTACAATCATAGGGTGATTTTGGTTGGCAAAGCCCTTTAAGCTCATCCACTCCATCCTCTAGCTTTGTTGAGGCCACAGCCCTTAGCACCACAGCTTTGCCTCTTGGAAATACCTCCAGGGATGGGCATTCAGCGGCTTCCCTGAGCAGTCTGTGCCAGGCTTTGAGAGGGAAGGAGTTTCTTTTAATTTCCAACCTAAATCTCCCCTGGGGCAGCTTGAAGACACTTCTGCTCCTCCTATCACCTGTCCGTAGGGAGCAGAGCCCAACCCCGCCTCACTGCAGCCTCCTCTCAGGGAGCTGCAGAGAGCAATGAGCTCTGCCTTCAGCCTCCTCTTACCCCCAGCTCCCCTCAGCTGCTCCTCCCCACCCCTCTTCTCCAGACCCTTCCCCTCCTTTGTTGCCCTTCTCTGCACCTCCTCCAGCCCCTCAATGTCCTTCTTGCAGTGAGGGTCCCAAAACTGCACCCAGCACTCAAGCTGTGGCCTTGCTGCTGAGTCCAGGGGGACAATCTCTGTCCTCCTCCTGTGTCCACACCATTGCTGATGCAGGCCAGGCTGCTGCTGCCCTTCTTGGCCACATCTATTAGCAAGTATGGAGCAAGCTGAGGATGATGCTGGACGTGTGCCTGGATTTATTTTCCCTGCCTGTAAATCCATCTCCTTGCTTCAGCAGGGCAGAAGGTTGTTCCCAGTGCTGCAAGCCTGGCCCAGGAAAAGGGAGGGGGAAAGAGCTCCTTTTAGGAACAAAGTGTGCTTGTGCTTGGACCATCTGAGAACGCTGCCAAGGGACATCAGTTGGTGCACAAGAGCTTTTTGTTTGCTGGGCTGCCTCAGGCACATGCTTCTGAGTGCAGGCAGCAGTGCTGAAGATGCTCCTTTGTTGGGTTGTGGTTGCATTAGACCCTGAGCTGGTGTGCTGCAGGTGAGCAAGCAGCAGTGGAGTCTTTGTTCCTGTGTGGTGAGGGCAGAAAGAGCAGAGCAGCAGCTGTGCCTGGTGCCAGAGGAATGCCACACAGCAGGCAGGCTTGAGGTATGGTCATTAGCACTGCTGGCTCATTAAGGGTCTATTAAAAGGCCACGAGGATGATTAAAGTGCTGGAGCAGCTCTGCTGTGGGGACAGGCTGAGAGAGTTGGGGCTGTTCAGCCTGGAGAAGAGAAGGCTCCACGGGGACCTTAGAGCAGCCTTCCGGTACCTGAAGGAGGCTACAGGAGAGCTGAGGAGGGACTTTGGGCAAGGGCTGGGAGTGCCAGGATGAGGGACAATGGCTTTGAGCTGGGAGAGAGGAGATTGAGAGTGGAGATGATGAAGAAATTCTTGCCAGTGAGGGTGGTGAGATGTTGGCACAGGTTGCCCAGGGAGGCTGTAGATGCCTCCTCCCTGGAGGTGTTCAAGGCCAGGTTGGATGAATCCTGAAGCAAGCTGGGCAGGTGGGAGGTGTCTGTGCCCATGGCAGGGTGGTTTGAACTGGATGCTCTTTGAGGTCCCTTCCAACCCAACCTGTTCTGTGGTTCTATGAAGGGTGAAGTAAATCCCTGGCCTGGCTGAAGCCAGAGCCCAGGCCTCTGAAGGCCATTTTGCACGTTCTCCACGGGTCCTCTACTGCTCCAGTTGGAGATGTCCCTACTCAGTATGGGGAATGACCTTTGAGGATCTCTTCTGTCCTGATGGATTCTGTGCTTCTCCAAGGCAGGCTCAGCAGCTGGGGGTTACCTTCTAGCTGGCTAGTGACATCTTTCTGGTCACCAACTCTGATCTCAAAGTGCTGCCAGTTCTGCTGCTGCTGGGCAGCAAATACTGTTCAAAACAGGACAGTGGCACTCAGAGCTTCCCTGGGTGTGAGGAAACAGCTCAGCTCCCTGGTGCTGTCCCATGGGGCTGGCCTCTGGTGTTCTTTGACTACCTGTCCACCAGGCAGGACTTGCTGGACAACTCCTGTGCTGAACAACTTGGAAAGCTGCTGGTAGGCAGTGCCAAGCACGTCCCAGCAGAAGGAAGGGAAGGTGGCAGGGTCCTTTTGCCCTTGTGATGGTGTTTGCCTCTCCTTCTGCCACAACTCAGCCCAACCGCTGAAGGCTTTGCTGTGGCACTGTGTGGGAGAGGCTGTGAGGTCTTTGGTGCTTTGGAGAGCCTCCAAGGAGAAGTGCTGAGCCCCGAGCTGTAAGCATGAGCTGGCAGTGCCCTGGAGCAGGGTGGCGGAGCCCTGGGTGTCTGCAGGCTCTGCTGTGTCAGCAGAGCTCCCCTCTGAGTCATCTGCCACTGCTGCCGAGCAGAGGTGAGGGAAAGGTGAGGCAGCAGGGGAGAGGCAAAGCTCTGTCTGCCAGGGGAGCAAGTGGCTGTGGGTGGAAAGGCCCTCGAAGAAGTCCAACCAGTCTCTAACTCTGCCAAAGCTAAGCCATGGCCCTCAGCACATCTCTGCCTCTTGGAAACACCTCCAGGGATGGACATTCAGCCGCCTCCCTGGGCAGCCTGTGCCAGGCTTTGAGAGCCCTTTCAGGGAAGAAGTTTCTTCTAATGTCCAACCTAAACCTCCCCTGGGGCTACCTGAGGCCATTTCCTCCCCTGTCACTTCTTCCAAGGGAGAAGAGCCCAACCCCACCTCGCTCCAACCTCCTTTCAGGAAGCTGTAGAGAGCAATGAGGTCTGCCCTCAGCCTCCTCCTTTCTGGAGCACCTCCAGGGAAGGGGACTCCACCACCTCCCTAGGCAGCCTCTTCCAATCCCTGACCACTCTGTCAGCAAAGACGTTTTTCCTGCTCTCCAACCTAACCCTCCCCTGGCACGATTTCAGGACATTTCCTTTCTTTCTATCACCTGGGACTGGGGAGCAGAGTCTAACACCCACCTGACTGCAGCCTCCTCTCAGGAAGCTGCAGAGAGCAATGAGCTCTGCCCTCAGCCTCCTCTTCTCCACACTGCACACCCCCAGCTCCCTCAGCTGCTCCTCACAAGGTCTGTTCTCTGCTGGAACATGGATGCATTTGGGGAATCTGATGGCTCAAGGGAAGAAGCCTGGCAGAGGACTCGAGGCTGGTTTGCAGTAGCATCTGTGTGCTGTGTGCTGCTGTGAGTGCCCAGAGGTCAAGAAGGGGGCACGAAGGGCTCACACTTGCTGTTTTTGTGGAGCATGCTCAGATTCCCCTGGGAGAACTGGCACCAGTGGGAAAACTGCCTCAGCTCTTGACCTGTGGAATAGAAATCAGCTGTGCCCTGGAGCACAACCTTTGTGCCTGATGCCACACGGGTGGCAAGGCTGTGGCAGTGCTGCCATGGCCTGGGGAAGGCAGAGTAGGAGGTGAAGAGCTGCAGCTGTGGTTGGACAAGGAGCAATGGATGGAAGCTGCAGCACAGGAGGTTCCAACTCAACACAAGGGGGAACTTCTTGGCTGTAAAGGTCACAGAGCACTGGCACAGGCTGCCACTCCTTCTCTGGAGCCTTTCAAGACCTGTCTGGATGTGTTCTTGTGTGACCTGAGCTAGGTTGTCTGGTGCTGCTCTGGCAGGGGGGTTGGACTGGATGATCTCTTTGGATCCCTTCCATCCCCTGACATCCTGTGATGCTGTGAACTAGACGATCTTCAAGGTCCCTTTCAACCTAAACCGTACTATGAGTCCTCTCCAGCCTTCCTCTTTGCCCTTCATCCCTAGCTGGGAGGTGCTGCAGATATCTGAAGTCAGTTGAAGCTGTGGGCAGAGATCAGCCTACTTTGGAAGCAGGAATTGTCCTCTTCTGGAGAGGGCAGGAAGATGAGGAGAGGTTGAGGGAGCTGGGGGTGTGCAGCCTGCAGAAGAGGAGGCTCAGGGCAGACCTCATTGCTGTCTGCAACTACCTGAAGGGAGGCTGTAGCCAGGTGGGGTTTGGCTCTTCTGCCAGGCAAGCAGCAACAGAAGAAGGGGACAGAGTCTCAAGTTGTGTCAGGGGAGGTCTAGGCTGGATGTTAGGAGGAAGTTGTTGGCAGAGAGAGTGATTGGCATTGGAATGGGCTGCCCAGGGAGGTGGTGGAGACGCTGTGCCTGGAGGAGTTGAAGCAAAGCCTGGATGAGGCACTTAGTGCCATGGTCTGATTGATTGACCAGGGCTGGGTGCTAGTTTGGACTGGATGAGCTTGGAGCTCTCTTCCAACCTGCTTGATTCTATGACTGAGCAATAGAGACTTCCTTGGGTTCCATCACCCTGCAGTTTGCCCACAGCCTCCTCTGCGTAGTGAAGTGGCAAAAGGCCCTGCAGTGCCACAGGGATGTTGCAAGCTGTTACAGAGGCATTGCTCAACAGCTTTGTCCTCATGGCTTCTGCTGAGGCTCAGCCTTTTTGCCACTGCCTGGCATCATCTGCTAACTGCAGGAGTTGTGCAGCAGAGCAGGGATTGTCCCCATGGACTCGGCACTGAGGAGGCCACAGCTTGAGTGTTGGGTTCAGGACTCTAAGGAGGACATTGAGGGGCTGAAGCAGATGCAGAGAAGGGCAAGGAAGGCTGGGGAAGGGTCTGGAAAAGAGAGCTGGGGAGGAGCAGCTGAGGTGGCTGGTGGTGGTTAGTGTGGAGAAGAGGAGGCTGAGGGCAGAGCTCATTGCTCTCTACAGCTCCCTGAGAGGAGGTTGGAGCCAGTTGAGGGTTGGTCTCTTCTGCCTAGTCTCAGGTGATAGAAGGAGAGGAAATGTCCTGACATGTGTCAGGGGAGGGTTAGTTTGGAGAGGAGGGAAAATGTCTTTGCTGGCAGAGTGGTCAGACATTGTCACAGGCTGCCCATGGAGGTGGTGGAGTTGGTATCCCTGGGGGTGTTCCAGCAAGGTGTGTTAGGGTGGCCACGGTGGTGCTGGGTTGCTGGTTGGACTGGAGGCTCTTGGAGGGCTCTCCCAACCCAAACAAGTCCATGACTGCCTAAGTTGTTGAGGTTTGAACAGGAGGGTGCCCTGCTCTGCTGCCAGCAGCTCGTTGCTGCCAGCTCTCCTCTGCCTTCAGGTGCCCATCGTAGCACCATGCCTACAGCCAGCAATGGGTCTCCTGGGGAGCAGTTCATGTGCACCATGGGGACCTCCAAAATCAACCCTCTGAGTCTCAGCTTTCTGTCTCTTGGCAAAGCTGCCCTGTAGGGGAAGGGAAGCTCCAGGCCAGAAGGGCTGCTGTGTCCTGAGCCAGGCTATGGAGTGGCCAAGGAGGGGTAATCATTAACCCAGTGAACAAGAGGCCTGGGGCCGGAGATAGCAGCAGGGCTGTGGGGAACTGAGCTGAAGGTCAAGGAAGCCTTTGGGGCTTGAGAACAGGTTAAACTGGAAAGGAAGGGAAGTCTCCTGGTGCCACTGGGGCTCTGAAGGGAAGCTTTGTGGCTGGCTGGAGAGCACAGCTGCATTCGGCAGGTATTTGAGTCTCCTCCTCCCAGCCGGCTCAGCAGTGAAGAGCAGGGAAACCCCAGGGAGCTACTGGCATTCCCCATGGGCAGGGCAAGGGCTTCTCTGCAGCTGGGCACTGGAGTCAGCAACGTGGGCTGGAGCACCTCTGTGGTGGGGACAGGCTGGGGGGGGTTGGGGCTGCTCAGGGTCTTCAGCCTCCAGCCCTGACCACACACCCTGGGGCTCAGTCTGGGCTCACCCTCACCACCACCGTGAGGAGGGGGAAGTACTTGGTGGCCTCAAATGCGCTGTGTGTCCTCCCCAGCAGAGTGCTTGCACACATCCAGCATCCTACCCTGCTTTGTGGCATTGCCTGTGCCAGCTGGGGACATCCTGCCTGGGGTGTGCACCACACCTGCAGCACTGCCTCCAGTTCTGGGGCCCCCAGCACAAGAAGGACCTGGAAAGGGTCCAGAGGAGGCAATGAAGATGGTCAGAGGGCTGGAGAACCTCTGCTGTGGGGACAGGCTGGGAGAGTTGGGGCTGTGCAGCCTGGACAAGAGAAGGCTGCAGGGAGACCTTAGAGCAGCCTTGCAGTACCTGAAGGGGCTCCAGGAGAGCTGGGGAGGGACTTTGGGCAAGGGCTGGGAGTGCCAGGATGAGGGACAGTGGCTTTGAGCTGGGAGAGGGGAGATTGAGAGCGGAGATGATGAAGAAGTTGTTGAGAGTGAGGCTGGTGAGATGTTGGCACAGGTTGCCCAGGGAGGCTGTGGCTGCCTCCTACCTGGAGGTGTTGAAGGCCAGGTTGGATGAGTCTAGTTGAGAGGTGTCTCTGCCTCTGTGTGTGGGGGAGTGGGACAGGCAGAGTAGATGAGCTTTGAGGTCCCTTCCAACCTGAGCCTTTCTGTTTGATTCCCTGATGTGAGAAGGGAGGGTGGAGGGCCCCTGTACAGCCTCCCCAAGCTGTCTGTGCAGGAGTGCTGCTGCAGGTGACTCTCTGCAGCTGGGTCCCACCTCCTGAAGCTCACCTTTCCTTTCTCTCCCAACAGTGGGCCACCATCAGGATAGAGAAAGGGAACCAAAGGCCACCACCACAGAAGCCAAAGAGTCCTGCTCCTAATGGTAAGAGCCTGGGATGGGGAGGGGAAGTCAGGTTGCTAAACCCCAATGTTGTAAAGCAGAACTGAGGGTTTGTGGCCATGTGTGAGAGAGCTGCAGCGGAGGTGTGGTGCTTGGCAGCTCACTCTTGCGTCAGCCACTGTGCACTGCTGCTGCGGCTGGCTGGAAGCTCAGGGGCTGAGGGGATTTAGGGGGGCTGGAATGGCAGCCACAGAGGTGGGGATGAAGTCACAACAGGAGCTTGATTTATTTGGTCTTGACCTCCTGCCTTTAGGTCACTGCTCACAGGGCTGCTGCCCAACTGCCTCTGTCCTGAGAGCATTGGAGTCCACCTGGCGGTCTCTGAGGGGACCTGAGTGTTCAGGGAGCGTTTCCCCTTCTCTGTCCCCAGCTGGAGGCATCTGGGTGCAAGTTTGTGGTGTCCTCCTCCTTCCCTTTGCTGGCTCTGCTGCCAGTCACCCTTTGCCCCCTGGCATGGGCTGGCTGCTTGCCAGATGAACTTCTTGCCCCGTGTCTGCAGAAGGCAGTGGCAGAGTTGCTTCATCTTTCTTCCTTTCGGCCCAGTTTGGAAATGAAATCTGACACTGTCTCGTAACTTGTCCTGTGTGTGCCCTGGAGGCCTCCTCTAGGTCAGAGTTGGCTCTGAGGCTTGGGAGCAGCCTGAGAGTGTGCCCAGGAGAGAGGAGAAGGCTGGGCTGGGGCTGCTGGTGGCTCAGGGCTGTTCTGTTGCAGTTGGTTAGGCTCTGACAGCAGTGCCAGCATTTTGTGTGCTCCCTCAGCAGGCAGCACAGCTGGAAAGAGAAGCAGCTGCCAAGCAAGCAGACAAGGCAGCTGTGAGCTGACTGCAGCAGTTGGCTCCTGGGAAGGTGCTGGGGGCTGAGCTGGTGGTGTTTCATCTCCAGAGGAGCATTCTTAGCCACAGCCTAAGCACTGGTGGTGTGTGAGGGAATCATGGGGTGGGTTTGAGTGGCAAAGCTCTTGAAGCTCATCCACTCCAACCATTCTCCAGCTCTGCCAAGGCTGGAGCTAAGCCATAGCCCTCAGCACCACAGCTCTGCCTCTTGGAAACACCTCTGGGAATGGGCATTCAGCCACTTCCCTGGGCAGCCTCTGCCAGGCTTTGAGAACCCTTCCAGGGAAGAAGTTTCATCTCATGTCCAACCTAAACCTTCCCTGGGGCAACCTGAGGCCATTTCTTCTCATCTTGCCAGATGTTACTTGAGAGAGACCAACCCCCACCTGGCTCCAGCTTCCTTTCAGGAAGTTGTAGAGAGCAATGAGGTCTCCCCTCAGCCTCTTCTCCATTGCTCTTAGCTGCTCCTCCCCAGCCCTGTTCCCCAGACCCTTCAGCACCTTCATTGCCCTTCTCTGGACCACGCATGAAAGAGGCTCTGCTGGTAGCAGATCCAGCTGCCAGCTCCTGTCACACTCAACTGGAGCTCTTAGAGTGGGCTGAGGTTTGCTTTATTGATTTGCTGATTGAAGTGGCTGAGCAAAAGCCCTTCCTGTATCACTCAGCAGTGTCCTGGAAGGCATGGGGTGGGTTTTTTTGGAGTGGGGGAAGGCAAGGTGAGCCAGTCCTGCAGATGGCAGTGCCCTGCTAGCTCAGTTTCCCAGCTTATCAGTGATGATGCAGCAAGAGATCCTCTTTCTGCTTGTGAAGGTGATGCTGTCCCACCAGGGCACAGTGAGAGGACAAGACTCTGAGCTGGGCTGTTGTAGCTGTGCAGTAGGAGCTCATCTGTCCAGACAGCTGAGCTCATGGGCGTGTTTTTTCTGCTCTAGAAAAGAAAGGTAAAGAGAGAGGATCTGGCTGGCAGCTCATGTTCTGTGAGCTTCTTGTACCTGTCCCCCCTTGTGTGACTGAGGGCTGTAGGTTCAGGATCTTAGAGCAGCCTTCCAGTGCCTGAAGTGGCTCCAGGAGAGCTGGGGAGGAACCTTGGATAAGAGCTGGGAGTGCCAGGATGAGAGTGATGGTCTCAAAAGGGAGGAAGCTGGATTGAGATGAGGCCCAAGGAAGAAATCTTTGCCCATGAGGGTGCTGAGGCACTGAAACAGGTTGCCCAAGGCAGTTGTGGAGATGGTGAAGGCCAGGTTGGATGGGGCCTTGGGCAGCCTGGTCTGGGTAGGAAGTGTCCCTGCCCACTACAGAGAAGTGGGAACTGGATCATCTTGAAGCCAGCAGTGTGCCCAGGTGGGCAGGAGAGCCAATGGCAGCCTGGCCTGGCTCAGGAGCAGTGTGGGCAGCAGGACAAGGGAGGTTATTCTGCCCCTGTGCTCAGCACTGCTCAGGCCACAACTTGAGTGCTGTGTCCAGTTCTGGGCTCCTCAATTCAAGAGAGATGTTGAGGTGCTGGAAGGTGTCCACAGGAGGGCGCCAAAGCTGGTGAGGGGCCTGGAGCACAGCCCTGTGAGGAAAGGCTGAGGGAGCTGGGGGTGTGCAGCCTGCAGAAGAGGAGGCTCAGGGCAGACCTCATTGCTGTCTACAGCTACCTGAAGGGAGGCTGTAGCCAGGTGGGGTTGGGCTCTTCTGCCAGGCAAGCAGCAACAGAAGAAGGGGACAGAGTCTCAAGTTGTGTCAGGGGAGATCTGGGCTGGATGTTAGGAGGAAGTTGTTGGCAGAGAGAGTGATTGGCATTGGAATGGGCTGCCCAGGGAGGTGGTGGAGTTGCCGTGCCTGGAGGTGTTCAAGCCAAGCCTGGCTGAGGCACTTAGTGCCATGGTCTGGTTGATTGGCCAGGGCTGGGTGCTAGGTTGGACTGGCTGAGCTTGGAGGTCTCTTCCAACCTGTTTGATTCTATGATTCTAAGGTCCCTTCCAAACCAAACCATTGTCCAGCACTTTACAGGCTGTGTTTCACTGCTGGGATGGGTGGGGACACAAGCAGTGGTGGCCTGAAGCCCACTTTTGTAACCTCTGTTGTTGTAAGTTCCAGTAAAATCTTTTCCCTGCTGCAGGAGGCTCTCAGTGCAGTGAGAGGTTCAAAATGTCCTTTACTGGAGGAGCTGTGGCGGCTGCTGTGCCAAGCTGTGTTCTGTTGCTCCTGGGAGCATCTTCAGCAGAGGACTGGGACTTGGCATGGAGGTGGAAGCTGTGGAGGAGCAGGGCAAGTGCAGGTGTAACAGTGCAGGATGAGTTGGCATCCCCTGAGGTGACAGAGCAGGAGCTGGCAGAGGCCCAGCTGCATGACACAATATTTGCTGAGGGAGGAGAAGTTGCCACTGATAAGGAACCACAGAGCAGGTGATGCCAGCAGGGTAAAGGTCACTGTGTGTGGAGGCTTGGAGGAATGTGCAGCACCTCTGCCAACTTCCCTGAGCACCCAACAGCTGGGTTAGGCTGGGAGGGAGCATGGCAGATACATGGCAAGGGCAAAAGTCTCTCTTCCTAGGCAGAGCAAAATTGGTACCCAAGGATCTTAAAGTCCAGTGTCTGAAAGATGAGAGGCTCAGGAGACAGCACCTTAGTGCTGCCCAGTCCAGTGTGGAAGCCTGGGGAGGAGCAGCTGAGGGACCTGGGGGTGGTTAGTGTGGAGAAGAGGAGGCTGAGGGCAGAGCTCATTGCCCTCTACAGCTCCCTGAGAGGAGGCTGCAGTGAGGTGGAGGTTGGGCTCTGCTCTCTAGTCTCAGGTGATAGAAAGAGAGGAAATTGTGCCAGGGGAGAGTTAGATTGAAGATGAGGAAACATTTCTTTGCTGCCAGAGTGGTCAGGGATTGGCACAGGCTGCCCAGGGAGGTGGTTGAGTCCCCGTGCCAGGAGCTGTTCCAGAAAGGTGTGGCCATGGCAGTGCTGGGTTGGAGGTTGGACTGGAGGATCTCAGAAGGCTCTTCTACAACTACCTGAAGGGAGGCTGTAGCCNAAACAGTTCTCCAGGTAGCAGGCCATGCCCCTAGAGGGGTGGCTGGGAGGGTGAGCTCCTGTGCAGGAGGACTTCCTGACCATGCTTCCCCTCTGCTTCCACAGGTATCATCGAGCGGGACAAGACGCCGATGGAGCAGGAGATCGCGCGGCTGCGGCAGACGGACTTTGAGTTCTCTGACATCTTCTACTTCTGCAGAAAGGGCTTCGAGGCCATCGTGGAGGATGAGGTCACCCAGAGGTTCTCCTCTGAAGAGTTGGTCTCCTGGAACCTCCTCACCAGGACCAACGTCAACTTCCACTACATCAGCCTGCGGCTGAGCGTGCTGTGGGGGCTGGGGGTGCTGGTGCGCTACTGCCTCCTGCTGCCCCTGCGGTGAGTGCTGCTGCCAGCCTCTGCCCCTCAGCGTGGGGGCTTCAGGGCAAGTGCCAGCTCGGCCTCAACTCCCTACAGCTACACCAGTAGCTGAACATGGTTAAACTCTCCTCAAGTGGAATGGTCAAGAATCTGTTCAGCACACTTTGACCTTCGCTGTGGGGAGCAGATGTGGGTTGATGGCAGTCTTGCCATGGAATGGGCTGGGCCTTAAAGCTCAGCCAATGCCAACCCCTCTGCCATGGGCAGGGACACCTCCCATCAGCTTGATCAAGGCCTCATCCAGCCTGGCCTTCAACACCTCCAGCCAGGGGGCAGCCACAACCTGCCTGGGCAGTCTGTGCCAGTGTCTCCCCACCCTCGCTCTCAACAATTTCTCCCTCATCTCCCCTCTCCCAGCTCACAGCCATTGTCCCTCATCCTGTCACCCCCAGCCCTTGTCAAAAGTCCCTCCCCAGTTTTCCTATAGCCCCCTTCAGGTACTGGAAGGCTGCTCTAAGGTCTCTCTGCAGCTTTCTCCAGACTGAACAGCCCCAGCTCTCCCAGCCTGTCCCCACAGCAGAGGTGCTCCAGACCTCTGACCATCTTTGTGGCCTCCCCTGGGCCCTCTCCAGCAGACAGATGTGCCAGGGACTTGGCCCAGCTTACCAGTTTGGGATGTCTGAATCTTTACCTAGACCAAGACTTGGGCCAGTGTGTTGGGCAGCACTGGGTGTCAGCCAGCTGAGCCAGCAGGTGACTCCTGTGGTCCCTTCCCATTCCAGAGGGCAAAGTGACATCAAAACAAGCAAAATGACAGCTCTGGGTTTAATTTCGCTCTCTTGTTTTTGCCTCTAGCTTTACCCTTGCTTCCATCGGGGTCACCTCGATGATCGTGGGGACAACGCTGGTAGGACAACTGCCAAACAGCAGGTGGGTACTGCCTGTGGGATGAGCTTGCCAAGAGGCATGGGTGCAGGCAGCTCAAGGTTAGGACTGGGCAGATGTTCTTGGAGTGGTGGTTGCCCACTCCATGTCAATGTGTGGCATTTTGAACCTGGACTAAGGGTGGCTTCCTGCCAGCTTGGCTCTGATGGGCTGCTTCTGCTGCTGGGAAGGACTTGACAGGAGCCTGCTAGGGGAGAGAAGAGTGCTGGCACTCTTGGAATCACAGAACTCTTTGGGTTAGAGGAGACCTCTGGCATCCAGCCAGCAACTCAACCCCACCACGGCTACTAAACCATGTCCCCAAGTGCCATGGCCACACCTTTCTGGAACAGCTCCAGCAATGGGGACTCCACCAACTCCCTGGGCAGCCGGTGCCAATTTCTGACCACTCTGGCAGCAAAGAAATTCTTCCTCAGCTCCAACCTGACCCTCCCCTGGCACAGTTTCAGGCCATTTGCTCTCCTGTCACCTGAGACTACGGAGAAGAGCCCAGCCCCACCTGACTGCAGCCTCCTGTCAGGGAGCTGCAGAGAGCAATGAGCTCTGCTCTCAGCCTCCTCCACACTAAACACGCCCAACTCCTCAACTGCTCCTCCCCAGGCCTCTTCTCCAGACCCTTCCCCAGCTTTGTTGCTCTTCCCTGGACCTGCTCCAGCCCCTCAATGTTTTCTTTGGTGTGAGGACCCCAACAGCACTCAGGCTGTGCTCTCAGCAGGGACCATGATCCCTTCCATGCTGCTACTGGCCACTTCCCTACTCCTGGCCCTACCTAGGTGAGACCAAGGCTGTGCTAGGGCTTGGCTGAGCTGCTGTAGCAAGCAAGCAAGTGATGGAGATGGGAATGCCCTTCTGTGCTCTAGGGCTGCAGGAAAAGTTAAGCTATGGGTCCTTTTGAGTTGGCTGAAAAACGCTGCCCAGGGGGACTCCAGGTGTGGCCCAGGAGGGCTCTAGGGTGCAGCCTAGAGGGGCTTGAGGGGTGGCTGGGGAGAGCTCCAGGGTGCAGCCTAGGGGAGCTCCAAGGTGCAGCCCAGGGGGGCTCTAGGTACCTGTGATTTTTGTTCCAGGCTAAAAAACTACCTGAGTGAAGTGGTCCACCTGACCTGCTCCCGCATCCTGGTCAGAGCCCTCTCTGGTACCATCCATTACCACAACAAGTGAGTGTGCACCCCGCTGGAGATGGGGCAGCTGGCTCCTGACCTGCAGCTGGATGTCACAGCAGCTGCTGCTGTCTGACCTGACAGCTCTGTCTGCTCGCTGCACTGCTGGTCTAACCAAAACTGGGTGTCCTTGCAGGGAGAACAGACCTCAGAAAGGAGGGATTTGTGTTGCCAACCACACGTCACCCATAGACGCCATCATCCTGACCAACGATGGGTGCTATGCAATGGTAGGGGGAGATCCATGATGACCACAGCAGAGAGGGGGAGAGAGGCCAAGACAAAGCTTGTGTGGTGTTGGTTGTGGAGTCCAGGGTTGAACTTCCACAGTGGAGATGCTGATTTCACAGAATGGCTTCAGCTGGGCCTTAAAGGTCATCCAGCTCCAACCCCTATTGCATGGGCAGGGACACCTTCCACCAGCCCAGCTTGCTCAAGGTTTCATCCAGCCTGGCCTTCAACACCTCCAGGCAGGGTAAATCCACAACCTCCTTGGGCAACCTGTGCCAGTGTCTCCCCATCCTCACTGTCAAGAATCCCTTCCTTATCCACAGTCCAGATCTGCTCTGTTTTCAGTACTCATTGCAGGGTGCCAGCAGAAATTGTTCAAGTTGATCTACAAGTTTCGTGCTGCTGAAGTTGTCTTGGCAGTGTCAATGCCAGGTTCTTAGGCTGGTGAAACCATGTAGGTCATAGAATCAATGAATGCTTTGGGTTGGAAGGGACCTCAAAGGTCATCCAGTTCCAACTCCCCTGTGCCATAGGCAGGGACACCTCCCACTAGAACAGGTTGCTCAAAGCCTCATCCAACCTGGCCTTGAGCACCTCCCTGGGCAACCTGTGCCAGTGTTTCACCACCCTCACTGCAAAGAACTTCCTAACATCCAGTTTGAATCTCCCCTTTGTCAGTTTAAACCCATTCCTTCTTGTCCTGTCACTACAAGACCTTGTCCATAGTCCCTCCCCAGCCCTCCTGTAGCCCACTTCAGATACTGCAAGGCCACTCCAAGGTCTCCTTGAAGCCTTCTCTTCTCCAGGCTGCAGAGCCCCAACTCCTGTAGTCTGTGCTCATAGCAGAGCTGCCTCAGCCCTCTGAGCATCTTGGTGGCCTCTTCTGGACTGGCTCCAACAGTTCCATGTCTTTGTGTTGGGGGCTTCAGATACTGGAAGGCCACTCTAAGATCTCCTTAAAGCCTTTGCTTCTCCAGGCTGAAGATGCTTGAATGGAAGCACTTGGAACAAGCTGGGCTAGTGGGAGGTGTCCCTGCCCATGCCAGGGACATTTGAACTAGATGACCTAAAGAGGAGGAGGCTCAAGGGTGACCTCATTGCTGTCTACAACTACCTGAAGGGAGGCTGTAGCTGGGGGGGGGTGGTCTCTTCTGCCAGGCAAGCAGCAACAGAAGAAAGGGACAGAGTTTCAAGTTGTGGCAGGGGAGGTCTAGGCTGGATGTTAGGAGGAAGTTGTTGGCAGAGAGAGTGATTGGCATTGGAATGGGCTGCCCAGGGAGGTGGTGGAGTCACCGTCCCTGGAGGTGTTGAAGCCAAGCCTGGATGAGGCACTTAGTGCCATGGTCTGGTTGATTGGCCAGGTCTGGCTGCTAGGTTGGACTGGATGAGCTTGGAGGTCTCTTCCAACCTGCTCGATTCTATGGCCTTTAAGGTCTTTTCCAGCTCACCCCACTCTAAGTGGATGGATCTGCTTTGTTTTGGTGTCACCCTGCAGGGTATGGGTGGGTGGAGTTGAGTGGGTGTTTTTGGGAGGGGGGTGCGGCCGGAGCTACGCTGCTGCTGCTGTCTGAGCTGCTGCTGTTCCTCCTGGCGCCTGCAGGTGGGGCAGGTTCACGGCGGCCTCATGGGGGTGATCCAGAGGGCCACGGTCAAGGCCTGCCCTCACGTCTGGTTCGAGCGCTCCGAGATGAAAGATCGCCACCTAGTGACGAAGCGGTGAGCTGCAGGCCTGGCGGCGGCGCCGCCGCTGCCTCCGTACGGACGGGTGCAGAGGCACCGCAGCGGGGTGCCCGCGGAGGTTAGGGAGCCTCCAAGCCTGGAAGTGTTGAAAGCCAGGCTGGATGGGGCCTTGATAGAATCCCATGCAGCGCTACAGGCTGGGGACAGAGCGGCTGGAGAGCAACCAGGCAGAGAGGGACCTGGGGGTGCTGGTTGGCAGTGACTGGATGTGAGCCGGCAGTGTGCCCACGTGGCCACAAAGGCCAATGGCATCCTGGCCTGGCTCAGGAGCAGTGTGGCCAGCAGAACAAGGGAGGTTCTTCTGCCCCTGTGCTCAGCACTGCTCAGGCCACACCTTGAGTGCTGTGTCCAGTTCTGGGCTCCTCCATTGCAGAGAGATGTTGAGGTGCTGGAAGGTGTCCACAGGAGGGCGCCAAAGCTGGTGAGGGGCCTGGAGCACAGCCCTGTGAGGAGAGGCTGAGGGAGCTGGGGGTGTGCAGCCTGCAGAAGAGGAGGCTCAGGGCAGACCTCATTGCTGTCTGCAGCTGCCTGAAGGGAGGCTGTAGCCAGGTGGGGTTGGGCTCTTCTGCCAGACAAGCAGCAACAGAAGAAAGGGACAGAGTCTCCAGCTGTGGCAGGGGGAGTCAGCAGTGCAAGCTGTAGGCATTTGGGAATCCTCTCTAAGGGAGCCCAACACAGCAGACTCTTGCCCTTCTGGGCTCCCCAGTTCAAGGACAGGGATCTGCTGGAGAGAGTCCAAGGGAGGGCTGCAAGGATGCTGAAGGGACTGCAGCACTGCCTGGTGAGGAGAGGCTGAGAGCCCTGAGGCTGCTTAGTCTGCAGAGGAGAAGGCTGAGAGGGGATCTGAGCAATGTCTGTAACTGTCTGAGGGCTGGGGTCAGGAAGGAAGGGACAGGGACAGCCTCTGCTCACTTGTGCCCTGGCATAGGACAAGAGCAATGGATGGAAACTGCAGCACAGGAAGTTGCACCTCAACATGAGGAAAAACTTCCTTGCTGTAAGGGTCTCAGATGTCTTCTAAGCTTGTATTGTGCACCCACAGGCTCAGGGAACATGTGGCTGATAAAAGCAAGCTGCCAATCTTGATTTTCCCTGAAGGTAAGAAGCTGAACCACTCTCTCTCCATCCAATTTGGATAGCAGCCCTGTTCTTCTGGTGCTCCTCCTCTTAGGCAGTGGTAGAGAGCAGTGAGGTCTCCCCTCAGTCTCCTCCATGCTGAACAACCCCTCAGCTGCTCCTCCCCAGCCCTCTTCTCCAGACCCTTCCCCACCTTCCTTGCCCTTCTCTGCACCTCTTTCAGCCCCTCAATGTCCTCCTTGCAGTGAGGGCCCCAAAACTCAACCCAGCACCCAAGCTGTGGCCTCCCTAGTGCTGAGTCCAGGGGCACAATCCCTGCCCTGCTCCTGCTGCCCACACCACTGCTGATCCAGGCCAGACTGCTGCTGCCCTTCTTGCCCACCTGGGCACCCCCTGGCTCACCTCCAGCTGCTGTCACTCAGCACCCCCAGGGTCTTTCTCTGCTGGGCACTCTACAGCCACTCTGCCCCAAGCCTGCAGCACTCCTGGGGCTGTTGTGAGCCAGGTTCAGGACCCAGCCCTTGGTTCTGTTGAACCTCATACAGCTGAGCTCAGCCTCTGGCGGCAGCCTGACCGGATCCCTCTGCAGAGCCTTCCTGCCCTCCAGCAGATCACCACTGCCCCCCAGCTTAGTGTCACCTGCAGAGTTAGTGAGAGTCCCTTGATCCCCTGTAGGGATCATTGCTAAAGCTGTTAAAGAGAACTGGCTGCAGCACTGCCCCTGGGGAGCACCACTGGTGACAGAAGACACCATAAGACAAAAGTGAAGGCAAGCAAGGGACAGATGCTTAACTTCAGGGGCCTCCCTTTGCTCCTCAGCCAGGGTGAGACCTGGATGGTGGTACTGAGATGTGCTTAGTTGTGTGAGTAATGACTTCCATTTCTCCTTTGGACAGGCACCTGCATAAACAATACCTCTGTGATGATGTTCAAGAAGGGGAGCTTTGAAATCGGGGGGACAATCTACCCTGTGGCAATCAAAGTGAGTGGAGAGAGCTTGCTGCTGGCTTCCCAGCTGCTGGGCTCTGCTTTTGCTCAGCTGGTAGGAGGCTGTCTCAGCAGAGCTGCTGCTGCAGGCACTGTGTGCTGTGGGTGGCTCCTGAGTCTGAGGGGCTGAAAGGAGAGAGTCATACAGCTGGGGGGAACCAGGTAGGACCTGGTGGGGTCAGCTTCTGGAAAGCTGTGAGGAAAGGAGATGCAGCAAGTCCTTCCCAGGGCTGAAGGGAAGAGAAGTGTGCAGCAGGCTTAGCTTTGGGGTTGTCTGGGCAACTGGGTGACATCTGCTCCTGGTCCTTTCATGTCCTCACAAGCAGCACCGATAAGCTCAGGCTCCTTTTTCTAAAGCCTCAATCTGAGCAAACCTGTTGGAGGATGGTGAGAGCCCTGCCATGTGGGGAAGGGCTTAGCTGGGTTTGGTCAGCATGGAGATGAGAAGGCTTAGGGCAGACCTTCTGTCCATGGAGCAGCACATTAAGGGTGGCTGGCAGCAGCATGGAGACTCCCTTTGGACAAGGAGCCCCATGGCACAGACAAGGGGTGATGGGGACAGGTTCCTGCTGGGCTCTAGAAGGAAAGGTTTGCCCATGAGCACAGCCAGACACTGGAATCATCTCCCAAGGGAAGCAGAGGAGTCCTCTCCATGGGACTGTTTGGCACTCAGCTTGCCAGGGAGCTGGGCACCTGCACTGTGACCTAAACAGGTTGGAGCAGAGGACAGGTTGGCATGCTGGCATTCTGTGAGCTGTGGATGTTCTTCCCCTGCCTTGCAGCTGCAAACATGCAGCTGAGAGCTGAGCCAGGCTGGGAAGGCCTCTGGGGAAGGGGTTTGAAAAGCTGCTGTGTCTGGTGACCCCTTGCAGTACGACCCTCAGTTTGGAGATGCCTTCTGGAACAGCAGCAAATACAACATCGTCAGCTACCTGCTGCGCATCATGACCAGCTGGGCCATCGTCTGCAACGTCTGGTACATGCCACCCATGGTCAGAGAGGTAACCTGCCCCAGGGGGCGCTGCTCCAGAGCCTGCCTCTGTCTGCAGAGCACCTCTTGTGCCCCAAACCCCTGCCCACCTGCTCTGCAAACCAGAGTTTTGAGCTCTGCTCTGCTTCGTCTTGACTCTCGTGGAATTACTGCGCCTGGCACAGACCTCTGAGATCATCCAGGTCTGCTTTGTTAATGTTTCTCCTGGTTGGAGCACAAATGTCCCCCTGAGATCATCCAGGTCTGCTCTTTTGGGGGTGTTTCTCCTTGTTGGAGCACAAATGTCCCCCTGAGATCATCCAGGTCTGCTCTTTTGGGGGTGTTTCTCTTTGTGGGAGCACAAATGTCCCCCTGAGATCATCCAGGTCTACTTTGTTAATGTTTCTCCTTGTGGGAGCGCAAATGTCCCCCTGAGATCATCCAGGTCTGCCTTTTTTGGGGGTGTTTCTCCTTGTTGGAGCACAAATGTCCCCCTGAGATCATCCAGATCTACTTTGTTAATGTTTCTCCTTGTGGGAGCACAAATGTCCCCCTGAGATCATCCAGGTCTGCTTTTTTGGGGTGTTTCTCCTTGTGGGAGCACAAATGTCCCCCTGAGATCATCCAGGTCTGCTTTTTTGGGGTGTTTCTCCTTGTGGGAGCACAAATGTCCCCCTGAGATCACTCAGGTCTGTTTTTTTTAGGGTGTTTCTCCTTGTGGGAGCACAAATGTCCCCCTGATTTCAGCCCTCTAAGGGAAATGAGTTAAATGATCCTGTTGGAACCTCAGGTTGTGTTGGCATGGGGAAAGGGAGGATGGTTTGGGAGGGGAGGGATGGTTTAGGAGTGAGCCAAGCTCCTGGGGCAGCAGATTCTAAGTGTTCTGTGGGTTTCAATTCACTTCTCTCCTTTTTGGTTCTGCTGGATTGCTGCTCCTTGAAGGAAGGTGAAGATGCTGTCCAGTTTGCCAACAGAGTGAGGTCAGCCATTGCTCGCCAGGGAGGCCTGACTGAGCTGCCCTGGTGAGTGCTGCCTTTCCTGCCATAAACCTCCTTGCTTCCTCCCTTATCTTGGAGACATCCAACCTACCTTTGTTGCCCTGGGGAGAGAGGGGGAGGAACTTCATGTGCCCCAGTGAAAGTAAAGCTTAGGCTGCTCTGGAGTCTTTGGAGCCATGGAGCTGTGGTGGCAGTGAATTTCCCCTTGCAGGCTTGATGCTGGGGGAGGGGTCCCCTTCAGAGCTGCTGCTCCTCCTCTTGGAGTTTCTTACTGAGTCTAAGCAGAGAAGAAGTTCCTTGGCAACAAAAGCAAAGTCAGACACAGAGCTTGAGGCTTTCTGCTCTGTCTCATCTGCTGCCTCAGTAGCAGCACAGTGCCCAGGTTTTGTAGGGCTGTATGGATAAATGGAGAGCAAGATGAGGAGCTCTACATGAGCTGGCAGCCCAGAAACCAACCCTGTGTTGGGCTGAGCCCACAGCAGTGTGGGCAACAGGGGCAGGGAGGGGATGCTGCCCCTCTGCTCTGCTGAGATCACATCTGCAGTGCTGGGGCCAGCTCTGGACCCCCCAGCACAAGAAGGACAAGGTCCAGAGGAGCCAACAGACATGACCCAAGGGCTGGAGAACCTCTGCTGGGGATGGTCTGGGATAGTTGGGGCTGGAGAGGGCTCCAGGAAGACCTTAGAGCAGCCTTCCAGTACCTGATGGGGCTCCAAAGGCTGGGAGTGCCAGGGCCAGGAGCGATGGCTTCAGCCTGGAAGAAGCTGGTTGAGATGAGACATGAGGAAGGTATTGCTGAGAGTAAGGGTGGGGAGACAGTGGCTCAAGTTGCCCAGAGAAGTTGTGGAAGTGTTGAAAGTCAGGTTGGGGCCTTGAGCAAGCTGAGCTAGTGGGAGGTGTCTCTGCCCATGGCTGGGGGATGGCACTGGATGATCTTTAAGGTCTCTTCCAACCCATTCTGTGCTGCTGCTTCTGCTGAAGAGAACACACAATCAGCTTCAGGTCTGAGAGGCCCTTTGTAAGGCAGCAGGCAGCTGTGGTGCAGCAGGCAGCTGTGGTGCAGCAGGCAGCTGTGGTGCAGCAGGCAGCTGTGGTGCAGCAGGCAGCTGTGGTGCAGCAGGCAGCTGTGGTGCAGCAGGCAGCTGTGGTGCAGCAGGCAGCTGTGGTGCAGCAGGCAGCTGTGGTGCAGCAGGCAGCTGTGGTGCAGCAGGCAGCTGTGGTGCAGCAGGCAGCTGTGGTGCAGCAGGCAGCTGTGGTGCAGCAGGCAGCTGTGGTGCAGCAGGCAGCTGTGGTGCAGCAGGCAGCTGTGGTGCAGCAGGCAGCTGTGGTGCAGCAGGCAGCTGTGGTGCAGCAGGCAGCTGTGGTGCAGCAGGCAGCTGTGGTGCAGCAGGCAGCTGTGGTGCAGCAGGCAGCTGTGGTGCAGCAGGCAGCTGTGGTGCAGCAGGCAGCTGTGGTGCAGCAGGCAGCTGTGGTGCAGCAGGCAGCTGTGGTGCAGCAGGCAGCTGTGGTGCAGCAGGCAGCTGTGGTGCAGCAGGCAGCTGTGGTGCAGCAGGCAGCTGTGGTGCAGCAGGCAGCTGTGGTGCAGCAGGCAGCTGTGGTGCAGCAGGCAGCTGTGGTGCAGCAGGCAGCTGTGGTGCAGCAGGCAGCTGTGGTGCAGCAGGCAGCTGTGGTGCAGCAGGCAGCTGTGGTGCAGCAGGCAGCTGTGGTGCAGCAGGCAGCTGTGGTGCAGCAGGCAGCTGTGGTGCAGCAGGCAGCTGTGGTGCAGCAGGCAGCTGTGGTGCAGCAGGCAGCTGTGGTGCAGCAGGCAGTGGCTTCTGCAGTCCAGGGAAACACCATCCCAGACTGGCAAAGCCTTCTGAGAGATCCCAGCAGGAGAAGGCTGTCATAGGCTAAACATATGTGGGCTGTCTGAGGCTTAAGGTGTATCTACTGCAATGGAGAAGCTTGAGCTGGAATGTTCTAGAAGTTCTCAAGAGAAGCCTTAATAACCTTCTAGGTGAAGAAGCAGGCCTTGACTAAGATGCTTAAGGCCAGTGGTAACAGCCATGAGAGGGTTACCTTTCTCTTGCAGGGATGGAGGGCTGAAACGAGCCAAAGTCAAGGACACCTTCAAAGAAGAGCAGCAGAAGAACTACAGCAAGATGCTGGTGAAGAGAGGATCAGTAGGAGGCCCAGCTGCAGGAGCAGAGTTAGACTGAATGGGTGCACCTTGAAAACTCCTTTTGCACAGAGCCAGCCTGAGCAGGGATAATGGCTTGGAATTTAAAAGGGTGGGGGAAAAAAAAGCCCCACACCAGATAAAACTGGCAACAAAAATCCCACCCCAAACCCCCTGGAGCATCCCCTGGAGGTTGTGTGGCTGCTGCAGAGCCTGCTGAGGACAGTGGCTCTCCCCTCTCTTCACTCCTCTCACTCTCCTGCCCTCCCTCTCTTGGTGAGGTGATGCACTGCAGCTTCTGGTCCTGTGGAGCCGAAGGAGTTAAGAGGCAGAAGGGAAGCAGCAGCACTGTTGGAGTGGTGAGGCCGAAGGGCAGGGCCGCTGAGCAGGTGGCTGTGGAGATGCCATCTCCTGCCCTGGTATTTGGAAGCTTTGAGTGCAACTAAACCTCATCTCTCTCCCCTGCTGCTCACAGACCTCAGCTGTGGATGATCTCACCTGTTGCAGGCTGCTGTCAGGACTGAGCCTGCACATCTGCAAGGCAGGAAGGCGGAAGCAAGGGCTGGGGACCCTAAAAGCATGGGGAAGAAACTGCCCTGCCAAAAGGACACTTGATGGACCCTGAGGGATTTGGTGGCCTTTGTACCATTGGTGGCCTGAGGGAAGGAGAAGGGGGAAGCCCTTCAGCTCCCTGCCTGCTGCTGCTCTCAGATTTCCCTTTCTTGAGCTGGAGGTAAGGTGCAGTCAGCAGCTGGATCCTGTAGGCTGTGACAGAGGAGTTTATCAGGTGGGAGGTTTCAGGACTGCCCTTCTTCTGCTGCTGGAGCTCTGAAGAGAGCCACTCCAGGAGCACCTTGTGTTGGGCTGGGCCAGCAGCAGCTCTCAGAGCCAGCAGCACAGGACCCATGGCTCCCTTGGGACGTGGGGCAGGTCCCAGCCTGCAATGCCAGAGAAATAAATTCTATATTTGTAAGGGGGCTGCTGTGGCTTTTGTGCTGTGTGTGAACGAGAGCTGCGCTTCCTGAGGGCTGCAGGAGCCTGCTGGAACCAGCGCTGTGCCCCCAGAGCAGAGCTTCCAAGCACTGTGGCCCTAGAGAACCAATTCTACTTGAGCTCTCCCCTGATTTCCAGCACCCCCCTCCTCCCCTTCCCCCTCCTCGGTCTGATGAGCATCTTTAGGGCTTTGTGCTCATCTTTCCTGGAGTAGGAGTGCCTTGTTCTGGGCTCCCCAGTTCAAGAGGAGCAAGAATAGATGGGAGAGAGTCCAGCTGAGGCTATGAGGATGATGAAGGGCCTTGGAATGTCTGTGTGATGAGGAAAGGCTGAGAGCCCTGGGGCTGGTTAGCCTGGAGAAGAGAAGGCTGAGAGGAGATCTGAGCAATGTCTATCAATATCTGAAGGGTAGGAGGCAGGAAGCAGGGGCCAGGCTCTGCTCAGTGCTGTCCTGTGACAGGACAAGGAGCAATGGACACAAACTGGAAGCCAGGAAGTGCCACCTCAGCATGAGGAGAAACTTCTTTGGTGTGAGGCTGCTGGAGAGCAGGAGCAGGCTGCCCAGAGAGGTTGTGGAGCCTCCTTTGAATACTTTCAGCCTCTATCTGGATGCATTCCTGTGTGCCCTGCCCTGGGTGACCCTGCTGTGGCAGGAGGCTTGGGATTGCTCTCCAGAGGTCCCTTCCAACCCCCACTATGCTATGAAAGGCACCTAAGTATTGTTTAATCTGGAGAAGAGAAGGCTGAGGGGAGACCTCCTGGTTCTCTGCAGCAACCTGACAGGAGGCTGGAGCCAGCTTTGCCTGCATCACTTCTTGCAGCTGCTCTCTGAGTCTCACTGTGGGCTCTGCACCTGCACTACCTGGGCTGGAAGCTGCTGAAGGTCAACTCCGGGGCTCCCTTGTGGTCCCTGCTGCCTTTGCAACCCCTCCAAACCTGCGGGGAGCTGCTGTTTTGCAGCAGAGGCAGCTAGAGGCCAGCAGCAGCTCATGTTTGTGCCTGGCCTGAGCAGGGAAGTCCTCTGCAGAGCCCCAGGCAGCAGCAGCAGCTCCATCTCTGCTGCACTCCCTGCGTGCCCTAACGAGATAGGCTTTAATTGGCCTGCATTGATTTTGTTTTCATTGAGCTAAGATAGAGTCAGAGCTTCTTAGGCAAAAAGAGATGATTGATTTGTGGTAGGCTTCAGGCCTCTGCAGCTGAAGAAATAATTATCTTCTTGTTTAGCCATTGTCAGCTTCCAGGTGGACTCCTACCTTCCAAGCAGGCACTGAGGGGTTTGCTCCCTGGGCTGTCCCCCTCTAGAAGCTGGGTAAGGTGCCAAGCTACAGCAGACACTTCCCAGGGAAGGCTCCACTTGTTCCCTTCTCCATCCTTTTGTTCCCACTGCTTTTTCTCCCTGCACTTCCTCTCTGCTGATCCATATTCATACCCTTCCTTTTTCCTCCCCCTGCTCTGGATCGATCAGCTCCATGCTCTGGCAGTTTTCCTTCTCAGCAGTTCCAAGAAAATCCCTTTCTATACCAAAAAGTGGAGGAGAAAAGGAATAATAATTGCTTGCTTAAGAACACTTTGATGGTGATGTGCAGCACTGGGGAGGCCACACCTGGAGTGCTGGCTTCAGCTCTGGGGCCCTCACTGCAGGAAGGACAGGTGCAGAGAAGGGCGAGGAAGGGTCTGGAGCTGCTCCTGGCCAGGAGCAGCTGGGGGTGGTTAGTGTGGAGAAGAGGAGGATGAGGGCAGATCTCATTGTTCTCTGCAGCTCCCTGAGAGAAGAGGACCAGCCTCTTCTCCCAGTCATAGAATGAGGTGAAATGGCCTCAGGCTGTCCTAGGGGAGGTTTTAAGTTGGATATTATGAAAAATGTCTTCTCCAAAATGGTCATCACTGGCACAGGCTCCCCAGGGAGGTGATGGAGTCCACATCCCTGGAGGTGATTAAAAGACATTGGGAAGAGGAGCTCAGGGATGTGTTTTAACAGCTGTGTGCAGGAGGTGTTTGGTTGTTTGGGGTTGGGGCTGCTTAGTCTGGAGAAGAGAAGATTGAGAGGGGATCTAATACATGTTTATGGATATCTGAGGCCTGGGGGTCAGGAGGGTGGGGACAAGCTCTGCTCACTGCTCCTTGAGATAGGAAAAGGAGCAGTGGATGGAAGCTGCGGCCCAGGAGGTTCCACCTCAGCACAAGGGGGACCTTCTTGGCTGGAAAGGTCCCAGAGCACTGGCACAGGCTGCCCAGAGAGGTTGTGGAGTCTCCTTCTCTGGAGCCTTTCCAGCCCTGTCTGGATGTGCTCCTGTGTGACCTGAGCTAGATTGTATGGTCCTGCTCTGGCAGGACTCAATGATCTCTTTGGGTCCCTTCCAAGCTCTGACATCCTGTGAGCCTGTGGTTGTGCTCAGTGATCTTAAGGTCTTTTCCAAGCAGGCCACTCTGTGATGCTGTGAAGGTTTCTGTCCTGCCAAGCTGGTGGCCAGAGGTAACATGGGTTGCGTGCTCTGCTTCCTTCTGCTGGCCTGGGTGCAGAACAAATCCACCTGCACAGGAACTGTGGCTCATAAGCTTGAAAAAGTGGAGATGTTTGTTAGTGAGTGGTGGTCTTGCTGAGCCTGGCAGCTGCTTCTCTCCTTCCTTGAGCTGTTCTGATGAATCACAGAGTTGTTTGGCCTGGAGAAGCCCTCCAAGATCATCCAGTCCAACCAGGAAGCCAACGTGGGTTGCAGAAGCCCTCCAAGATTCTCCAGTCCAACCAGCAACCCAGTGTGAGTTGCAGAAGCCCTCCAAGATCATCCAGTCGAACCAGCAAGCCAAAGTGGGTTGCAGAAGCCCTCCAAGATCGTCCAGTCCAAGCAGCAAGCCAGAGTGGGTTGTAGAAGTCCTCCAAGATCATCCAGTCCAACCAGCAACCCAGCGTGGGTTGGAGAAGCCCTCCAAGAGCATCCAGTCCAACCATGGCCACTAAACCATGGCCTCAGGTTTCCTGACCACCCCCAGGGCTGGGGACTCCCCCACCTCCCTGGGCAGCCTGTGCCAGTCCCTGCCCACTCTTTCAGCACAGGATTTTTTTCCTGCTGTCCATCCTAACCCTCCCACCCAGCAACCTGAAGGCACTTCCTGCCTGTGTGTGGCTGACTGCAGACAGCTTTTGGGCTGGGTTCTTCTGTGTCTCTGCCTTGGCACAGCACTCGGGGCAGGGCATTTGCAGGGGGCTGCCTGCTTTTGGTGGTGAAATGAACCTGGGCTCCAGGTGCTCCCTAGGAGCTTCCCTGTTGCTTTCCCTGATAGCAGGCTGAGATCTTCAACCTGTTTAAGAGGAGATCTTTGCTACCAGCCCCCCTTGGTCATGACTTGTTGAAGGCGAGCCTGGACCTCAAAGCCTTGGCAGGTCTCCTGGGCTCATCCCCATCAAAATGAAGGATTTGGTTCTGTTGCTGTGCCCTGGGTAGTGGATGCCCAGCTCAGGAGGAAATGAGCACCTTGGGGGCTGTAAGGATTATTGCCCTGCCTGTGCTGGAGCTTCAGTGTGAAGATAATGAATGATTAATTGAGCTCATACTTTGTACTTAACTTAATTGGTAGCAGTGTTTTGGCCACGCTGGCTGCTGGAGCAGTGTAGCCTTAGAGGGTAAACTCGTTCTGAGTCCAAAAGAGGGAAGGGCTGAGGAACAGAAAATGTCACCTCTCTGGCCTGTGTAGTTGGGCATCTCAGCTACTGGGGTCAGCTTTGGGACCCTCACTTCAAGAAGGACATTGAGGGGCTGCAGCAGGTGCAGAGAAGGGTAAGAAAGTTGGGGAAGGGTCTGGAGAAGAGGGCTGGGGAGGAGCAGCTGTGGGGGTGTTTGGTGTGCAGAAGAGGAGGCTGAGGGCAGAGCTCATTGCTTTCTGTAGCAACCTTCCTCAGCTGCTCCTCCCCAGCACTCTTCTTGAGACCCTTCCTCACCCTTTTTTGTCCTTCCCCTGGCTCCAGCCTCCTCTCAGGCAGCTGCAGAGAGCAATGAGCTCTGCCCTCAGCCTCCTCTTCACCACAGTTCACACCCCCAGCTCCCTCAGCTGCTCCTCCCCAGCCCTCTTCTCCAGACTCTTCCCCACCTTCCTTGCCCTTCTCTGCACCTGCTTCAGCCCCTCAGTGTCCTTCTTGCAGTGAGGGCCCCAAAACTGGACACAGCACTCAAGCTGTGGCCTCCCTAATACTGAGTCCAGGGGCACAATCCCTGCCCTGCTCCTGCTGCCCACACCAGTGCTGCTGCCGGCCAGGCTGCTGCTGCCCTTCTTGCCCACCTGGGCAGCCCCTGGCTCACCTCCAGCTGCTATCACCCAGCCCTCCCAGCTCCTCCTGCGGGTAGGAGCTGCCCACAACCTCCCTGGGCAACCTGCTCCAGTGCTTCAGCACCCTCCTGGTGGAGAACTCCTAATCTCCAGTCGCAGCTGGAGAGCTGCCTCAAAGTTCCACGGCTCTTTGCAGTGCTCCTGCTGCCGAGGAGCAGCTTTGGCCTGGGAGATGCCCTCAGCAGATAGCCAGGGGCTGCCTGCTTCCTAGCAATAAGGGGTGGAAAAAAAATCTCTCGGGCTGGTGTTCTAATTAGTTTCTCCCTCAATTAACTCTTCTGTGAGCTCCTTATCTTGTCTCCCTCGATGATGAACACTTTGCAATTTATTGGTCCTCTTCTAGATGTAGCATTTTAGTCTCCTCCTCATCATCACCAACCTCAGCAAGGAGTGGCAGAGAGATAGGGCTGGGCTTGGGCTGCCTTGCAAAGCCTTGTGTAGATTTTTATCTGCAGCAGAACTTATTAAAGCTGTGTCCCCGACCCCAGCTGAAGCCTCTCTCCCCCACCACCCCTCCCCTGCATGCTTCATTAAGGGAACCTTCCCTCCCAATTATGATTAATTAGATGAAACTTCTGCAAGTGTGGTATTTGTTCAGCTCGAGAAGGGGGGAAGGGGGGAGAATGATGGATGATGAAAGGGGGTGATGAATGGAGAAAGCAGCTGAACTAAATTGAATGTGTATTCATCCGTTTGCACTTCATAACCAGTGACAAATGGAGCATGTCACCTCCTGCAGCCCAGGCCTGGCCCCCACCACGGGCACAGCTTCTCCTGCCTGCTGCCAGGCAGCTGAGGGTAGGGCACCTGAGTTTTGCCTTGCAGGAGCCTCCACAGTTTTTCATCTACCTCTCCCTGCAGCTACGATCACAGAGCCGCAGAACTGTCAGGGCTGGAAAGGACCTCAAGGATCATCCCAGTTCAAATTCCCCTGCCATGGGCAGGGACACTTCACACTAGATCAGGTTGCCCCCAGCCACATCCAGCCTGGCCTTAAAATCTCCCAGGGATGAGGCTTCCACCATCTCCCTGGGCAACCTGTGCCAGGGTCTTGCCACTGTCATGGTGAAGAGCTTCTTCCTAACATCTAATCTAAATCTCCCCTCCTCTAGCTTGGATCCATTCCCCCTCCAGCCCTGTCACTTCCTGACACCTTATCAAGTCCCTCCCCAGCTGTCTTGTAGCCCACTTCAGATACTGGAAGGCCACAGTAAGGTCACCTCTCCAGACTGAACAGCCCTAATTCTCTGTCTGTCCTCATAGCAGAGGAGCTGCAGCCCTCTGAGCATCCTTGTGGCCCTTCTCTGGAGCCCTTCCAGCACCTCCAGCTCCCTCCTGTAATAGGGGCTCCAGCACTAGACAGAGTGCTCCCAGTGCAGGCTCTTGCTGTCTCTGAGAAGAAAGGTAGGAGAGAGGTGTCTGGGCAGTAGGATCCCTCAGCTGCTTCTCCCCAGCTCTCTTCTCCAGACCTTTCCCCTCCTTCTTTACCCTTCTCTGCACCTGCTCCAGCTCTTCAATGTCCTTCTTGCAGTGAGGGCCACAAAACTGAACCCAGCACTCAAGCTGTGACCTCCCCAGAGCTGAGTCCAGGGGCACAATCCGTGCCCTGCTCCTGCTGCCCACACCACTGCTGATGCAGTCTATTGCTGCCCTTCTTGCCCAGGTTTTTTGCCCAGGGACATTGTGGAGAGGCTGCTGCTGGTCTCTTCTCACAGGTCATTAGAGACAGAACAAGGGGGAATGGCCTCAAGCTGAGGCTGGGGAGGTTTAGATCGAACATCAGGAAAGAGTTTTTCACATTTTGGTCAGGGACTGGAATGAGCTGTCCAGGGAGGTGGTGGAGTCACCCACCCTGGCTGTGTTTAAGGGTGGTTTGGATGTGGTGCTTGGGGATATGGTTTAAGGTGAATCTTGTAGGGTTCTAGGTTGGGTGGGTGATCCTGAGTGGCTTTGCCAACCTGCATGTTTCTGTGATCCTGTGAATTGTCCTCTTGGGGAAAGACTGAGAGTTGGTCCCTTGTGATGCAGTTGGCATTTCTGGGTGCCTCTCAGAAGCCAGCAGGCTGTGTTTCACAGCATCACAGGATGTCAGGGGTTGGAAGGGACCCAAAGAGATCATCGAGTCCACCCTCCTCCTGCCAGAGCAGGACCACACAATCTAGCTCAGGTCACACAAGAACACATCCAGACAGGCCTTGAAAGGCTCCAGAGAAGGAGACTCCACAACCTCTCTGGGCAGCCTGTGCCAGTGCTCTGTGACCCTTACAGTGAAGAAATCCCCCCTTGTGTTGAGCTGGAACCTCCTGTGCTGCAGCTTCCATCCATTGCTCCTTGTGCTATCCCAGGGAGCAGTGAGCAGAGCCTGTCCCCCTCATCCTGGCAGCCCTCAGATGTTTATAAACATGTATCAAATCCCCTCTCAGTCTTCTCTTCTCCAGACTAAGCAGTTCCAGGTCCCTCAGCCTCTCCTCAGCAGGCAGTGTTCCAGTCCCCTCATCATCCTCATAGCCCTCCACTGGACCCTCTCCAGCAGATCCCTGTCCCTCTTCAACTGGGGAGCCCCAAACTGAACACAGTATTCAAGATGAGGTCCCAGCAGGGCAGAGCAGAGGGGCAGGAGAACCTCCCTTGATCTGCTGGACACACTCCTCCTAACACACCCCAGGATCCCATTGGCCTTCTTGGCCACAAGGGCACATTGCTGTGCCATGGGTAACTTGGTACCCACCAGGACCCCCAGGTCCCTCTCCTCAGGGCTGCTCTCCAGCAGATCATCTCCCAGCCTGTCCTGGTGGAGTTTATTATCCCTCCCCAGATGCAGGACTCTGCACTTGTCCTTGCTGACCCTCATCTGGTTCCTCTGTGCCCAGCTCTCCAGCCTGTGTTCCCACAGTGAGGTGGGGTGAGAGAGGTCCACTTCCCTGCTGTGGGCTTGTGCTGAGATTGGAGGCTCATTCACTGCACTTCTCGGCCACCTCTGCAGCCAGGCTTGGACTTCTCCAAGGCTTTAAAGCTTGAGCTGCTATAGAATAGAACAGAATCAACTAGGTTGGAAAAGACCTCCAAGCTCATCCAGTCCAACCTAGCACCCAGCCCTATCAGTCAACCAGACCATGGCATTAAGTGCCTCATCCAGGCTTTTCCTGAACACCCCCAGGGATGGTGACTCCACCACCTCCCTGGGCAGCCCATTCCAATGCCAATCACTCTCTCTGTGAAGAACTTCCTCCTAACATCCAGCCTGTACTTCCCCCGGCACAACTTGAGACTGTGTCCCCTTGTTCTGTTGCTGGTTGTCTGGGAGAAGAGACCAACTCCCACCTGGCTACAACCTCCCTTCAGGTAGCTGCAGACAGCAATGAGCTCTGCCCTGAGCCTCCTCTTCTGCAGGCTGCACACCCCCAGCTCCCTCAGCCTCTCCTCATAGGGTTTGTGTTCCAGAGAGGAAGGTATCTAGACAGAGCTAATGGAAGTGACTCCTTAAGAGACAGGATTTAGGTATGTAGGCCACCCTTCCCCCCCAGGGCTGGCTAGCAGGAGAAGGCAGAGAGGAGTCAGGGGTGTAGGGATCGTTAAAGCAAGCTGTGAGTCATGTTCATTAAAGGCAAGGCAGCAGCAGGGCTGATCTTAGTGGCTGCATAATGATGAGAGCTTCCTGTAATAATGATGATGGTGACTCTACTCTATGAATTGAACATTCATTTGAGTTAATTTGCAGCCTTTTAACTAATCAGGTGTTTCATTGGACCAAAAAAAAAGCCCTTTTTAGCTCCTCATGTGGATGGAGTGGTGAGGAGAGCCTTGCCTCCAAGATGCCCATGAGGGGAGCGAGGCATCTGTGGTAGCTCCCCGGGGGGAACAGAGGAGAAGAGGAGACCTTATTGCTGTCTACAGCTACCTGAAGGGAGGCTGTAGCCAGGAGGAGGTTGCTCTCTTCTCTCAGGCAGCCAGCACCAGAACAAGAGGACACAGCCTCAAGCTGTGCCAGGGGAAATTTAGGCTTGAGGTGAGGAGAAAGTTATTCACTGAGAGAGTCATTGGACACTGGAATGGGCTGCCCAGGGAGGTGGTGGAGTCGCCGTCCCTGGAGCTGTTCAAGGCAGGACTGGACATGGCACTTGGTGCCATGATCTAGCCTTGAGCTCTGTGGTAATGGCTTGGACTTGATGATCTGTGAGGTCTCTTCCAACCTTGGTGATACTGGGATACTGTGTAACACCAGACTGGGCAGCAGTGTTGGTTTGCTGAAGGGCAGGAAGGCTCTGTAGAGGGACCTGACCAGGCTGGATCCAGGGCTGAGGTCAGCTGTATGAGGCACTTGGGTCACAACAACCTCAGGAACGCTCCAGACTCGGAGTAGAGTGACTGGAAGATGCCCAGCAGAGAAAGGCCTGGGGATGCTGGGTGATAGCAGCTGGAGATGAGCCAGGGGGTGCCCAGGTGGGCAAGAAGGGCAGCAGCAGCCTGGCCTGGATCAGCAAGGGTGGCAAAGGTGGTGAGAGGCCTGGAGTACAGCCCTGTGAGGNGAGGTGTTGAAGCCAAGCCTGGATGAGGCACTTAGTGCCATGGTCTGGTTGATTGGCTATGGCTGGGTGCTAGGTTGGACTGGCTGAGCTTGGAGGTCTCTTCCAACCTGCTTGATTCTATGATTCTATGGTGTGGGCAGCAGGAGCAGGGCAGGGATCCCCAGCACTGGGGAAGCCACAACTTGAGTGCTGAGTTCAGTTCCTCACTGCAAGAAGGACATTGAGGGTCTGGAGCAGGTGCAGAGAAGGGCAAGGAAGGTGGGGAAGGCTCTGGGGAGGAGCAGCTGAGGGAGCTGTGGGTGCGCAGTGTGGAGAAGAGGAGGCTGAGGGCAGAGCTCATTGCTCTCTGCAGTGGGGTGCGCCTGCTCTCCGGCTGTCCCGCATCCCCCACACTCCTCTCCCTCGGCGGTTCGAACGGCAGAGGCAAGGCGCGAAAAGGCTCTTCCCCGCCCGCCTGAAGGCAGCGGCGGGGGCAAAGGGCCCTTCCGCCACGAGGGTGCCCCGCGCAGGCGCCCGCGCCGGAGGCGGGCCGGGGCTTGGCTGCGCTCTTCGCGCCTGGGAGCGGTGGCTCGGCGCTTGGGCTAGCGGAGGGACCGACAGCGGCCTGCTGCCCGCCTCACAGTGCTCCCCGCCTGGGTACCTCCTGCAGACAGGGCCCCTGGCACCGCGAAGGACGAGCTCCTGAGGCACCGGCCCGGGTGCCTCCTGCAGACAGGGCCCCTGGCACCGCGAAGGACGAGCTCCTGAGGCACCGGCCCGGGTGCCTCCTGCAGACAGGGCCCCTGGCACCGCGAAGGACAAGCTCCTGAGGGACCGGCCCGGGTACCTCCTGCAGACAGGGCCCCTGGCACCGCGAAGGACGAGCTCCTGAAGCACCGGCCCGGCTGCCTCCTGCAGACAGGGCCCCTGGCACCGCGAAGGATGAGCTCCTGAGGCACCGGCCCGGGTGCCTCCTTCAGACAGGGCCCCTGGCACCGCGAAGGACGAGCTCCTGAGGGACCGGGCCGGCCCGGCCCTGCCTAGGACTGCTCCCCACCGCAAGCACCCATTGTGCAAGCTCGGTAGGGCCTACGAAGCCTCGGATGTGCTTTGAAAGAGAAAGAGCTGACAGGCATCTGGACCGCCTTGTCTCTCAGCCAGCCTGGCTCACCTGTGAGTAAGCTGTCATAGAATCATAGAATCAACCAGGTTGGAAGAGACCTCCAAGATCATCCAATCCAACCTAGCACCCAGCCCTATCCAGTCAGCAAGACCATGGCACCAAGTGGCCTCATCCAGTCCCCTCTTGAACATTTCTGCTCAGCCTGACTGATCCTGGGAAAGCTGTGGTTATAGCTTACCCTTTTCCTGACTTCTAAAATAGCCAAATTCGTCCTTTGTAAAGGTAGTCTCAATTAACTCAACACAAGGGGGAACTTCTTTACTGTGAGGGTCCCAGAGCACTGGCACAGGCTCCCCAGAAAGCATGTGGGGGTCTCTTCCTATGGAGACTTTCAAGGCCTGTCTGGTTGTGTTCCTCTGTGATGTGTGTTAGGTGGCATTGTCCTGCTCTGGTAGGGAGGTTGGGCTCAATGATCTCCTTGGGTCCCTTCCAACCCCTGACATCCTGTGAGCCTGTGAAGTGAGTCTGCTAATTAAACTACATTAATTTCTGTGTACAGTTTTGGGGGCAGGGCTTCAGGGAAGTAGAAATAATTCTGGTTTTATATATCTGTTCCTGAGTCTGCCACGTTAAATCCTTGTGTCCTGCAAAATGAAGCCCAAAACCCTGCAGGCAGAGTTCTGCAGTAGGTATGTTTTGTTCCAGCGCTGGGTGCAGGCAGGATGGCTCCATCAATCCTGCACATCCCCCGTGCTGGCACAAGCTGCAGTTGATGTCACAAGAGCAGGCATATTCATAACAGGAGGGAGGGTTATTACAATTACTTCTCTGGAGTTCATTAACATAGGTGTTCTCCCATTCTCCATCCCAATTCCATCCCTTCTGGTCTGGAATGGTTAACTGCCATGAACATCCNCGGTCAGGGATTGGCAGAGGCTGCCCAGGGAGGTGGTGGAGTCCCCATCCCTGGAGGTGTTTGGGAAGCCTGCAGCCATGGCACTTGGGGCCATGGTGGTGTTGAGCTGAAGGTTTGGCTGGATGATCTTGGAGAGCTTTTCCAATTTAAACCATTCCATGGTTGCTCTCTCACTGTCTATAGATATTCTCCTGAAGGCAGAGCTGTGTTTATTTATCCACCCTTCATTGCACCTCTGCTATATAGAGACCTTCCTCCCAGTGAAGAGGAGATCTGTGTGCATTGGCCGTGTGCCCCTGGTGAAGATGAGGATTGAAGAGCTTTGTTTTAGTGCGAGTCATAAAATCAACCCACCACCACCATGGTCACCAGAACATGTCCCCAAGTGCCATGGCCACACATTTCTGGGACACCTCCAGGGATGGGGACTCCACCACCTCCTTGGGCAGCCTGTGCCAATCCCTGAACACCCTTTTTCCTCATCTCCAACCTAACCCTCCCTTGGCACAATTTCAGGACATTTCCTTTCCTTCTCTCACCTGTTCCTAGGCAGAAGAGCCCAACCCCC
>WAAF01000038.1:37384-56428 GCA_013400475.1 Tricholaema leucomelas
CCCCCCCCCCCCCCCCCCCATAACAATGATGATTATTAATGAGCAGTTTTCTGTGGTCACTGTTGTCGTGCATGGACTCTCCATACCACAGCACCTCTACTTGCTGCCAACCTCCTCTCAGGGAGCTGTGGAGAGCTATGAGGTCTCCCCTCAGCCCCCTCTCCTCCATGCTAAACACCCCCAGCTCTCTCAGCTGCTCCTCCCTAGCCCAGTTCTCTCTTTCCGTATCTTAAGGGGGCTAGAAGAAAGCTGGGGAGGGACTTTTTAGGCTGTCAGGTAGTGATAGGACTTGGGGGGGGATGGAACAAAGCTAGAAATGGGTAGATACAGACTGGATGTTAGGAAGAAGTTCGTCAGCTTGAGGATTGTGAGACCCTGGAATGGTTTGCTCAGGCAGGTGGTGGAAACCTCATCCCTGGAGGTGTTTAGTGCCAGGCTGGATGTGGCTCTGGCCAGCCTGATCTAGTGTGAGGTGTCCCTGCTCATGGCAAGGTGGTTTGAAAGTAAATGATCCTTCTTGTCCCTTCCAACCCCAACTGATTCTGATTCCTTCTTTCATTGCCTTTCCCAACCCTCTCCACTTCTACCTCCTTTCCTGAACCCTACCTAGACACCTCAGCTCTCTTTCCCTGCCCCTGCTCTGGCTTCCACGAAAGTGGTTTTTAATGCAGGAGCTGTACTCCAGCCACAGCACCCAGGGGTCACTCTCTGAGTAACATTTTATGGGCTTGATTAAACTTTAACACCATAACTGTTGACTTTATGGGCCGGGGAAGAGACATAGAGTGCTAAGTAATTTGTGCTTCACCATTCCTTCCAACCAGATGGAAGTAGGCTTTCATGTGTTGGATAAAGCAGCACTCTCTCTTTTATCCCCCCTCTCTGCCCACTGTCTCCTTGCTGTATTGAACATGAAATAATGGCTTTAGCACTAATGAAGTAAAGTTATAGTAAATAACTATATCTGTGTATATCAGGAAAAAAAAGTGCTTGGCTCTGGGAGAAGACAAGAGGAAAGGTTTCATAGAATCACAGAATTAACCAGGTTGGAAGAGACCTCGAGGATCACTGAGTCCAACCTATCACCTAACCTTTCTAATTAACTAACCCGTGGCACCAAGTCCCTCATCCAGCCTCCTTTTAAACACCTCCAGGGATGAGGACTCCACCACCTCCCCAGGCAGCCCATTCCAGTCCCATTGTCTGCCAGGCTTCACCTCCAGGGAATCTTTCTGTGTATTCCTGTGTGCTTGCAGGGGTCCTGTGCTGCTCTCAGCCCTCACCCCTCTGCCTCTCGCTCCTCCAGGACACATCCCTGGTTGTGGCAGGGGTCCTTCGCCGCTCCAGCCCTCACCCCTCTGCCTCTCGCTCCTCCAAGACACATCCCTGGTTGTGTTCCTGTGTGGCCTGCTCTGGGTGAATGTGCTCTGGCAGGGAGGTTGGACTGAATGATCTCCAGAGGTCCCTTCTAACCCTTAACACCGTGTGACCTGCAGTCTCCTCATTACCTCACCTAGCAAATGACTTATCTCACAGGTTTCTCCTCTGCTTTTTGGCCTATAGGTAGCTCCTCTGGCTGGACTTGCATCTGCAAACCTGGTGCACATCCCCTGGGGGGCCCTGGGACACACTCAGGCTGTTGGGATATGATGGAGCTGCTGAGATGTTCCCTGCCCTGCCTTTTGCTGCTGTTAGAGGAGGGCATCCTAGGGACGGTACATGGTGCTGTGCATTATGAGCTTCAGCTTTCATTGGGGTTTCTGTGCCTCCCACGAGAAATGGCTGCTAGGAGCTCTTTGTGAATCTCCAAGCACCCCAACTGTGCCATGGGGAACACTCAGGCAGCTTCAAGGTGAGAGAGACCTTCCCAGTTAGACAGGATGGCCTGGCCCGGCCAATGAGTGCAGTTATGGCCCCAGCATCAGCAGATTTCCTGATGAAGTCACCCTGAGATTGCTCTCTCTCAGTCAATCAATAACCTGGTTAATTGTCTTGTGCTAATGTTCCCTGGGAAAGGTAATTGTGCAGCTTAAAAAAGAGAGCCAAATTTTAAAAGCCTCGTGGCTCACCATCTGACTCCAAACAGTTTGAAACTGAAAGCCAAGTCCTGCTTGTGTTGCTGGCTTCCAGAAAAGACCTCAGCCAGTTCTCCCTATCAAGACCCAAAGAGGGCATGTGAAGGAGTTCTGTCACCCCTCTGAATGCTCAAGAGACCTCTAGGGAGACAAAATACCCTGGAGTCCAGAAGAGCTGGACAGCTTGAGGTGGTTTGCTGCCAATAAAGGCTCTCTGTGAGCCCTTCATACAATACTCTTCTGCCTGGGCTATTGGCACTGACCAACAGCTACCTGGTGAGACTGAGAGGCCTGGGGCTGCTTAGTCTGGAGAAGAGAAGGTTGAGAGGAAATCTGATCAAGGTACACAGATATCTGAGGGGTGGGTGTCAAGTGGCTGGGGCATATCTCTTTTGGATGACCAGAAGCAATAAGACAAGGAGCAATGGATACAAACTGGAACAGAGATTTCAGCTCAACATGAGGAGAAACTTCTTGGCTGGTCATGTTGGCTGGTTGGGTTTTTAGTTGGGTTTTGTTGATTGATTTGGTCTTGGGTGGTTGGGGTCTTGTTGGTTCTTTGGTTTTGGGTTGCTGGGATCTTGTTGGTTGGGGGTTGGGTTTGTGGGGTCTTGTTGGTGGTTTGGGTTGGTGGGGTCTTGTTGGTGGTTTGGGTTGTTGGGGTCTTGTTGGTTGGATGGGTTTTGGGTTGAGGTTTTATTGGTAGGGTTTGGGGTTATTGGTCTTGTTGGTTGGTTTCAGTTGTTGAGGTCTTGTTGGTTGGATAGGGTTTGGGTTGTTGGGGTCTTGTTGGTTGGATGGGCTTTGGGTTGAGGTTCTATTAATAGGGTTTGGGGTTATTGGTCTTGTTAGTTGGTTTGAGTTGTTGGGGTCTTGTTGGTTGGATAGGGTTTGGGTTGAGGTTTTATTGCTAGGGTTTGGGGTTATTGGTCTTGTTGGTAGGTTTCAGTTGTTGGGGTCTTGTTGGTTGGATGGGGTTTGGGTTGAGGTTTTAGTGGTAGGGTTTGGGGTTATTGGTCTTGTCGGTTGGTTTGAGTTGTTGGGGTCTTGTTGGTTGGATAGGGTTTGGGTTGAGGTTTTATTGCTAGGGTTTGGGGTTATTGGTCTTGTTGGTAGGTTTCAGTTGTTGGGGTCTTGTTGGTTGGATGGGGTTTGGGTTGAGGTTTTATTGGTAGGGTTTGGAGTTATTGGTCTTGTCGGTTGGTTTGAGTTGTTGGGGTCTTGTTGGTTGGATAGGGTTTGGGTTGAGGTTTTATTGCTAGGGTTTGGGGTTATTGGTCTTGTTGGTTGGAGTTGTTGGGGTCTTGTTGTTTGGGTGAGTTTCAGGTTGGGGTTTTATTGATAGGATTTTGGGTTGCTGGGATTTTGGGTTTCTTGTTGGTTGGGGTTTGGATTGTTGGGGTTTGTTGGTTGCTTTTTGTGTCATTGTGGGTGTTTTTGGCTGGATTTTGGGTTGTTGGGGTCTTGGTGGTGTTTTGGGTTTGAGTTGTTGAGGTCTTGGTGGTGTTTTGAGTTGTTGGGGTCTTAGTGGTGGTTTGGGATGTTGTTGGTTGGATTTTGAGTTGTTGGTTGGATGGGTTTTGGGTTGCTGGGATCTTGTTAGTTGGGTATTGGATTGTTGTGGGGGGGTTGGCTGGTTTTTGGGTTGATGGCATTTTTTGATTGATTTTTGATTTGGGGGCTGGTTGGGTTGTTGGGGGCTTGTTGGTTGGCTTTGAGGTTGTTGGAGTTTTGTTGGTTGGTTTGAGGTTGAGGGTTTTTTTTGTTTCTTGTTCCTGAAGAGCTGCATGAAAGAGTTAAATTTGGGATCCTTGAGGGCAGCCCAAGGTGAGATGGAAGCAAAAGCTCTGTGAGAAAAGCCAAGGGTGAGCTTTCTCTGCATTGCTGTCTCCTCAGCTGCAGCAGCACTCAAAGGTTGCTGTTGCTGGGCAGAGGCTGAGGTCAGCAAAGTTCAGGATGCTGGTGGACAGCAGGAGGGATCTGAGCAGGAGGAGGTTCCCAAGGTGGAATTCCAGGAGATAACTGAAAGCTGCAGATGATGAATTTCCAGCAGTCAAGTCCCCAACATCTCAACTCTTTGCTTTCTTCTCCTACTTTTTTCTCCATCTTCTTCTTCTTGTCATTTTTGTTTCTCATGAGGTTGTGGAGGTTGGTGTGGTTTAGTTTGGGTTTGTTGCTTGTTTTGGGATTGGATTTTTTTCTACTTCCTTTCCCACAGCTTTTCCCTTCCCAGCTTTCCAACAGCTTCTCTCTATGCTTTCATTCTCTAGCTTCTTCTCAAGGTGAGGAGGGGTGGGGAGGTGGAGGGGAGGGCACAAGGATGATCCAAAGGCTGGAGCAGCTCTGCTTTGACGACAGACTGAGAGAGCTGGGGGTGTTCAACCTGGAGAAGAGAAGGCTTTAGGGAGACTTTAAAGCAGCCTTCCAGTACCTGAATGGATCCTGCAGGAAGGCTGCAGAGAGACTGTTCCTGAGAGTGTCTAGAGACAGGCCAAGGGGGAATGGTTTGAAGCTGAGGCAGAGCAGGGTCAGACTGGAGCTGAGCAAGAAGTTCTTCAGTAGGAGAGTGGTGAGACTGTGGCACAGGTTGCCCAGGGAGGCTGTGGATGCCTCCCACTGGGGGTGTTCACTGCCAGGTTGGCTGAGCCCTTGAGCAGCTGAGTCTGGTTGAGAGGTGTCCCTGCTGGTGGCAGGAAGGTTGGAGGAGATGAACTCTGAGGTCCCTTCTAAGCTGAGCCCTCCTGTGATTCTTCTGCCTCCTTGCCTGTGCTCTTTCTCACTCCACACAGCAGCCCAATGAGCACCATCTGCCTTCTCCTGTCCACACAGCTACAGCTCAGTCACTGTGTGTTTCCTGCTGGCGCTGCCTTAATTCCTTGGATAATTTCTGGCTGCCTGTTTGCTCCTCTCTCTGAGCCCACTGAGGGTTTGTTACTTGCAATTCCCCTTCGGTATTTCCTTTGCTCTTGAGCCTGGTGTCCTTCACTGTGCCACTTAAGCTGATCGCTGACGGCTCAAGAGGGGCTGGCAGGCACTGCTGCTCTTTCCTGCTCTTGCCAGCAGTAATATTTCTTCCAGGCAAGGCCCCTCATAATTCAAGTGAGGTCAGTCAGGACCCAAGAGCTGAACCTGTCCTCTCCAATGAATCAGCAGTGGGGTTGGAAGGCTTTATGCAAAGTGTCACAATGATCCCAGGTGTTCCCATCTCAGGGAGAGGTCTCACAGCCTCATGAGGCTTTTGCTTTCCTTTCCAGAGGAGTTAAAAGTGTGGGATCCAGCAGAGATCAACTCAAGCCTCCTCCATTCTGAATGTGGGTTGTGAATCAGTGCTCCAGTGCACAGGAGACAGAAGAATGAAGCTAAAGGCAAGCATTTTAGGTAAGAGTTTATCACACAGTTGGTTGTCATTCACTGCCACTCAGCTTCTCTCACCCATAGAATAACAGAATTATTTGGGCTGGCAAAGTCTTCCAAGGTCATCCAGCCCAACCAGCAACCCAACCCCGCCATGGCCACACCTTTCTGGAACACCTATAGGGATGGGAACTCCACCACCTCCCTTGGCAGCCTGTGTCAGTCCCTGACTACTCTTGCAGTGAAGACTTTTTTCCTCCTCTCCAACTCTCCTCCAATCACCTGAGACCACCTCCTATGGGATGCCATCCACCACCCTCCTTAACAAGTTGAACTCTGCCCTCTGGAAGTCCAAGGATGTGGTTCTGTTGTCTCCCCTCCTGACTTCACTGAGGATTGAGACTTCCTTCATCTGATGGGTACTTTGCCCAAGACAGCCACCAGCCTTTACATCTCCTGCCAGTCCTTCTTTGCTTACAAGCAGCAGGTCTAGCAGAGAGCTCTCCCTTGCTGGCTCATTCACCAGCTCTGTTAGGATGTTCTGTTCCATGCACTATGAGGGGCAATGGAACAGAGACACTGTTGACACTGTTGACACTGTTGACACTGGAGCAGAGCAGAGTTAGGTTGGACATCAGGAGGAAGTTCTGCACCTGCTGACACTGGGACAGGCTGTCCTGGGATGTGGTTGAGGCCCCATCGCTGGACACACTCAAGGTTGGACTCGATGTGTCTGTCCCTGGGCAGCCTGCTGTAATTGGAGGTGTCCCTGCTGCCTGCAGGGGGTTGGCCAAGATGACCTCAGAGGGTCCCTTTAAATCCAGTGCAACCTGTGAATCAGTCTGTGGGATAATGAGGACATTTCTCCTTCCAGCTCTTCCCTAGGGGTAGGATGGAGCTTGACTGGTGAATGGCAGACATGTGACTGGTGGGAGAACCTGAGCCACAGAGGCTCTTCCAAGCCAATGCCTTATTCTCCGGTTCTATCAACACAGCTGCCAGCAGCAGCTGAGCAGGAACTATTTTTAGCTGGGAAAAGGATTTTCTCTGTGTCTGGCAACAACATCTCAGCTCCTTGGCTTGAGCCAAAGCAAGCTGCTACCTGAGCAGCCCAAGGGTTGCATTCTACCCGTGAGACACAAACAGCACAGAGCAGTTCAAACTCACAGAGTAAGTTTTTGCACACTCCTCTGCCTGGAGCAGGCTGCCAGAGCACACCACACTGACAGCTTCACCCCAGGAAATCTTGACTGAGAGGGTTGGGGCTGTTCAGCCTGGAGAAGAGAAGGCTCCAGGGAAACCTTAAAGCAGCCACAAAGATGAGCCAAGGGCTGGAGCAGCTCTGCTGTCAGGACAGGCTGAGGGAGCTGGGGGTGTTTATCTTGGAGATGAGAGGCCTGCAGGAGGACCTTAGAGCAGTCTTCCAGTACCTGAATGGATCCTGCAGGAAGGCTGCAGAGGGACTTTTGCTGAAGGTGTCTAGAGAAAGGCCGGGAAGTAATGGTTTGAAGCTGAGACAGAGCAGGGTTAGACTGAAGTGAGGAAGAAGTTCTTCAGGGTGAGGGTAGTGAGACTCTGGAACAGGCTGCCCAGGGAGTCAGGACAGAAGCTCCCTTGTGAATTACAACCTTTATGTTTCCGGCTTCAATTCCTCCGCTCCTTGAAGTCAATGTTTTAAAAGACTGGGGCAAGAGCCACAGCTTTCAGCCTTTACATCCATTTGGCACTCTTGCTGCCTCTCTCTCTCTCTCTCTCTCTCTCTTTTAAGTTGAAGGATGACATTATCAGTGTGAAATAACTTTCCCCTTCTTGGGTTGTTCCATTTGATTCAAGGATTTTTTGATTAAGCGTTTTGCAGGGCTTATGAATAAATAAGAAGCAGCAGCCCAGTAATTGGGATATCATTACTGCCTAGCAGCACATTTAATCCTCAGCTCTGCTGCACCACCTAACCTTTTCTTTCAGCCCTCCTCCTCCTCAATATTGCTTACAAAAAAAAAATAGGAAGAGGGGGATGGAGGTGGGGGGGGGGAAGAGAGAAGCAGCAACATCCCTGCAAAGCCTTGCGAGCTGCCTTTTTAATGTCTCTGGCTGAGCTGGGGAGGGCTCTGTGCTCTGGGACAATGCTGATAGATGACATTTTAATGCAGCTGAAATGTTTTGCCTTTTATTTTTTTTTTAACTGAAGCAGTCAAAACTATAAATTTTGCTTCATTGCCACTGATGGCTTCTCTGCATAAAAACTCTGGTGGCGCCCGTTGCCCATGAATAATCCTTTGCACCCCTCCCTCCCCCCCAGCGTGGCAGATGTTGGCATCCTGATGGTGAGGCTTTGTGGGGAAATTAATTGTCTACAGCTGTTTCATGGCCCACAGCAATCTTGATACGTTTATGATAAGTTTAAGAGCTCACTAGAGGCAGCTCCTATTCCCTGTTGTGAGAAGGGAGTGCGTGTAAAGGGGAGGGGGGGGGCAGCTGAATGGCTTTATTTTGACACCTGGATTCATAGAATCTGTCAGCTCCATTACAGCCTTGCATGGAGAGCTGGCTGCTGGCAGGTCTCAGTGTGTGTGTGTGTATTGTGAGAGGGCTGAGGTGCAGGAATTATCTCCACAGAGAGAAAGGCAAAGGAGACTGAGAAGAATTATTCAAATTTGTGCAAATGATTCGCTTCCATTTTTCCTCCCTCTGCCAAGTGGAAATTGAAGGTAACCTGCTCTGACCTTTCTCTATTAAGTGCTGCAAATTGCAGTAAATGCAGAGCTCTGAGTGCCCTAATGAGACAAAGCCCCAGCGATGCCTCATCAATAAGGGGAGTTTGACCTTGCTGGGCAGCCCTTCATTCGATATTGAGAGGAAGTGGGCAAGAGAGGAGGGCTGCCCTGCTGCAGGTGTGGGACAATGCCTGGGATGGAGTGCAGATGGACTCCCCAGCAGGTACTCACAACCTGGCTGGGGAGGGACTATTGACAAGGTCTAGTAATGTCAGGACGAGGGGGAATGGGTTTAAACTGGAAGAGAGGAGATTTAGACTGGATGTTAGGAGGAAGTTCTTTACAGTGAGGGTGGTAAGACACTGGAACAAGTTGCCCAGGGAGGTTGTGGATACTTCTCCCTGGAGGCATTTAAGGCCAGGCTGGATGAGGCCTTGAGCAACCTGCTCTAGTGGGAGGTGTCCCTGCCTATGGCAGGAGGTTGGAGCTGGATGATCCTTGAGGTCCCTTCCAACCTAAACCATTCTATGATTCTATGATTCTTCCCTGGAGGTGTTTAAGGCCAGGCTGGATGAGGCTCTAGACAGCCAGATCTAGTGTGAGTTGTCCCTGCCCATGGCAGGGGGGTTGGAACTGAATGAACCTTGAGGTCCCTTCCAGCCCTGATTGATTCTATGGTTCTGTGATTCTGTGATTTTACGATTCTCTACCAGTTTGACTGCAGCAGAGCTGTTTGCTTAGGAGGCTCCTCTGGAATTCACAGAGGGCAGAGGGGCTTTGTGGCAGCAATGCACACAGGTGGCCTGGTGGAGCCTTCTGGAATGTGTTCTGGGTCTCCTTGTGGTGATGGAAGAAGGTCACAGAATCACAGAAACATGCAGGTTGGCAAAGCCCCTCAGGAGCACCAAGTCCTGAGACAAGATTCACCTTAATCCATATCCTCAAGCACCACATCCAAACAACCCTTAAACTCAGCCAAGGTTGGTGACTCCACCGCCTTCCTGGGCAGCTCATTCCAGTCCCTGACCACTCTCTCCATAAAAAAAAACTTTTTCCCAATGTCCATTCCTAATGTTGCTGCCCTCTGCCCTGCCCAGGGGTGTTTGCCTTCTTCCTTCATCCTAGACATGTTATTCCTGTATCCCGGTGCCAGCAACTATCTGAATGTCACTTCAGATGAGCAGCACCACAAAATCTTGGCTGAGAGAGCTGGGGCTGTTCAGCCTGGAGAAGAGAAGGCTCCAGGGAGACTTTAAAGCAGCCTTCCAGTACCTGAATGGATCCTGCAGGAAGGCTGCAGAGAGACTGTTCCTGAGAGTGTCTAGAGACAGGCCAAGGGGCAATGGTTTGAAGCTGAGGCAGAGCAGGGTCAGACTGGAGCTGAGCAAGAAATTCTTCAGTAGGAGAGTGGTGAGACTGTGGCACAGGTTGCCCAGGGAGGCTGTGGATGCCTCCCACTGGGGGTGTTCACTGCCAGGTTGGCTGAGCCCTTGAGCAGCTGAGTCTGGTTGAGAGGTGTCCCTGCTGGTGGCAGGAAGGTTGGAGGAGATGAACTCTGAGGTCCCTTCTAAGCTGAGCCCTCCTGTGATTCTTCTGCCTCCTTGCCTGTGCTCTTTCTCACTCCACACAGCAGCCCAATGAGCACCATCTGCCTTCTCCTGTCCACACAGCTACAGCTCAGTCACTGTGTGTTTCCTGCTGGCGCTGCCTTAATTCCTTGGATAATTTCTGGCTGCCTGTTTGCTCCTCTCTCTGAGCCCACTGAGGGTTTGTTGCTTGCAATTCCCCTTCGGTGTGTGAATGTTCGTGTTGATGCTGCAGCCACAGCTATGCTTGGTTGTTAGAGACTGGCGTTGAATTATGGCATCAGTGGCTAGGAGTCAGGACCATGGGGTCACATCAGGTTTGTTAGCTCTAGAAACACCTTTCCAACAAGCACTATGCAAAGTCCTGCAGCCTGGGGAGGAGTAACACCAGCTGCCAGCACAGGCTAGATCTTGTCCTGCTGGAAAGCAGCTCCATGGATAAAGACCTTGGAGTGCTGGTGAGCAGCAAGTTGTGCATGGACCAGCACTGTGCCCTTGTGGTCAGGAGAGCCAAGGGCATCCTGGGGTGCAGCAAGTGTGGCCAGGGCAGAGTAGAGGGGTAGGAGAACATCCCTGCATCTGCTGGCCACATTCTTCTGCATGCAGCCCAGGATCCCTTCTTGGCCACCAGGGCACATTGCTGCCCATGCAGCACTCCCAGCTGCTTCTCCACAGGGCTGCTCTCCAGCACATCACCTCCCAGCCTCTGCTGCTGCAGTCGATTCTTCCTTCCCAGGTGCAGAACTCTGCACTGATCCTTGTTGAACCTCATCGGGTTCCTCTCTGCCCAGCTCTCCACTCTACCCAAGTCTCTCTGAATGATCCCACAGCCTCCAGGTGTCTCAGCCAAGCCTCCCAGTTTGGTCTCATAAAAGATGAATTCTATAGGGAAGGCTTTGGTGGTCCAAGTGGCTTGGAAAGAGCAGAGGCAGGTCTTTATTCAGCAAGAAAACCACAGGAGCATCTCAGCTGCTCTTTTGTGAGGGCTGTCATTAAGGTAAAATATGACTTCTGATCTCAACTCGATGTTTCTTTTCTTCCCCCTCCTCCCAAATCCCTCCCGCTCTAATTAACTTTATCTTTTGACAACTCCTTCTGAGGCATATATTAATTAAATCCTGGATAATGAATCGAGACAACTAGATCCACCAGGGCATAAATCAACAGGGGGGTTCTGATGGGCCCATAAAGCAGGGGAATGGAGTCTGTGCAGTTAATAATAACATCAGAAGGCTGTGATTGATTCGGAACTCAGCCATCCCTCCACATTCATTATTGTTTGATAGAAAGCAGCAGATCCGAGTGCTGCTTTAAGCCACAGACAAGAGGACTTTTGTGTGTGTCCCCTCCCTTGCCCTGGGGGCGTCTTTGAGAATAGGAATTTGTCGTTGTTCACACTTATAGAAATACAAAGATGGTGGAAGGTCCTTGTGTGGCCACAGAGAACCCCATAGTGATAGGACTGGGGGGGATGGAATAAAGCTAGAAATGGATAGATTCAAACTGGATGTCAGGAAGAAGTTCTTCACCATGAGGGTGATGAGACCCTGGAACAGGTTGCCCAGGGGGGTGGTGGAAGCCTTATCCCTGGAGGTGTTTAAGATCAGGCTGGATGAGGCTCTAGACAGCCTGATTTAATGTGAGATGTCCCTGCAGGGGGGTTGAAACTAGATGATCCTTGCTGTACCTTCCAACCCTGACTGATTCTATGACTAAGAAGAGGAATTGTTCAGACACCTTCTCTGGAGGGTCTGGATCCAAGTTTTCTGCTGCTTGAAATCCACTGAAGTTGAACTGATGGATAAGCTTCAGATGTTCTCCTGATTGTTTGCTCTTTGTAACTCCTGGGTTGTGCCCCAGGGAAGGGGCTCTGAGCAACCTATTCTAGTTGAAGATGTTCCTGCTCACTGCAGAGAGGTTGGGCAAGACGATGATAGAATGGGTTGGGGTGGAAAGGACCTCCAAGATCACCCAGTTCCAGCCTCCTGCCATGGGCAGGGACACCTCTCACCAGCTCAGCTTGCTCAAGGCCTCATCCAACCTGGTCTTCAACACCTCCAGGCAGGAGGCAGCCACATCCTCCTTGGGCAGGCTGTGCCAGTGCCTCACCACCTTCATGAGGAAGAATTGCTCCCTCATATTTCATCTCAGTTCAGTTGCTTCCACCTGGGGACATTGTTTAGTGGGCATGGTGGTGTCAGCTCAATGTTTGGACTCAATGATCTTAGGGTATTTTTCCCAGCTGTACCAATTTTGTGCTTTTTATGATTCTCTTTCCCTGTAATCTTTGAGCCCTATAAGGAATTTGCCATGGAATCTTTTCCTACCAGCTCAAGCCTTGTGAACACTTGGGCAAACACAACCAACACTGATTCTTTTTTAGCCATATGACAGAATCAGAGAACAGTAGGAGTTGGAAGGGACCTCTGGACATCATCCAGTCCAACCCCCACTGCTAGAGCAGGGTCACCCAGGCCAGGGCACACAGGAACACATCCAGGTGGGGCTGGAAAGTCTCCAGAGGAGACTCCACAACCTCTCTGGACAGCCTGCTCCAGGCCTCCAGCCTCCAGTGATTAAGTTTTCTCATCTGTTCCTATGGCACCTCCTCTGCTCCAGCTGGCACTCACTGCCCCTTGTTCTGTCCTTGGCCATCCCTGAGCAGAGCCTTGCTCCATCCATGCACATCTTTATCAGCAGCAATGAGGGCATAGCTCAGGCTCCTCTGCTCCAAGTCCTAGCTCCCTCAGCCTGACCTCACAGGAGATGTTCCACTGCCTTCACCATCTTTGTGGCTCTGTGTTGAACTCTCAAGCAGTTCCCTGAAGTCCTTCTGGAACTGAGGGGTTCAGAACTGGACACAATATTCCAGCTGTGGCCTCAGGAGGGCAGAGTAAAGGGAGAGAAGAACCTCTCTTGACATACTGCATGTGGTGCATGAGGATATGGTTTAGGGTGAACCTTGCAGAGTAGGTTTATTGCTTCAACTTGGTGATCCTGAGAGGCTTTTCCAGCTGAATGTTTATGTGTTACTCTGCACATCCCCTCTAATGCACTCCAGGATGCCCTTGGCCTTCTTGGCCACCAGGGCACACCGCTGGCTCATGGACATCCTTCTCTCTGTCCATCCAACCCAGGACTTTGCCAGAGAGCAGTGCGTGCCAGCAGCTGCCAGGTCAGAACTGCAGCCCATCAGATGTGCTGAGGCTGTGGGCAGGTCCCCATCCTGCTCTGCTGGCATCCTGAGGTGTGCTGCTGCGGGCAGGCGGCGTGTAAATAACCTTTTATTGTTATTATCATGGGCTGTCGGCTTCACTCTGTTCTGGTGCCATTAATAAACCATCCAGGCAGCGTGCCTGTAATGTAGGAGATTAGCAGCAGCCTCCTCTGGGAGGCATAGAGCTGCCTGCTTAATATTCGAGCTGCTGGCTGGGCTGCAGCCTGCTCAGAGTTCAGTGTGGAGCAGGCTGGAGCTGGCTGTGCAGGGCTTACAGCATCCTCCAGCATCCCTCAGGCTGCAGCTTGCTCAGAGCTCAGTGTGGAGCAGGCTGGAGCTGGCTGTGCAGGGCTCACAGCACCCTCTGGCATCCCTCAGGCTGCAGCCTGCTCAGAGCTCAGTGTGGAGCAGGCTGGAGCTGGCTGTGCAGGGCTCACAGCATCCTTGAGCATCCCTCAGGCTGCAGTCTGCTCAGAGCTCAGTGTGGAGCAGGCTGGAGCTGGCTGTGCAGGGCTCACAGCATCCTCCAGCATCCCTCAGGCTGCAGTCTGCTCAGAGTTCAGTGTGGAGCAGGCTGGAGCTGGCTGTGCAGGGCTCACAGCATCCTTGAGCATCCCTCAGGCTGCAGCCTGCTCAGAGCTCAGTGTGGAGCAGGCTGGAGCTGGCTGTGCAGGGCTCACAGCATCCTCCAGCATCCCTCAGGCTGCAGTCTGCTCAGAGCTCAGTGTGGACTTGGCTGTGCAGGCCTCACAACATCCTCCAGCATCCCTCAGGCTGCAGCCTGCTCAGAGTTCAGTGGAGCAGGTTGGAGCTGTCTGTGCAGGGCTCACAGCATCCTCCAGTATTCCTCTGCTAAAGAACCAAGATCAGGTTGCACAGGATCATGTCTAAGTGGGTTTGGAATCTCTCCAGAGATTCTACAACCTCTCTAGGTAGCTTGGTCCAGGGCTCCAGCACCCTCACACACAGTTAAGGGAGGCTGCATCCCTTTGGCAGTCACAAATCAGGCCCAGGGTGCTGAGCAGGCTTTGAGCAGGAGCAGGAGCAACTGTCACTTCTTACCCTCTTTTACTGCAGCTCTTTAACAAAAGCAGAGAAAGGTGGCAGTGGGTGGCAGAGCAGCAGCAAGCACAGGCACAGACACAGCCCTGATCTTTCTCCTCCCCCTCTACTCTGCCTTGCTGAGGCCACAGCTGGAATATTGTGTCCAGTTCTGGGCCCTTCAGTTCCAGAAGGACCTCAGGGAACTGCTTGAGAGAGTCCAGCACAGAGCCACAAAGATGCTGAAGGCAGCATCACGAGGAGAGCCTGAGGGAGCTGGGGCTGTGTGACCTGGAGCATAGGAGCCTGAGGGAGCTGGGGCTGTGTAGCCTGGAGCATAGGAGCCTGAGGGAGCTGGGGCTGTGTAGCCTGGAGTAGAGGAGCCTGAGGACTGCCCTCACTCCTGCTGATAAAGATGTGCAGGGTGAGCACCCAGAGGCTGGAGCCAGGCTCTGCTGGGTGATGCCCAAGGACAGGACAAGGCACTGGTAGAAGCTGAGGCATAGCAAGTTCCGTGGGAGCATGAGAAGGAATATTTTCCCTGTGAGGGTGACAGATCACTGGAACAGGCTGCCCAGGGGGGTTGTGGAATCTCTGGAGAAATTCAAGACCTGCCTGGATGTGTTCCTGTGTCATCTGCTCCTGGTGCTCCTGCTCTGGCAGGGTGTTTGGACTGGATGATCCTTTGAGGTCCCTTCCCCCCCTAACGTTCTATGACTCAGTGATTCTTTGGAAGCTCTGAGCTCATCACGATTTGGCCTTCCCAACAGCAGCTGAGGAAGAGTGTGGCAGTGTGATAGGATGGGTGGCAGTTAGAGGAAGACAAAGGGGTGGAGTGAGGAGAAAAGAGCAGCAAAAGCAGCTGCCCCAAGCCCACTCTTGGCCGCTACCTGTTGCCGGCGAAGGGAAGACGAATCCCCAGCTTAGGTCTGCGAGAGAAGGCTCCCAGCGCAGGCAGGCAGGCAGGCAGGCAGGCAGGCTGGCTGCTGCCATCAGTCCTCCAATAAGCTGGCAGGTGGCAGCAGGAGATTTTTGTCACAGGGCAGCTGATTGATGCTGCTGGCTATGAGACATCACAAGCGCCGAGTAAATTGACCAAACACCTAAACATACAAATTATTAAAAGGAGGGGGAGGGGGGCAGCGAGCTGGGGCCTCCCTGAGGGAAGGGAGGGGAGCCTGCAGAAAGCAGGCAAGGCTTTAGTTAAGATGATCCCATTTCCAAGTGCAATTTATAGTCTATTGACTGGCGGCCCTGGCTTTTCAGAGGGGAGGAAATTGTCATCCATTGCAAATGAGGAGCTGTTGTGACACCGGCATCTGCAGGGAGTGCTGGGCAAGGAATGATATCAGGGGCTGCTCTGTTAAGGTTAAATGAAGTTGCATTGTTGCCAGCAGATTGGCTTTCATTTCCTTTTTTTCTTCCCTGCCTGTCCCCGTGTACAATTACTGTGATTAGGATGAGGAACAATGTGCTGCTGACACCCAGCTATTGACAGCTTCCCTGCCTTTTCCCCCCCACCTTCCCTGCTCAAGTGGCACTAGTCATTACTTAAACACTTGGCTATTTTGACAGGGAAGATCCCTGCCTGCCACTCAAGTGGAGCAATGACAAGGTGGCCTTAGCCCCTGGGCACGTACTGCTGAATTAAAGCAGTCCAAGCCAGTGCCTGCTGGAATGTGATGGACCTGAGGACAGGAAAGTGCCCCCAAGAAATGGTTTATAAAAATGAAGGGGGGTGTGTGGGGGTTGGAAAACAACAACAACAAAAAGTTGGGAAGTAAAACTGATAGAAAAAAACACCTGGGCTCAGTCTTGAACCCAGAGAGTGCTGGGGAGTGGAGTTAATCCAGCTGGCAGCTGCTCACCAGTGGTGTTCCCCCTGGGCTCAAGGCTGGAGCTGGTTCTCTTTAATGCCTTTCTCAATGATCTGGGTGAGGGGATTGAGGCTCCCTCAGGGAGCTTGCAGATGATGCCAAACTGAGTGGAATTGTTGGTCTGCCGAAAGGGAGGAAGGTCCTGCAGAAGGACCCAGCCAGGCTGCATCTGTGGGCTGAGGTCTGGCATTTAACAAGGGCAGGGAGGTTGGACTAAATGATCTTTAGAGGTCCCTTCCAGCATCTAACTTTCTGTGATGACATGTGTTGGGTCACAACCACTCCCTTGGGGCAGAGTGGCTGGAAAGTGCCCAGCAGAGAAAGCCCTGGGGGTGCTGGGTGACATCAGCTGGAGATGAGCCAGGGGGTGCCCAGCTGGGCAAGAAGGGCAGCAGCAGCCTGGCCTGCAGGAGCAGGGCAGGGATTGTGCACTGGGGAGGCCACAGCTTGAGTACTGGGTTCAGTTTTGGGTTCCCCACTGCAAGAAGGACATTGAGGGGCTGGAGCAAGTCCAGGGAAGGGCAACAAAGCTGGAGAAGGGTCTGGAGAAGAGGCCTGGGGAGGAGCAGTTGAGGAGTTGGGCGTGTTTAGTGTGGAGGAGGCTGAGAGCAGAGCTCATTGCTCTCTGCAGCTCCCTGAAAGAAGGCTGCAGTCAGGTGCGGCTGGGCTCTTCTCCATAGTCTCAGGTGACAGGAGAGCAAATGGCCTGAAACTGTGCCAGGGGAGGGTCAGGTTGGAGCTGAGGAAGAATTTCTTTGCTGCCAGAGTGGTCAGAGATTGGCACAGGCTGCCCAGGGAGTTGGTGGAGTCCCCATTGCTGGAGCTGTTCCAGAAAGGTGTGGCCATGGCACTTGGGGACATGGTTTAGTAGCCGTGGTGGGGTTGAGTTGCTGGCTGGATGCCAGAGGTCTCCTCTAACCCAAAAGTTCTGTGATTCCAAGAGTGCCAGCACTCTTCTCTCCCCTAGCAGGCTCCTGTCAAGTCCTTCCCAGCAGCAGAAGCAGCCCATCAGAGCCAAGCTGGCAGGAAGCCACCCTCAGCCCAGGTTCAAAATGCCACACATTGACATGGAGTGGGCAACCACCACTCCAAGAACATCTGCCCACTGCTGCACTTGACACCATGGTGGGGTTGGGCTGATGGTCTTGGTGGTCTCTTTCAACTGAAACAGTTCAGTGATTCTCTGTCCTTGTCTGTGTGACCAGAGCATGGCACACACACACACACACATAATGCTCCCCAGGTTGCTCTCGGAGCTGCTAACCCAGCACTTAGCTCTGGATTTCCATAGCTTGCTGGCTGCTCATCACAACGAAATCTGTTTGCAGATTTCTCTTGGAATCAAAAGGGAGCCTGAGCTTTACTGGAAAATCAATTCTGGAGGGGGAGAAGTACCCCATAATGCTCAGCAGGGAAAAAAAAAAAAGAAGATGATGCTCACATCCAGGTCAGTGCAGTGGGAAACTCATTTATCATGAGGCCATGATGGCCTCAGCCCCCTGCATCATGAGAGCAACCTCTGAACTGCCTTGAACCAAGCAGGCCATGGACAGCTCTGCCTGCTTAGCAATTTCAGGATTTGCTTCTCTTCTGAGACCTGGGCTGAGAGCCTCACAAGTGGAGCCCTCAGGCTCCACACTCAGCTTTTAATAAGCATTGCCTGCAGAGGAAATGCTTTTTGTTCTTGTTGCCTGGCTTGTTTCTTTGACTCAGCCCTGAAATGGGCTATGTGTGGCTTCCCAAACATCTTCAGCCAGTGATTGGTCTCCAGAAACATTGACTATTAAATGTAATTACATGTAGAGGGCATTTAGGATCTAATGGCAGCTGCACAGCTTCCTTTCCATGCTTGCTGCTTTACTTAGCTTGGGATTCCATTTTTCTGTGGCAGAGAACCACACAGTGTGTTTGTGTGGCAAAGACCTTCAAGCTCACCCAGTCCAACCGTTCTCCAGCTCTGCCAAAGCTGGGGCTAAGCCATGGCCCTCAGCACCACAGCTCTGCCTCTTGGAAACACCTCCAGAGATGGACATTCAGCCACCTCCCTGGGCAGCCTCTGCCAAGCTTTGAAAGCCCTTTCAGGGAAGGAGTTTCTTCTGATGTCTAATCTAACCCTCCCCTGAGGCAGCTTGAGGCCATTTCCTCTCTTCCTGTCACTTGAGAAGAGACCAAACCTGACCTCACTGCAGCCTCCTGTCAGGGAGATGTAGAGAGAATGAGGTCTCAGCCTCCTCTTCTCCACACTGCACACTCTCAGCTCCCTCAACTGCTCCTCTCCAGCCCTGTGCTCCAGATCCTTCCTCAACTTTATTGCCCTTCTATGGATTGGCTCCAGCCTTTCAATGTCCTTCTTGGAGTGAGGGTCCCAAAACTGAACTCAGCACTGAACCCATCTCTGGAGGTGTTTAAAAGCCATCTGCTGTGGCAGTGGCCCTGCCAGTGGTTGGAAGTTGATGGTCCTGAAGGTCTTTTCCACCCACAGTGACTCTGTATAAACTCAGGGCATTGTTTTGCATCCAAACGTGAACAGCTCCTTCTGCCAGTGCTGAGCTCAAATGTGAGTATTGTTTGACCTTGCTGGGCTTTAGCCATAGCCTTAGTCCTCCACACCACACAGGCACCATCCTGGGGCTGCAGTGCCCCTGTGGGTTCCTTCTTTTGTACCATGACTTTCATCTCAGCTACCTTCTGGAGCTGACCACAGCAGTAGCAGGGAAGAGGACCTGCTGGAAGCAGCCTTGCACTCTGCCCTGCCCCAGACAGGCTCAGGGAGGCTCCTGAGTTAGAGTTTAAAGAAGCCCCTTCCTGGAGGCTTCAAAGCCTTTCCAGGTGATCTGTTGGAGGCCTTTGCATTAGGAAGCTTTTTCATGTCCAACTTTCTTTTGCTCTGAGCACAGTTTATGGCCATCCTCTCTTGGCTGAGCCTCTGTGCCTGCGCAGAACAGGCTGTTGCCTTCCTCTGCAGCACAATGCTGATGTCTTTTATGACTCTTGGTTCCCCTCCTCAGGCTGAACCATCCCAGCTCTTGGCTTTCTCCCTCTGTGTTCAGTGTGTGTGTGTGGGCCTCACTGGTTCATCTGTTTGGGATTGCATATTGGTGTTGATCTACTGGAGGGTAGAAGAGCCCTGCAGAGGGACCTGGCCAGGCTGGATGAGTGGGCAGAGGCCAATGGGATGAG